>OZ024745.1:120584749-120634749 GCA_964016885.1 Eledone cirrhosa
CTGACCACACAGCATGTTGTTTGGGATTGCCCCCTCAGACAATCTCCCAGTGGGCTGGAAGCAATCCATAATACCACAAATGATGCCTTAGTCTGGCTTACCAATCTCGATCTCTCCAACCATTGTATAGGACATACAAGAAGAAGATGCGTTTTTATGTTTACTTTTTTATGTATGACTACATTGGGTCAGACTTTTTGTTAGATAAATATACTACAGTCAAATGCACTTCCCACTGAACCTCACACTCTATATATATGGTATATATATAGAGGCACATGGCTTAGTGGTTAGAGCATTGGCCTTGCAATCGAAATGTTGTGAGTTCAATTCTCAGACCGGGTGATGTGTTGTTTCCTTGAGCAAGACACTTTATTTCACATTGCTCCAGTTTACTCAGCTGTAGAAATGAGATGATAGGGACAGGGGTCCCTATCATTCCACTGCAAAGTGGTCGTGGAGGTGCCACGGCAAAAAAGCACCCAGCACTCACTGTAAATGAGGTTGGTGTTAGGAAGGGCATCCAGCTGTAGAAATCAAGCCGGAATCAGTTCCCATCCCACCCTTGCAAGCAGGGAAAAGCGGACGTAAAATGAAATGATGATGATGATGATGATGATGATGATGATAGCACTGAACTTTGTGAGACCACGAAGCTGTGAAACATATTGTTTATGTGGGACATAAACAAATGTCATTACTAGCTTAAATATCATCAATGAAGACGCATGTACACACACACACACACACATATATAAAGAGAATGGGACAGACAGACAGCTAGTTAGAGACACACAGAAATACATGTAAATAAACACAAGTAAACATATATATATATATATATATATATATATATATGTGTGTGTGTGTGTGTGATAGAGAGAAAGGGAGAATAAAGCAAACAAGACAGTACTGTAAATATCAAAATATCACCACACTTCTTAAGTATATATATATATATATATATATACACACACACACGATTAAAGTCTTTTAGAAATGGGGTTAGGAGTTTTGAAAGGAGAAAAACATCTGATAATTTTGAAAATGGACATTGTAATTAGGGAACTATAGTTGTTGATTTTTTTTTTATATATCAAAGATACATTACAAGATATTCCATTCTGATAAATATACTTATATCCCCTCTCTTCCTGCTAACACTACCACCCTCATCATTATCATTACTATGATTACCAACACCATCAGCAATGACAAACCTCAAACCTGGAAGCCAACTAGTTTAATTAAAATGTACAGTTAGGGGAATATGTAGGTAAAAATATATGAAACATTAAGCAGAGTTTCAGGTATCTAGGGCATAACTGCTTATTCGAACATCCTTCAGGTTTTATCTTGGCTATGTGTGAATCAAAAACATAAATAAACAGGTTTCTAAACAAACAAACATACTGATAGGCAAAATAAATACAAGTAACTATCAAATGTTTGTAATTTCTATTTGACTATCAGAGGTACACCCAATGATGAGTAATCATCTTTATTAGAAAGATAAGTGTGAGTTGTGGTGTTGATGCCTTTCTTAAGAGTATTGATAAAGTAAGTAGAGTGAAGTGTGTTACAACTGGGAATCAACACCAAGTTGCATGTTTGACTGACTAAGAAGAACTTCAGCTATATTCTATATCATATTCCATAACTAGGTTAAGTAATTAAAGGAAATCATATGACAGCAGACATAATATATAATTATTGAGCTCTTATGAACTTTAATGTACTAATAGCTCTTCATTAAAAAATTATGCTTACAACCCTTGGTCATACATTGCTGCTGTTGATCATTCCTGACCAAGCATACCTTACTATCAAAGACATATCAAACCATATCTATCTAATATTTCTGTTCATGCATATATTTAATGAGAACTTCCATTTTTAAGACCATGGGGTGTGATTTGAAGAACATTTAGCTGCTATGTCTACCAGGATAAGCAGATATACATATATAGAGAGATACTCCATAGGTTGACTCCCTCATTGACTATTTACACATTTACACATGTTAGGTCAGTTTTAGCAAGACTCACAAGGCTAAATGACAACTATCAATCACTACACTAATATGCTTACAACCACAAAACATTCAGATGTAAAGAATTCAGCGTGCTAAAGGTTAAGAAAGTATTTGTAACATAACTTGACAGAAGGTAAAAATATATGCTGGAATTTTTAACTTAAATAAAAGTCCTACAAAATGGGTGGTTTTGTTTCATAGAACTTGGGCCGGTTTTGACCAGGTTGATATCTAAAAGGGTTAATCAATTTTCCCTACCATGAAATTGCTGGCCTAGTGCCAAAATTAGAAATGATTATGTAAAAGTGTGGTGGGGATCTAAAATATTTGAAACTCTCAGCCATTTCAGAATGGCATTCATTTGACCTTCATTGATAGCAGCTTGATCAAGTTCTATTCTAAAATACAAAACATACATATATGTAGAGGTGTGTGAGTATGTATGTTTGAAATGTCTACTGAGACTAAATAACAGTATGGCCTTTGTTGAGGAATATCAGACAGGAAAACAAAAGAGAAAATACTACTGTTTAACTTGGTTCCACCCATCTACCCATATAAAAACCTCTTGTCAAATTTTCACAAGATTGCATTAAATGATTTGACATGATATCCCAAACAACAGAAGTCGGCTGTCATAAACTAAAGGAACACATGGTTGTAGGTGTGACATAGAATACTAAAGAGTAAGGAGACAGTCCATTTGGTAGCCAAACTGTCCATACTACCGTGTCACAAAAAACTATGCTGTAATAATTTCTTGCATAAGTATGAGTTATAGGGCAAGCAAGGGTACGTAGTAGACATTTCTGTTGTCGCAAAGAACATTAATAACACATATCAACCTTGATGGGTAATAATATATCTATGTAATCAGAAACCAGTCCTGTCTAAGGATTTATTATATATCTATGATTGCCTTAGATTTATAAGTTCAAGGAAATGAGAAGTAAAGTGATTTAAGCCTTTCCCATGACATTAATAATTCAAGTGAAATGGTTCCAATTGGAAATTAAGTTACAGACTCTCTTCATCAAGAACTACTATAGTATCACAATACAATTTAATGATGGAACAACTTTTTTTCTATTTAGTACTACATAAAAGAAAAATTAGTGGAATATCAAATGTACTTTGATAATAAAAAAAAAAAAAGCTAAAGGATAAAACAAAAGAGGGGAAACACATTGAGTGCAGAGTGCAATAGCAAGTTTGAGTTGAGATTCATACCTGTCTGTCTGAAGTGTAAGCTTCATCATCACTATGGTCAGTAGTTGAATTTGGACCTAGAGAAAAACAATGAAATGATAAATTATTAAAAACTGATATAAATTTAAAACACTTAAAAAACAAATTTATTCCATTGATAAAAGTTTTATTTATGAAATAAATCATGTAAATACAGTTTAATAGAAAAAGAAAGAAAGAAAATTTAGATTGAGAAGAATGGAATGTAAAATAGGAAAAATATAAAGAAAAAAGAGAAAAAGAAAAAAAAAACAGGAAGGGGAGGGAATGGTATTGTCACAAGAATGGGGAGGAGGGAGGATGATTGGGCTCTGGGCCTAAGGTGCAGCGGTGGACGAGCTACGTCCCGGGGACAAGACTGCAAAAGCATTCCTGGGGACAAGACTGCAAAAGCATTCCCGCGGACAATGGTCAGCGACACCCACTGCAACAGCCACCCCACCTTGCAGGGATCCTTCCTCAGGCGAGCCACTGACGTTCCGATCTTGCAGAGGAACTTGACTCACTTCTGTTTATTGTCATTGTTTCAAAAAATTCCACCTGACCCATGCCAGCACGGAAAAGTGGACATACAAACAATGATTAACACAACAACAAATAGAATAGACCCCCTCTGTAAAATTGGATTGATAGCAGCCCATTTGAGGAAAGAACCCTGCGATGTGGGGTGGTTGTTGCAGTGGGTGTTGCTGACTATAGAAATTCCTTCGCCATTATGTCCATGGGTTGCAACCAAAACACAGCTCTGATGTAGGTGTAGAATCTGTCACACTCTCCTCTTGCCCCTTTCTTCCTTTGTCTAGTAGTTCTTGCTCTTCCCTTTCTTTTCCTCTCATTTATAGTCCTTTCCAACGCTACTTTTTTTCTGTATGTTCCACCAATTTATAGTCAAATCGACAATAAATTTTCCTTCTTTATTTCTTGTAATTTTTTCAAATTCTAGCATCATTGAATTATATTTTAATATTATGGAAAATGGTGAGGTTAGCTTTGCTTTACATTTCTCTACAGCTAATAAAATAAGTAGCAGTTGTTAAGTGCTGAGGTTGTTTAAATCAACAATAATCCTCCATTACAATTTTCTGGTTCTTTGCCAAAACTCTTTATTGCTTTATCTTTTGAATGTTTGGCAAAGTTTCACTCACCAACACGCTACAAACTTTAGCTCACAGCTACTCTCTGTCTTTCTCGCTCTCTCTCTCTCTCACCATCTATTCTATCACAAATACAATGGTCTCTGCTTCTTTGAACAATCTAACTGCACATCTCCTCCTCCACTCAGGGCTATCCCACAAGCATCCACCTCTCGTTACCCCTATTATGTCTTACCTCTCAGATCCCAAACTAAAAACACTTTGTCATCATTTCTTTCTGGAATGTAACCCTTTACAACTTCCTCTTTCTTTCTTCTAAACTGAACCTCAACCACATTGATTTTATTAACCTGGGTGGCTCTGCAAAGGCTATGGACACTGCCCCCTCCCCTCCCCCATCATCAATCTTATAAACTTGGGTGAGCCTAAGACAGTTATCAGCATTACCCTCACACCAATCTTATTAATCTGGGTTAGCCTCCTTTCCTTTTTGGCTAACTTATAAAAACATATTTTTTTAAATGTTAACCCAGAGGGATGAAAGGTAAAACCAGTCTAAGAAAGATTTGAACTTTAAACTGGGAAGAATGAAAATAAATACTATAAGTCATCCAGCCGGGTATTCTGGTAAGGAATCGCCTTTACAGCAGAATAAATAAATATATTTCTTTGTACAAGTTCACTACCCTCGAGTCTGTAGTTTGATAGTTTAACTATCTCGCTATAGTATTTCTTACATATCAAACACAAAACAACAACAACAATACCATTTTAAGGAGAAAATCAATCCCTCTACATTTTATAGTCTGGCACAAGGGAAGGGGGGAGATAGATGATTGAGAGAGAGAGAGAGAGAGAGAGAGAGAGAGAGAGAGAGAGAGAGAGAGAGAGAGAAAATGTGTGTAGTTATAGTTACAATATATTCTTTCAATAGCAAACCACCTGAAACTGCAAGATTTTTATGATGGAAAACTATATTTTTTTAAGTAAAAATCTTCAGTCATAATTTTATGTAAGAAAATTTGTTACAAATGCCAGCTTAATAAGAAAGTTGTTTAATTGTACGTGTAGTGAATAAAATATTGGGACGTCAAGTATGAAATTTGTAGGAATTTGTAGGAAAAAAACAAATTTCTACAAATTTCATACTTGACGACCCAATATATCACATGAAAATAATATAAGTTTAGTTATAAGAATGTTCATCTTTCCATGAAGTATGATAGAAACTTTGCATATATGTGTATATGTGTGACGTTGGAACTAGGGTCCTCCACCTCCAGCTTACTTACCCTCTGCCTCTTGGTCCTGGCTGACAGGATGGAGAATACAGAGCAAGGGAGATGCGCTAGAACAGTCACTCCATTCTGATAGCAGTGAGCAGGGATGTGGTCTGGGGGCTAAGAATGCCGGAAGTCTCCACTGCTACAGGCTCTACCACAAACCTATCACATGAGCAGGATGTGGTCCAGGGGCCAAGAACACCAGAAGTCTCCACAGTTACAGGCTCTACCACAAACCTATCACATGAGTAGGGATGTGGTCCAGGGGCCAAGAACGCCAAAAGTCTCCACGGCTACAGGCTCTACCACAAACCTATCAGAGAATGGCCGATACTTAGACAGTTTTCCCTCTTCGGTCTAGTGGGCAGCAGAGCCTGGGCTGGTAGCTACTTACACCAGGTGGCCACATTTTCAAAATTATATGAAAATCATTGGCAGTATCTTTCATTTGAAATATGGTAATGTTAAAGATGTCAAAATATCAATGTATGAAAGAAAAAAAAAAAAAAAAGGAGATAGCAAAATGTCAAATTAGTTCAAAAGAGTATGTTAGTTGAGTTTTAGTGTTGAACTGTATTGATATTTAAACAAGGATATGTGTATTGACTCTGAACATCCTGTACCACATGAAACCACATAAATAAGACAATTTTGAAAATTACAAAATAGCGCTATGACTACAGCGCAATAAAAACTAAAGTATTTACTCTAATAATAATTGTTTCTACGTTTGGCACAAGGCCAGGAATTACCCAGTGCATTACTAGTACCTTATTTTATCGACCCTGTAAGGATGAAAGGCAAAGTTAACCTCGGCGGGATTTGAACTCAGAATGGCAAGAGTCAGTCCACAAGCAAAGATGATATTATTTGAAGTAACAAACCCGTTTTTATATATTTTCTGCTAAATCAAATCAGAGTGTTAAGGGTTAAGAAGGCTTTGTGGGTAAGTAGAATCCAGGAAAAGAAAGATAACTGTCTTCACTTCTTTCTTGTGGAATCAGATTTTGGCTCTTTTTGAAGCAAAGAACATGATTAAAATGAAGCAGGCTGAAGGAGTCATCTGTTGAAGGGTGTTTAATATCAAAGTCGATGCTATTGTGGATGGTACTGACTTTCTCATGTATTCTCATGGCTTTGTGTGTGGTGCCCTTTGTTCCAAGTCATCCATTGTTCGGGTGGCTATGCCCCCCCCCCCCCTGGTCCCACTATGTCTGGATCCCAACAGGAGGTAAGTGGCTTGTCAGGAGGTCACTGACTTGTTGAGAGATAACTAGCTCATTGGCTTGTCAGGAGCTTGTCAGGAGCTATCTGGCTTGCTGGGGAGTGGTGCCTTTGAATATGTTGGGTTCTCCAGAAGAGATAGGAAGCCTGCTGCAAATCTCTCCTCCTTCCATACATTGCTGGACTGTTTGTATGGAGGCTGATGGTGATATACTGGTGTACATCAAACACACATCAAGGCTGAATGTCAGGTGTTGTCCACAAAGTCTTTTGTGGGGCGCTTATGGAGAAGTTCTATAAGATGCCAGTTACTTCTCAATGAGACCTAAACTCAGCACAACCCTAGAAAACCTAACAATGAACAATCTAGAACAAAGGGCACTACACCCCAGGTGCCATATCATACTGAATCAGTGGACAATACACTAATGCTGACCCATTCCAGACATTAAACACCATCTACTATAACATCACCATCATTTTACATCTGTTGTTCCATGCTTGCATGAATTGGATAACTCCTATGTTGCCTGAGATACACTAACATGTCATAAAAGATATAGGGAAAAACTTAGGAGTGGAAAAGGACAAGTAATGGAGATAAGAAAAGGAAAGAGAAGAAATTATGATGAGGGAGGATACAAATATTAACCATTACAATGAGGCAGTGAGGAAAAATGGGTATAAATAACACCCACCTTGTTTCCACAGTTTTTGATATCATCAGTATGGAAAGGGTCTAAAACAGGAATGAATACTGATGTTCCTTCTATGACTAATTTATTGAAAAGCAAGCTGCATAAATAAGTATATAATATGGTATGGTCCTGTAACTCCTGATGGAGTTGTAGGGGCACCATAGTGGCATACAGCATTTCTTGGGCATTTGGAGCCTGGTGGAGTTCCTACCTCTTCAGCTCTGATCACAGCAGATTTCTCCCAGAGAAGGATAGAAAGTGAGAAAGAGGAAGTGAGAAAGAGATATAGAGGAAGAATTGACCCGAGTACTAGACTGGTGCTTTTTTATAGACCTTGAATGGATGAAAAGCAAAGCTGACCTCAGCAAGATTTGAACTCAGAGAGCAGAGCGCCAGACCAAATAATTCAAAGCATTCTATCCAACGTTTTAATGACTGCCAATTCGCCTATAAATGAGTATATAGATGTGGATATAAAGGTACAGATGAATATATACAAATGAGTAGATAGATGTGAATGTATAATCACAGGTGAATATATATACAGATGAGTAAATATATCATCACAATCATCACCGTTTTACGTCCACTCTTCCACGCTAGCATGGGTTAGACAGGTTGTCCTGTTGAGGGCAATGCCAGGTCGAGTAACCTTGTCTTGCTCATACGGGAACTGATTTTGGCTTGATTTCTACAGCTGGATACCCTTCCTAACACCAACCTCATTTTCAGTGAGTACTGGGAGCTTTTTTACCGTGGCGCCTACACAGCCACTATACAGTGTGAGCTGGGTACTTTTTTTACCGTGGCGCCTACACAGCCACTATACAGTGTGAGCTGGGTACTTTTTTTACCGTGGCGCCTACACAGCCACTATACAGTGTGAGCTGGGTACTTTTTTTACCGTGGCGCCTACACAGCCACTATACAGTGTGAGCTGGGTACTTTTTTTACCGTGGCACCTACACGCCTACACATATAGATGTGAATATATAATCACAGGTGAATGTATACAAATGAGTAGATATATAGATGCGAATATATATAGATGTGAATATATAATCACAGGTGAATATATACAAAAATATCTACAGTTGGCAGACCATGAAAAATTAAAGAGCAGACACTCCACACCAATTAAAAAAAAAAAATTAAAATAATATAATATCCAAAATAGATTTTAAAATGGTGTTGGACAGACAGACTAACTTAAATATACATGTGTGCTTGTGTGTGCTTGTGTGTGTTAGTTTGTGTATGAGCAAGACATGATTAGCTGATGTGTTTGGTCTCAGTCAGTGATAACCCATCTAACCCATAACACCATAAAAAATGAATGAAAAGTGAGGATGTCTTTCTCTGAGTGTGTGTGTGTGTGTGTGTGTGTGTGTGTGTGTGTGTGTGTGTGTGTGTGTGTGTGTGTGTGTGTGTGTGTGTGTGTGTGTGTGTGTGTGTGTGTGTGTGCGCGCGTGCGTGCACGCGCGCTACATTTTATATTTCTTTGAGTTAAAGTCTAAAAAATAGATGTTTTCATGGACTACTAATGATATATATATATATATATATGTGTTCATACACACACATGGGTGGTATATATGTATGTATATACACACACACACACATATGGGTGGTATATATGTATGTATATATGCACACACACATGGGTGGTATATATGTATGTATATATACACACATGGCTGGTATATGTATGTATATATATATATATATATATATATATATATATATATAGTGCAATCAGACTTGGTCTGGGGGGAGGGGGGGGGTAGAGTGTACTAGCTATATGGTTGGGTAATAGCTAGTATTTATGTCACGGTCCTGTAATTTGGTGACCATAGAGGTCAATAAAAGACCAGTAACATACCACCAGAGACCAATTTATATAGCACTCTCTTCTCAAAAACTTCATAAAAATATTCATAACCCCTTCCTCCACCTCCTAACATACCACTCAATAAACAAGAGAACATCTGGATGTTTGGTCTGCTAGAAATAACAACCAAATCTACCTCAATTCACACTTTACTGTCCTAAAAGAAAGGATGGATACATTATATAATGTAGCTTCAGATACTACTACTATTAAATATATATATATATATATATATATATATACCGTCTAACCCATGCTAGCGTGGAAGATGGACGTTAAACGAAGATGATGATGATGATGATGATGATATAATTGTTTCTATTTTTAGCATTAGCACAAAGCTAGCAATTACCCCAGTGCATTACTGGTGCTTTATTTTATCGACCCCGTAAGGATGAAAGGCAAAGTTAACCATGTCAGGAGTTGAACGCAGAACGTAAAGGGCCATAACTCTATGCAGCAAAGCATGGTGTTTGATGCTCTACTGATACTGCCAAGCCACTGCCCATATAATACATATATGACAATGATGATGATTATATATATTTGCCTAAGTGCTGGGCGGACTTCAGTTTTGTGAAAGATTTGACAACCTTTCTTGTGATGATGCACTCAGTGGACCACCCCACCCCCACCACATGTCAGGGAGGTCAGTACTGACTTCATCTATGAAGACCCATCAAACTCTTGCTAGCAGGGAAAGCAGGACAAAATTACAAGATGATGATGATGATGATGATGATGATGATGATGGTGGTGGTAGTGGTGGTGGTGGTGATGGTGCTGGTGCTGCAGCTGCTGATATATATATATATAAAGAGTCAGGACCCTTACGTCTAAGCCTCCGGCCGTTTCGACAGCTAGATCTGAACTAAGTCAGCAGTATTAGGACGGTGGGAATCTAGCTGAATTTATCAACGGGTACAGTCCATATATGGGCATGCAGACAGAAAAAAAAAAGCAGAAATATCAAATCAAACAATCCTAAAAATTTGTTGTTATTTTTGATAAGTTCAGCTAGATTCCTGCCGTCCTAATACTGGTGACTTAGTTCAGATCTAGCTGTCGAAATGGCCGGAGCTCAGCCGTCGGGGTCCTGACTATTTTTCTATTATCCACTCTACTACCCTAAGTATCGAATACTCTGGTGCATTAGGGTTCACCTGGTATCTTACCACATTTTCTTTCTTTTATATATATATATATATCATCATCATCATCACCGTTTTACGTCCGTTCTTCCACGCTAGCATGGGTTAGACGGGTTGTCCTGTTGTGGGCAGTGTCTGGTCGGCTGACCATGCCTTGCTCATACAGGAACTGATCTGGCTTGATTTCTACAGCTGGATGCCCTTCCTAACACCAACCTCATTTACAGTGAGTGCTGGGTGCTTTTTCGTGGCGCCTACACGTCCACTTTACAGTGTGGGCTGGGTGCTTTTTTGCCGTGGCACCTCCACGACCACCTTGCGGTGGGGGGTGGGGGGGGGGGGGGGGCATATTGTTTATATGCTTCAGCATGTACCCATGGGAGGTCGGGTACCCTGTATTACTGCGTGACGCCAGAAGTCACGGTCGTGTGTCATTGACTTTGAGAGGTGTAGTTGGGTAAGGTCGGCTTTTATCACCTCATCCCAAGTCATCTTGGGTCTCCCCACTCCGCGGTTTCCATCAACTTCTAGTGCTCTGCACCTTTTTATGCAGCTGTCATCCTTCATACGCATCACATGTCCATACCAGCGTAACCGCCTCTCCTGCACGCAGCATTTGATTCCTCTTATGCTCAGTCTCTCTCTCAATTCATTTATGCTTTGTCGTTCACGTATATTACTGTTACACATCCATCGGAGCATGCAGGCTTCGTTTCTCTCTAATCTACGTAAGTCTTCCACCTTCAGCGCCCAGGTCTCACTACCATGCAACATCGCTGTTCGGATACACGCATCATACAGTCTGCCTTTCATTCTGAGGGAGAAGCCTTTTGCAGCTAGCAGTGGTAGTAGTTCCCTATAGATATATATATATATATATATATATATATATATATATATATATATATATCTATGTCTTATGGTAGCTAAGATGCGTCCATAGGTGGTATGCCGGTTGAGCACTCTATGCTCCTACCGAGCAGAGTATGATAAAATGAAAAACGAAGAATCAGTGATGCATCGGAACTCAATTTATTAAGTATTACAATTGTTTCCCCGGCGAACAGTTCGAGGTGCGATCTGTGTGTGGATCGAACCTGACTCTGGATTTCTCGGTGAAAGAGGATTTGCTCTGAAATCACTAGACGTGTCTGAGGAACCTGCGAATCCAGAGTCAGGTTCGATCCACACACAGATCGCGCCTCAAGCTGTTCGCCGGGGAAACAATTGTAATACGTAATAAATTGAGTTCCGATGCATCACTGATTCTTCGTTTTCCATTTTATATATATATATATCAAATTACAAGGTAGAGTTAGAAACACACAGTAATCCCCTATGATCAGGGAGCTCAAGGAAGAGAGACCAAGTTCTTTATAAATGATAGCAATGAAAGAAAGGCACACAATAAATTATGTCAGATAATAGGGGATAAAGAGTACCTCTTTATATATATATAACTGTTAGCAGCTAACAGAAGAGATTCAGAATAGGTGGGTGGTTCTAAAAATTCTATGTGGTGCAGTGCAGGTAGTATACCAACTAGCTCCCTAATATCACTGCAGTCAAATTGACATAAAAATATATATAATACTACTACCACCACTATAATTACTATTACTGATACCATGTGACTGCAATTACTACTTTAACTACCTCTTTATCATACTATCGAAAGGCTCTGTATATGGTCACTCAACTGAGCTAGAAATAGAGGCCAAATTCCCCCAATTTATACTCTGCTGTCTTATAAAAAGGAAACAACAGTAGTCTGTAAGATATGTATTAGGTTGTCAAGACTGCCATGCCTTTGATCTTGCTTTTGTCAATCAGGCCAGGCCTGAGGCTAAACAACAACTATATAAATATTACTAATAACTCAATGGATTGGCAGTATCGGTAGAGCATAAGACGCCACGCTTTTCAGCATAGAGTTATGGCCCTTTACGTTCTCAGTTCAAATCCTGCCGAGGTTAACTTTGCCTTTCATCCTTATGGGGGGTCGATAAAATAAAGCAGCAGTAATGCACTGGGGTAATTGCTGGCCTTGTACCAAAAGTAGAAACAATTAATAACTCAAATACACTATTTTTGACCACCAGCAGTTGACAACAAATGTTCCAGTTAATTTCATCAATGGAACCGCCTGCTTATGAAATTAGCATATAAGTGGTTGAATATTCCACAGATACATCTACCTTTAACGAAATTCCCAGTGAGATTCAATATGACGCATGTGTGACAAGTTTGAACTAAAAGTACTAACAACTCATTTTTTCCAGCTGAGGGAACTGGAGAAACATGAGATAAAGTGCAGTGTTCAAGGACACAATACTTTACCAGGTATCAAGCTCAGGCTCTTACAATTGTGAGCCAAACAACCTAACCACAATCACTGGAAAAAACACTACTAACACCATCTTCAGCATAACTACAGCTAACACAACACCATTTCCACCATAATTACAGCTATCACCACCACCGTCTCTACCATAACCACAGCTAACACCGTCACCACAATTTACATTCATACCACCCCCATAAAATACACTGTTTGTCCCACCAGATACTTATAACATCTAACTAAGGTCTGTAATATCAGTAGGTGAAACTAGTGCAATCAGACTTGGTGGGGGGTAGAGTGTACTAGCTATATGGTTGGGTAATAGCTAGTATTTATGTCACGGTCCTGTAATTTGGTGACCTTTCACACCATAGAGGTCAATAAAAGACCAGTAACATACCACCAGAGACCAATTTATATAGCACTCTCTTCTCAAAAACTTCGTAAAAATATTCATAACCCGTTCCTCCACCTCCTAACATACCACTCAATAAGCAAGAGAACCTCTGGATGTTTGGTCTGCTAGAAATAACAACTAAATCTGCCTCAATTCACACTTTCCTATCCTAAAAGAAAGGATGGATACATTATATAATGTAGTTCTAGATACTACTACTATTATTACTACTACTGCTGCTGCTACCACTACTACTACCGCCACCACCGCTGCTGCTGCTGCTACTACTTCTACAACTACTACTACTACTACTACTACTACTACTACCACCACCACTACAACTACTAACACCAGTATGACTTCATAATATGTACCATGCTTTTGTTAAGGGTTTGAAGTGTCCATGCAGACATGAGCTGACACAGATACCCACCTGATCCTCCTCCTTTCACAATATCACAATTGCTATTTACTCTAACAATACCATCCTTACAGTCTTTCAGTTTGTTCCCTCTCCACTCTTATTATCTTATCTGGTTAAAGCCACATATATTTCCAAACTAGAACACCTCCTGCCTATCTGCTGCTGTAGAAACTTCTGTAGATAAGAGTCAGGGTTAAATACTTCCCTAAATTGGAGCAAACAGATTGTCTTTCCTCACTCATCATGACTACTTTGAGACAATTTTGCATCATAGAACTAAGGACAGTTTGGTATCAAAAGAGTTAACCCTTTAATATTTATGTTACTCTATATTTACTATTATATTTTCATGGTAAAAGCTTTACCTCACATAATTATCTCACATAATATCGAATCTATGAGATTTTGATATTATTTATTTTGAGAACAATACCTTAACATCAGTATGGGTGGCTGGTTACAGCCAGTTTGAACAGAAAGAGGTGAGAGAATTCTGGCCGGATACAGCCGGTTTAAATACTAAAGGGTTAAACTTAAACTTATAGACCTCAAAAGACTAGGAGTTAAGCTCCTAGAAAAGTGGATCTATGACCTGGTTTCATTTCAAATATTGTAAACATTTTCCCTCCCCTTACTATATGCCCTTGGGAACACCAAGACTACCATTTACCCCAATCATAAAGTCCTTAGGTCTCATCACCATGACTACTTTAAGAAGGTAACTGAACAATTGCAGTGTACTCTATGACACTATAAAACTACATACATCCACAAGGATATATAATATTTCAAAAAGCAACTAAATACCTATATTGATATTGTCAGCCATATTATAATTAGTATGGTACATACATGACTGAATACACCTAAATAATCATGTAAAAACATTTAATAAGATGGAAGGGTCAATAGTGTAAAAATACACACACTTGTACACCAGGTCCAACACAGAGGAGCCAAACTCCCACTGTCATCGCCTCCGTCTCTCTCACCCTCCCCATCTCTCACTATTATGACTGAATTGAATTTAAACTTCTCTATAGTATGAAAACCAATAAGATGTGTGTGTGTGTGGAAACTACACTGCCATCACCACCACTACACCACTACTATACCACCATCATCACCACTACACCACCATCACCACCACTACACCACCATCACCACCACTACACCACCATCATCACCACTACACCACCATCACCACCACTATACCACCATCACCACCACTATACCACCATCACAACCACTATACCACCATCACCACCACTACACCACCATCACCACCACTACACCACCATCACCACCACTATATCACCATCACACCACCATCACCACCACTATACCACCATCACCACCACTATACCACCATCACAACCACTATACCACCATCACCACCACTACACCACCATCACCACCACTACACCACCATCACCACCACTATACCACTACACCACCATCGCCACCATCATCACCATGACCGGTACCCCAGGTACCCCATCGTTGTTTTACATCAGTTATTTAATGCTGGCATGGGCTGTCATGGGCTGTCATCAACTGTCATGCTTCAGTCCATATCAATGAGTTGTGTGTCTAAAAGGTTCGACTGGGTACATTTCATTGTACCCTACTCTTCAAATACCAGAGAAGTTGCCATATGTTGGAAGACTAGAGTCCTCTCTTGCTTGGAGTTATGTGTAGCCAGTCATTTAGTTTGGGAAGTCTATATCTCTCCCCTAGCAGGGAAACTGGATCTTAAAACGACAATGATAATGATGGTGGTTACAGAAGCTCTGCTGCAGTACTGTATTAGTCTCTGTAGACATGCCCAACTCTTGCTAGCAGGGAAAGTGGATATTAAAACGATGACACTGATGATATATATAAAGTTACATCTGCATTCATACACACACACACACACATATATATCATTTCATTTTACGCCGCTTTTCCCTGCTTGCAAGGGTGGGACGGGAACTGATTCTGGCTTGATTTCTACAGCTGAATGCCCTTCCTAACACCAACCTCATTTACAGTGAGTGCTGGGTGCTTTTTTGCCGTGGCACCTCCACGACCACTTTGCAGTGGAATGATAAGGACCCCAGTCCCTATCATCTCATTTCTACAGCTGAGTAAACTGGAGCAATGTGAAATAAAGTGTCTTGCTCAAGGAAACAACACATCACCCGGTCTGAGAATTGAACTCACAACCTTTTGATTGCAAGGCCAATGCTCTAACCACTAAGTCATGTACCTCCATTGTATATATATATATACAGTGGAACCTCAGTTCATGAAAGGTGTCTTGAGTAACAAAAACAATGGTTGGCAACAAGCTTGGAGTATTGGCGGGAAAACGTCACTTGCTGTGTAGTTAGTTAGTTCCACTCCACTTGGTAAGCGAATGAAGTCTGGGAACTTGTTGATCATTTAAAAGGAATAGATAATGATAATGTCTATAGAAGGCTCCATAGAAGTAGTTGATAGATTCTGTTGCCTATGTGGCCTTATTTGCAGGGGTCTTTGAAAGCACAGTTACTAGAATAAAAACAGGATAGAAAAAGTTTAGGTAACTACTACTACTGCTGTCAATAAAAGGATTCTCTCTCAGAGCAAAGAGTAGATTGTATGATGTACAATGTATATGTAGTGCAATGCTGTATAATAGCAAGATATGGGCATTAAATATGGGAGATGTATAAAGGTTGGTAAGGAATAAAGCCAGCATACCCAGCTGGATGTCTCATAAGCATGAAAGACAAAGTACAAATGAGAGAAAAACTGAGTATAAGAGAAATCAGATGTTGTAAACAAGAAAGAAGATTGCATTGATATGAACATATAATGCATATATATTATGACAGTTTGAAAAAAAAAGTGCTGTGAGTTCCAAGTGGAAGGAAGCTGCAGAAGAGGAAACCATTGACAGAGGAGGTGAATGAAAGCTGATCTGAGGATGGTGAACTTCACAAAGGAGATGATAAAAGAACACGAGTGGCAAGATGTAGAGTTGAAGAGGATCCATTTAATTTATGCAAGCATGAAAAAAAAGACATAAAAATGATGATGATGATGATAGCGACAATGATGATGATGATGATGACAATGATAATGATGATGATGATGTAGAAACTTAAGCAAAATAAATCATTTCTGTTGATGAACTTAATAATTCATTGCTGTTTTGTTTTTAACATATCATAAATCTCTCCTTTTTATCTGATATTTCTTCAAAGGAAATATGATAAATATAGCATATGATCTCTGCTCCAGGGAATATGAATTGCTTCAAATAAAATTGAATTTTTTATCCAATGATAAGCATCCAAGTGAGTGAACATTTATTTCCCTGGTTGTAATATTACTATTTCTCACAAATTAATTATAAAACTGTTCAATATTAAAAACAAAAAATTAAATTACGTTAATTTCTCCTTGTCATCATCATTGCCATCACAACAAAAAGCACCCAGTCTACACTGTAAAGTGGTCGTGTAGGAGACAGGGTAAAAAGCACCCAACACACACTGTAAATGTGGTTGGCATTAGGAAGGGCATCCAACTGTAGAAATCTAGCCAGAAACAGTCCTATATGAGCAAGACACGGTCATCTGACCCAACTTGCCTCTACTGGGACAAACCTGTCTAACCCATGCTAGCGTGGAAAATAGACGTTAAATGATGATGATGATGATGATGATGATGATGATTTCCAGGCTTGTATAGGTTAGACAGGTTGTCACATTATAAGACTAGCCAGGACAGGTCAGGTGTCCATGTCTCACACAGATCTGTTTTGGACTTGGTTTCTATGGCTGAATGTTCTGTCTAATGCCAACCACATTATGGCATGGATTGGGTGCTTTTCATCATGACACCAGAACAACCACCTGACAGAGAGAAATGGGTACTTTTGTTGTTGTGGTACCAGTACTATTACCATATAGAGTAGACAGGGTGCCTTTTTGTTATAGCAACAGTACTGTAGGAGAGCAGTGTGGATCATGTTTGGCCTTTTATGTATATTTATAAATAGAGAAAACATTTTTGTGGAATTCAGATTATTTTATAAAATAAATGCCACAGTTTATATATGTAAATATATTACAAGAAGTATACATTCCATTTTAATGTCATTGGTTTCTAAAGCTATACTTCTCCTTTACATTATGAGTTCAAATCTCAATGTACTGACTTTGCTCTTCTGTGTGGCGTACAAAAATGAAGTTAAAGCCAGGGAATGTTGTCAAAACAATTTCTTCCTTCTGCTAAAATATTTGACTTTTTTGCTCATAAGTGAAGTTAAGAGTGTAAAATTACACATACATGTACACCAGGTTCGAGCACAGAGGAACCAAACTCCCACTGTCATCACCTCTGTCTCTCCTGCTCTCCCCATCTCTCACTATTATGAGCAAATGGGATTCCATGCACTGGCTGCCCCAGTGGACAGAATAGAGAAGGCGTTTTCTTGGAGAATGGTGAGAGAGATGCACTGGAAGAGCCATTCTAGCTAATCTAGATTTTAGACTATCTTCCTTGTATATCGCATAAATTAAACTGTACCGATTAAAGAAACTCTACACAGTTGTTCCATCTGTCAATAATAGTATCCAAATCTCCTCTGTATCACACTCAACTGTCTTAATCCTTTTGATACCAACTCACTCAAAACTGCCACTGGTATTATGGAACACAGCACCCATTTTAAAGAGTGTCTATCTAAATTAAAATCTTTCAATCACTATATAAATTTCTGCACTTCTGTCATAACATGTAAAGAGAGAGGAGTAGTTTGACTACCTCATACTACTCCTCTCTCTTTACATCTGCTGCCTGCGTGAATGTATGTGTGTGTAAAAGGAAGGAAGGGGATGGTAAAAAATACTATGCTGTATGTGAGTGTATGTGTGCGTGTTTCTGTAAATGTATGTGTGTGTGTGCTTCTGTGAATGTATGCCTGTGAGTGTGTATTTTTGTAAGTGTGTCTGTGTTTGCATGATTATATTTATATACTCATATATATAAATGTATGCATATGCACACACACATATACACATACGCATCAGTGATGGAAAAAATTCTAGTATATTATAATTTGACATAAGAACCATTTGTTAAATTATATTAAATACCATTTTGATAATGAAATAATTAATTAATTTAGTAAATCTCTGAATCCTTGATTAGTTAATCTGAATACAGCATATTTCCTTATAATGGTTATACAACAATAACAACAGCAATCTAAACAGAAACAACGGTATAATTTGTAGGCTCCATGCATCATTACTTAAGGTATTTCCATACAAGACTATCATAACTAGTAAATGTGAGTATAGTTATTTAGTAGCAGTGCTATATACACTAAAATTATCTTAACATTTACTGGTTGACTTGCACTATTAACCCAGCTCAAGCATTTTTCGCTCACGGGGAAATTTGAACAACTTAACCCTTTAGCATTCACATTACTCTATATATACTATTATATTTTCATGGTAAAGGCTTTACCTCACATAATTATCTCACATAATATCGAATCTATGAGATTTTGAACGTATTATTTTGAGAACAATACCTCAACATCAGTTTGAGCGACCAGTTACAGCCAGTTTCAACAGAAAGAGGTAGAGAATTCTGGTCGGTTTTAACATTAAAGGGTTAACATATAGACCAGTAAGATTTAGAGGAAACATTCTTTCAAGACTGTTTTCTTCTTCTTTAAGCTTCAATATTTTTAAAGCATCTATTCCAGTTTTCTATAAGATCAGATGTGGTAATTGTGGCTAAGTAGTGAGGATGTTTGATATCAGCAAGAAATTAGAGATGAAGGAGTGACTTCCTCAATATTAGAACATAATAATAGATATAGTCTGATACAGTACATATGGCACTGGAATACAGACTGCTTATATAGGTTACATTAAAAAAAAATAATAGAAAGTATGCAATGTGAATTTGAAAGATATATTTGCCAAGGTAAGTGTTGTAGAAGAGAAAAATGTTTGTGGAAAGGAAGACAAAAAAACAAACAAACAAAACAACAAAACAATATCTACAGAAAATAAAAAATAAAAAATATATGTATAAGGAAAGCAAAAGAAAAAATGTTAAACTGGGGATTAAAATATCTTTGTTGTGGTTGTGGCTATAATATTAAGAACCCCAAGCTGGACAAGCAAGTAGCAAGTGTAAATATTTCTGTAAACCTTAACACTTTTGTGATCATATTTCTAATGAAATACATAATATGGCTTAACCCTTTAGCATTTAAACCAGCCAAATCTGGCCAGAACACTCACCTTTTCTTGTTCAAAGCGGCCATATCTGGCCGCTCATACCTGCATTAAGGTAGTTCTCAAAATAAATAATATCAAAATTTTGTAGATTCGATATTATGTGAGATAATTATATAAGATAAAGCCTTTACTGTGAAAATACAATAGTAAATATAGAGTAATGTAAATGCTGAAGGGTTAATTAATTTTGGAAACATTCATGAATTTTAAGAGATCTAGTAAAATAAATGATGATATAGATTGAAGATTTCTTAGACTGGCAGAGGACAAGGCAACTTCTCTAGTGTTTGTGCAATGATAAATACACCCAGTACACTCTGTAAAGTCGTTGATGTTAGAAAAGGCATCCAGTCATACAAAGCAAGCCAAGAATAGAATGTTCAAGTAAGATATGGTCCTCCTAACTAAGTGGGAAGTAACTCTACATAGCTGGTTCAAGCCATAACAATCAGTATGGACAGCAGACTGATGATGATGATGTGATGTTGATGATATGCGTGTATACAGAATGAGAAAGAGAGAGAGGGGAGGAAAAGTGAAAGCATTGAATTGAATTCAGATATTTACAAAATCTAATTTAAAAAAAAAAAAAACTGTGGACACAACCAAATTACAACAATTTCCTCAGGACATTTGTTGTTTTTACTAGACAAAACATGATCGAGACAGATTTTCAGCTAATCTTCAGGAAATTAACTTTAAAGAAAAAAACAAAACATCATTGCTTACTATAATTTAAGTAAGAAAAAAAAAAAAAGATTGTAGCAACTAATTTATTTTTGCTTTGTCAATAAACAGCTTGTTTACAAACAGTTGATTATCTGATATTATTTGACAAAGAATGTTAACTAGACTTGTGATTACATGTTTAGTCTTCTCATAGAGAGGAAACAGAAACATTGACCACATAGAGAAGGTGACCACATACAGTTGTTGAGAGTTTACATTCCCCAAAACAAAACAAAACAAAAGAAAAACACTAATTAATTACATGTGTGTGTGTGTGTGGGGGGGGGTCCAGTTATATGACATGTGGGAGGTCCAGCTAGCTATATTACATGTGGGAAGTCCAGCTAGCTATATTACATGTGGGAGGTCCAGCTGTATTACGTGTGGGGAGGGGGTCCAGCTAGATATATTACATGTGGGGAGTTCCACTGTATTACATGTGGGGGAGGGGGTCCAGCTAGATATATTACATGTGGGAGGGGGGTCCAGCTAGCTGTATCACATGTGGGGAGTTTCCAGCTGTACTACATGTGGAGGGTCCAGCTAGCTATTTTGAATTAAACAAGCTTTAGATATTTTCTGCTAAATCACTAGAGGATGTCACACTTTCCCCTCCCCTATTTCTAACCCTATCCCACAAGCCATGGAATACTTGCAGGAGAATGGTTTCATTTAGGGAGGTTGAACATTTAAACAGATAGAGAAGAAAGAGAAACAGATTAACAAAGATGTAGACTGATTTGTGTCTTGATAAACTGGGATTTTAAGGTTTATAGTACTGATAGTGAATTTTCTTTAATGGGGAAAACACACACATACAAATGGGAATTTGGGAACTGAACTCATAGCAAACCGTTTATGTGGTCTGATCTCTGACAACCAGCAACCATTTATGTGGTCTGATCTCTGACAACCAGCAACCATTTATGTGGTCTGATCTCTGACAACTAGCAAACCATACCACCAACTTCTTATTCACCCAGTTTTATTACCAATCCTTTATTTACATTAAACAGGCAGTCATAACATTTAAGACTGTGGGGAAATTTTCTTAAAGGTAAACATGGATGTAGAATTAAGACAGGTGAATGGTACAGAAGATTTGAAGTTGCCTGTGACTTGTCGAGAGCTATTGTTGTTGTTGTTGCTGCTGCTGCTGCTGCTCTTGTTGTTGGGTAGCATTTATCCATTCTCATAAATCACGGAGAAGCAACAGAGAGAGAGAGAGAGAGAGTTAACCTGTTAGCATTTCCATTACTCTATATTTACTATTGTATTTTTATGGTAAAGGTTTTATCTCACATAATATCGAATCTATGGGCAGCCAGTTATGGCTGGTTTGAACAGAAAAAGGTTAGAGAATTCTGGCCAGATACGGCTGGTTTAAATACTAAAGAGTTAAACAAGTCAAGCATTTTTTGCCTATCTAAATTCATTGTGGACTTACTGTGATAAAATATGTTCTTCCCATTTTTAACTGTCTTGCCCCACTAAAACCAACTTTGCCTTTCGTTATTTTCAAGGTCAACAGGGAGGTGGATTAGCAGTATTAGTAAAGCGTCTGACAACAAACTTTGTGGTATACAGTTATGGCCCTTTATGTTCTGAGTTCAAATCCCACCAAGGTTAGCTTTGCTTTTCATCCTTACGGGGTCAATAAAATGAAGTACCAGTAATGCACTGGGGTTGATTTAATTGACTTTCACTTCCCCCAAAAAATGATTGGCCTTGTTCCTAAATCCGAAACAAATTTGCAGTCTCGAGGCACTTGAAGTATGAAAACATTGGAATCATTTCAGCACACTACTTCACATTAAAATGAATCACACACACACACGGCCGACAGTATTTGAAGGCAGTCATATTTCAGCCACAACAGTATAGTGTAATTTGTAGGTTGTAAAGTGTGTGTGTGTGTGTGTATATATATATTACTTATGTGTAATGTTTTAGAGAATAACAGTTAGGTCCATAGCCTGTGGACAGTTTCTCAGAACAGAAAGATTAGAAATGAAGTGAAATTGGTGCATTTAATGTTTTCTTTCTAAAATCTGAAGATTAATAAATATGTGTATGTGTTTGTGGTTGAGAGATAATGGGTAGGAGAGTGTATGGAGCAGAAGGGCGATAACATATGGGAGGAAGGGCGATAACATATGGGAGAAATAAGTTCTAAAATAGATGTGGCTGCAGAATAATTATGCCTGATGTTTAGGAGAGATAGAGAAGTGAGCAGACAGACAGATAGATAGATAAAGAGAGAGGGAGAGAGAGAGAGGTGAGCAGACAGACAGATAGATAGATAGATAAGGAGAGAGGCAGAGAGAGACAAAGAGAGCAATGGGAAATAGAAAATAAAGTGGACTGTGTGTAATGAAAATGGGAGTTCAATAAATGAATGTAGTTTGCTGGAATTCACAAATCCAGTAGAGCAACAATAGCTTCACAGTGAAATTTTTATAAAGACAGAAGATTATCTGAGCAATGGAGGCGGGTGGAGGAGACTAGCAATTAAGTAAATAGTTTTTGAAATTTGAAATGTTGGAATCCAAATGCTGAAACCACTATAAATAACAATAGTTCTAGAAAACCGGGTTTTTGAAAAGACAGAAAAAAATGGCCAATTGAATCTATGGAGATTGAACTCTGTATCTCTTTGAATTCTGGCCAATTTTCTAAAGCTATTATTATTTACAAATATTATTTACTGGCCTTGTGCCTATATAAGAAACCATTATTATTTACAAATAGGACAGTGGATTGGCAGTATCGGTAGAGAGTCGGACACCATGCTTTGAAGCATAGAGTTACGTCCCTTTACGGTCTGAGTTCAAATCCTGCCGAGGTTAACTTTGCC
Organism: Eledone cirrhosa; assembly: GCA_964016885.1. Taxonomy (NCBI): domain Eukaryota; kingdom Metazoa; phylum Mollusca; class Cephalopoda; order Octopoda; family Eledonidae; genus Eledone; species Eledone cirrhosa. The sequence goes on from OZ024745.1 coordinate 120,608,427, forward strand.
TTTCATCCTTATGGGGTCGATAAAATAAAGTACCAGTAATACACTGAGTAATTGCCGGCCTTGTGCCAAAAGTAGAAACAATTATTTACAAATAGGCTATGTAGCCGGTAAACCCTAAAGGGACGCAACACACATCACTATAGCGTTTCACCAGCCCCTTCCTTTTGTTGTCTATTTATGTATTTAAGTGTAGATGTGTGTGTGTGTAACTAAAGCCTAACGTACATTACAAATGGATGACTAAATGATTTTAACTTGTTTTTTAACAATTGATGGTGGAAAAGATTTCAAATTGTCTTAACTGGGCCACAACTCATGGTGTGACACTCTTACCAGCTACATAGCCTCTTCCTACCCTACTATTTACAGCAATTTCTACATTTAGATTCCAACATTTTGAATTTCAAATCATCCAAGTGCTTTAGTAAAATGTAACAGATGGTTTTTTTTTAAGCAATATTGAAAATTTTGTTCATCAACAAGGGAAAATTAAATCATTCTTTATGCAAGAGATTTTGAAACAAGGAAACAAGTGAAACAGATTTCTCATAATTTTAAAGATTATTTGAGGATTTTATTTTAGAACATTCACATTAAATGAAGTGAAGTTTCTGAAAACCAAATAACTGATCATTTTAAATACTTTTACTAAAAAGAGCATTCACATTGTGTGACAGGAAATGTTTGGAGAATCATGCCTGCAATTTTGGTTTCAGGTCACAGGTTGTTTTGTTTGTTCTTTGAAGTTAGTGAAAGGTTGATGTGACCTTAATGCTCAACGTGGACATCTGAAAGTCAATGTTTGCAGAAAAAATGAGATCTGATGATAAACCAGATGGTAGTAGTGGGGGTGATGGTGGTGTGTGGTGGGGGGGGGGTGATAAACCAGATGGTGGTAGGTGGTGGGTTGATAAACCAGATTGTAGTAGTGGTGGTGGTATTGGTGGTGGTGTGTGTGTGTGTGGGGGGGGGGGGGGGGGTGATAAACCATCTGGGGGGGGTGATAAACCAGGTGGTGATGTTGATAAACTGGGTGATGATGGTGATGGTGGTGATAATAAACCAGATGGTAATGATGAAAAACCATGTGGTGATAAACCAGATGATTATATTGATAAACTGGGTGGTGATAGTGATGGTGGTGATACCAGATGGTAATGGTGATAAACTGGATGATGGTGGTGGTGATAAACTGGGCGGTGATGGTCATAAGAAGCCAGGTGGTTTGTAGAGAAAATATCAATGCTTTCCAATCTTCTATTTTAAAATGAATAATTTATACATTGAGATGTCACCCATTCTTTTTTTGATAATGTTTTTTTATTAATTGGTCTGCATTTGTAAACCCCTGATGAAAGTAAAAATAACAACAAACTCCTCAAAGGGATTTAAATTACATGTCTCTTGAAGGCTAAGAAAACATGCTAACACTCTTTAAAAGAACTTTGCCACTCCTGCTATGAGAATAAGGATAAATATGTTTATTTGGATAGTGAGCCTTGTGATCATGTGTGTACAAGTCAGCAGGAAGGGGGAAGGCCATTATCCTCCCAAAACACAAACAAAATAGTGAGGAATAGTTGGACAAAGCAAAAAGAATAAAATAATCAACAAGAGAAAGCAAAGATATTAAAGCATTATCAACAAAGGAAAATTATTTGCCAGCTAATAGTTGACCAAAATTCTTTACAAACAACTTTAATTCTTGTCCAAGAGAACTCTTTTTCAGAAGTAAAAGAATTAATCCAACACTTATTTCTCTTTGAATTAACCCCCATGTTATATTCCAGTCTTGTTTTAGTTAATCTTGCTTTTCCTCACTTAAATACATTCCCAAATTTTACAAAATGTACTGAACTCACTTTATCGAGGTACCAACACCATAGAGGTTATCAGGTCTTTGACACAACAGAAAAGACCTCTCAACCCTTTCTTTGACAAACTTTCTTCCAACCACTTATTATGGAAAAAAAACAATTTCTTTTGTCAATGCATCAAATGTGCAATTTGTGGCAATCAAATAGACAGATTCTATTTTGTAAAGTTTTGATAGATACTTTATTACTACCAGATGTCAACTCTATCCTGGTCACAAAAGTAGACAAAGATGTAATCTCAAATTGAATAAAACATGCATAGCAAGTACATAAATCCTACAGTTTGATAAATGTGTCTGAACACGGAAGAGTCGAACTCTCACTGTCATTGCCTCCATCTCTCTCGCCCTCCCCATCTCTCTGTATTATGAGTAAATGGGGTCCCATGTGCTGGCCGCCCCATGGCCCCAGCGGACAGAATGGAGAAGGCATTTCCCTGGAGGATGGTAAGGGAGATGCGCTGGAAGAGCCATTCCATCTCGCAAGGCTCACTCCATCTAGCCAGTTCAGCGCCTATGGTGGTAAGTAGGGAGGTAGCCCTAGGGCCAAGGACACCAGAAGTCTCCACTACTAGGAGATTAACTGCAAACATGTCAGAGAGCGGCCGATACTTTATTACTTTGTGATAGATTATTTTGTTTTCCGAAAAACCCCTTCCTCTAATTCATTCTTTGTATGATTATCATATATATGCATTTTGTGCTGCTCTCATGAAAACGTGTGTATATGTATGTATGTATGCGTGTGTGTATATATATGTATATATATATATAAATATATAAATAGCAAATATAGGACTAAACATAGAAATAGACAACAAGCACCAAAAATAAATGAACCAAATACTAATATAAGGACCCCTAGGAACTATAAAAAATCCAGAGATAGGAAATACTTATGGTTCAATCCAATATTTAACTCCTCTATAAAAACCAAACTACCTTCGACATTCTTTAAGCTAATCGACAAACACTTCCCTAAACTTCACAAATACCATAAAATCTTTAACATAAAAATACTGCATCCAACATAGAATCACACATACATAAAATTAACTATAGAAGAATCTCTAATGAAAATAACCTACAAACAAACACCATAACACCAAATACAAAACACAAACACATAACAACATCGCAACCACACACACATCAGAACGCATCACAACAAAACATCAACAAACCCAAATCTCAGCCCATACATAACAACATACAAAACCGCATCGAATAACCGGCACACAGGAAGGCCTCAAAAGGTTACTGTCACTTACCGGATAAGCGCCCACTACAAAATAGATGTCTAGAGTCAAATATAGTGTACCTATGTACTATAAATTCAGGCAACTTAGCATGGCACTACATAGGTTCTACGGCGGGGGAGTTAAAAAAAAGATAGTACGTCCACAGACATTCTATAAAGAACCGTAGACTAATGAACACAACAACGCTCATCAATAAAATCTGGCAGCTTAAAAATACAAACCAAGAAAACAGGATTAGCTGGTCGAAACTGTCGGGGGCAAAGGCCCACAAAAATTGAATGTCCCACTGCGGACTTTGCAATATGGAGTTGCTCCATATTTTAAAGTATGACAAAATGCTGCTTAACAGCAAAATAGAACAGTCAATTTTCTGTAGGCATAAAGCAGCTACTAAATTCGCTAATTTCAAACCAACAATCCCATTATTTAAACTGAACCACTTAGAGTCTATTATAATAACCCATTATTATTAACTGTCAATTACGACCCTTTATGGTCTGAGTTCAAATCCCACCGAGGTTAACTTTGCCTTTCATCCTTACGGGGTTGATAAAATAAAGTACCAGTAATGCACTGGTAAATGCTGGCCTTGTGCCAAAAGTAGAAACAATTATTAACTGTCAATAGATCAACTAATCACTGAATCAACATCATAACCTCCTAACCTTTCTTTCTTCCTCTATCTTTCCCTAAAACTATTTCACCCCTTCCATTATATCCTATCATGTTCTCTTCACCTTTCACATAACTTCCAATTTATTAATTTATCCTTTATTTAGCACTGTACTATTTCTTCGTAATATAATTTAACCAATACATGTGTGTGTGTGTTTGATGTTTTCATGTTTATACCATCACCTCTTTATACTTTGACCACCACCACCGCCGCCACAACTGTTTTCGACAATCCTATTATGTTCACTTTTTTTTCACACATACATATATATTTTTTTACTTATTTTTTATCATCTTCATTCTAACTTATTTATTATTATTTATTTATTTTTCATGTTTTATTTTCTTTTTTCTTTTTCTCTCTCTCTTTTTCTTTTTTCTTCTTCTTTCTTTATTACTGATGTTGTGATTTTAATTTTCCTAGTATATTACAACGCCATGTATAATTTTAACCAGTTATTCCAATGAGTTGATTAGGCATACATTGTATTTAAAATTGAGTGACACAACTTCAAGTGATTAGCAATTTTTAGACAACCTAATCAATGAAACAATTGTTAATACTGTAAATAAAACCCGTTTTGTACTGTTGACCATGTTATTCTTCACTCTTTCACTATTATTACTCCAAGATTAACCTGCATAGGAATTCCCAAGAACTCGCAACCTAACTCGGGAAACCTCTTGTTGAGTCAAAGAACGCTGTACAGGTCACTTTCGAGTGCTACTGGAAACATGTAACCCAGTACAACCTGTCTCATGGTTGGGTCGTCAGCAACTAAACTGGCAACCCCACCAAGAACAACTTTGATCACAATAACAATCAGAATACTGAAAGAAAAAAAGAGCAGAGCTTGGCTCCTCTTCATCTGAAAATATTTCATGCAACAAAAATGACCGATGAGTTTCCAAAGCCAATATCACACAAATCAGCCAATTCTGATACAATATAAAGCAAAGAAATTTGGTAAGGAGTCTAGATTGGGAGATGTCATTGGCAAATGTCAAGGATTGCATTATTACCCTTTTAATGCATTTATGTATCATAGCTTTTTTATTTTTGAAAACTGAAAAAAGACTGATTCACAAAGTATGTAAAAAGTGGTTATCATTAGCAAACCATAAAGTGGATAGACTTATTAAACAAATACAAAACACAAAACATTGGTGTTAGGTCAACAAAGTACTGTACACAGTTCTTGAAAATTATAGCTAAATGAGGTCATGCAGATGACTGCATTAATATAGCAAAGTTTATGATATTAATTGAGCTAATGAAACGTTTACATCCCCCATTAATTAGGGGAAAAACTGAAATGTTAGAAACCCTGCATATTATGACTTGGGTTGTTTTGGACATAGCAAATGATGTGAAGTGTCAGAGAAATGAAGACATATCGGAGGTGTGCAATGAGTCAAGCATAACTAAAAAATATAGCAATACTAGATACCCAGCAAACAAGTGTCAACATCTGTTGACAATAATATTGACCAAATATAATCGAATTTTGGTTGCTAAGAGACACAAAAATAAAACAAACAAAAAAACATTATTTCTTTAACTTGCCTCCTGTGTGATTTGTAGTAACTGTATAAGGTCACCTTCAAATATATGATTGTGATGTGATCCATCAGCCCCACTAGGAGAGTAGCAACTCCAAACTAGAACTGACTCAGACCATATTAATCTGTCCAACCCATGCCGGCTTGGAAAACGAAATAATGATGAAATGATTATGATATGAATTTCTGACTGATAAAAATATTTTTTTTTAATAAGAAATAAGTATTTGTGATTTTAAATGTGTAAAATTAAGCCTTCATCTCTTTCTTAACCCTTTCACATTTACATTACTCTATATATATTATTGTATTTTTAGGTAAAGGCTTTATCTCACATAATATCGAATCTATGAGATTTTGATATTATTTATTTTACGAACAATATCTTAAAGTTGGCATGAGTGGCCAGTTCTGGAAGGTTTGAACAGAAAGCGGTGAGAGTTCTGTCCGGATATAGCTGGTTTAATTGCTAAAGGGTTAACCAAACAGCCCTATGTACCCTTGAGTGTGATGATTCCTAGACATAGTTGATTTAAAACTTGTTTAATAAGTTCTCATTGTGAAGATGAAAGCTGACCTAAAGAATGAAGTAAATTATAATAGTTTCTAATTTTAGCACAAGACCCGCAACTTTGGTGGCAGGGAAAATCAATTTTATCGACTTCGGTACTTGACTAGTACTTTATTTTATCAACCTCAGAAGGATGAAAGGCAAAGTTGATCTTGGCAGGATTTAAACTCAAAAAGTAAAGAGCCAGAACAAATACTGTTAAACATTTGCCCTCTAGCGCTAGTGTCTCCAAAAATGCATCCAGTAGGCATTGTAAAGTGGCTGGTGATAAGACGGGCATCCAGCCAAAAAAAGGGCCGAGAGGACTCATCAGTTGTGTTAAGGGCATGACAACCTTTCTACTGTGGATGATACAATAAAACACACTCAGTACACTGAGTAGAATATGGAAATATATGTGAGATGTACTCACTGACCTGTCTGAGCAGTTAAGGGTTCTGGTTAAATACTGACTTGATCTGTGAAGCTATGTTCAGCTCTTGCAAGCAATGAAAACAAGTTAAATGCTGCTGATGATGATGATATATATTTTGAGATAACTTTGTTTATATTTTATCATGTCTATTGTAGCTTTCTATTTTGGATGGATACCATGCCTGGGGTTTGATGCCTATTTCTTCCCTCTTCCCCCTTCTTTCCTCTCTCTCTCCCTGCTTTTCTTTTCCTCTTAATACTTCTTTTCTTTCTTCCTCCCTTCTCCTACCCACCGCTCCTACTCGTCACTTCTGCTTACTACCACCTCCGCATACTGAGCCTTCATTGTTGCCTTTTCTTACAATGACCTGAAGCCGAGTGGATGCACTTTATTTTTCTCTCTCTCTTTGGCCTGTCTGTCTGTATTTAATCCATTTGTTCCTCACACAAACATCATACCAACAGAGATATTTATCTGTTTCTCTGTCTATTTTATGTGGTCCTTTTAGTTAAATTGTCAAATCCAGAGGCAGTCTAAAAGCTGATAAGAGTATTTTCTCCTTTCTTCCTATCACTTCTGTGGGCTAACACACTTCTAGCCACTGATGTCTATCCTTTGAGGTAAATTTTACCTGACGTTGTCATTGACGGAATTTTGCTGTTTTAACAGCTTCCTTGCATTGAGTTCTTCCCGTTATTCGACGAATTCTAATACACTTGCACCTCAAACTTGATATCCGAGATGACTTTGTTTATATATATATGAGTGTATTGCAATGAAAGAATATAATATTTCAAATATATCATAGTTGATATAATCCAAAATAGACAGAAAAGAGCTACACTACCAACACTGATAGTGGATTTTCTCATTAATCTTGGGCTGTGACATGAAAATTCTTTTGTAACAAGACTAAATATGTTTACATAAATCACATTTAATAATTTATGTATTGTGTGAAGTGTTCTGGAATTATTATTATAAGGTGTATAGTTCTAATGTTACAGCTAGTTTTGCTTAATATATAACATGAATTTTACTGCTCTGACAGGTTCATCCTTATCAACTTATCTATGATAAAGTGTATTCATTGTCACACCAGTATTAAAAAGATAGATAAGTTAGTGGAGAATTATCATACACACTGTATAATTTTTCAATATTAAAACAATGTCATATGTTTTTCTGTTGTCTTTCTATGTTAAAATTAATTAACAAAAACTTTGATTACAATCAAACAACTCAGTTTACTGTTCCCATCCATTCACTATTAACCAATTAATTACCACAATTCTAGCAAAAGAGACTGCATATGGCTTTGAAATAATTATGAAAATAATCAAGAATTTGGACAAAAACCACACTTTCGCCTAAATATTTACACTGCAGCAGGTATTCGAGAAATCGTGGGAGTATTGCCAAGAAGTATATTTTTGTTTTGTTGACCTTGAGAAGGCATATGACCGCATTCCTCAGGACCTGCTGTGGAAGGCTGTGCAGGAGTATGGGATTGATGGTCAGCTTCTTGCTGCCTTGATGTCTTTGTACAAATGGCAGAGTATTTGTGTTTGGGTTAATGGTGCTAAATCAAAACCATTCACTGTGGGAGTATTTATTTTAACAGGATTGACATGTGCAGCCGGGCTGGAAGTGGTATCATGACTGATGGGTGTAAAATCACTCAGCTGGGATTTGCGGATAACACATGGTATTACTTAACTCGTCAGAAGGTGATCTTTGACTTTGTCATGAACAGGAAGTTGAAAGAAAGAGCCAACATGAAATTTTGCATTCAACTTGGGAAGTCTGCTACAGAGACATTGAACATGCTTCAGCAAGCTTATGGTGATGAGGCAATGGTTGTACACAATGTTTCAAGTGGCACGGGTGCTTCAAAAACAGAAGAGCATGCTCATCGCTTTTTTCCACATCTGTGGTGTTGTGCATTGAAAATTCGTGCCCCAGGGCCTGACTGTCAATTGACAGTTCTACTGCAAAGTTTTGAGGCATTTGAGTGATGACGCTCAACGAAAGCAACTGGATCAGTGGAGCATGAAGAATAGGATTCTTCACAATAACAATGTACCTTGTCATCGAACTCTCCTCACACGTGAGTTTCTCACCCAAAACAATATTGTATCACTTCTGCACCCATATTCACCAGATTTAGCACCGGCGGAATTCAATCTTTTCTCCAATTTGAAAATGCCGCTCAAAGGTCAACATTTTAACAACGTTACCGAAATCCAGAGCAAATCGCAGAAGATACTGACCTGGAGGTAATTTTCCATAAGCTAGTCATTGACTAGCTTATGGAAAATTACCTCCAGGTCAGATTCCAAAAGTGGCAGGAATGCTGGAACCAGTGTATTGCTGCACAAGGTGACTATTTCAAAGGAGATGATGTTAAAACTTAGGTAAATATATTAGATTTTTTAAAACATAATTACTTCAGGAACATTTTGATACTATGTCGTATGCCTGATATATAGAAAAAGGCTTTATACAAATAGCATATTTAAAAAAAATAATAATTAGAGATATATAGACATTTTAGTACGATTGTATTAACTCCTTATTGAGGAAAACAGTCTTAATAATACAGAATATTTCTCATGAACATTTCTATATTTAGAAATATAACTGTGTCAGTAAAAGTAATGGACATCAGACCATTTGTAAGTCACAAGTTCACTTCCTGTAGTAGTTATTACACAGCATCCTTAATGATGCAGTGGGGGAAGGTGGGGTACATGATGGGGTGGAGGGGTATATATCTCAATTCACCTTACATGGAATCTGGTAGCAGATAGTCTGGAAGAAATTAACCTATGATAGACTATCTTATCCACAAGTGGTGAATATGGTTTATCATTACTAATTCCATTGAAACGGATTCGAAACAAAAATAAACTCTGGTCATGAGTCAACCAAGATTAACTACTACTACTACTACTACTACTATCACCACCACTACCACTAAAACTACTATTACTATCACCACCACAACTACTACTACTACTACTACTACTACCACCACCACCACCACTACTACTACTACCACCATCACAACTTCTACAACTACCACCACTACAACTACTACTACTACTATTACTACTACTACTACTACTACTACTACTACTACTACTGTTAGGAAGAAGGATTCTGCTAGAAACAGCATCCAAATTCCTTCAAATCTCTCTCTACAGTCTAAATAAAGTAAGGACACACTGGATAATGTTGACTTGATGGTCATGGCTGAAATGCCTTTGGTCATAGGTCTACTGACCTGGAACTAAACAATAACTATTAGAAAGGGTTTAGGTAATTTACTTGGCCTTTCTGGGTATTTTTGTTGTGTTTATTATTTTCTAAAAATTTCTTTTAAGAATTTATCAAAGAGAAAGTGAAAATCTTTAAATACTTCTTCTGTGAAAACAATAGGAACTACTACACTTGTTTTTTAGACATACAGAATACATAAAAGAGAAATGTTGATGATAAAACAAGTGAACTTTGAGGCAAGATAACAGTGAAAAAGGAAACTTTTATTTTCAATGTTATACTGATATTAAACGAGACTTTTATTTTCATTTAATTTCATTTACAAGATAAGAAAGGTCAACAAAATAGAGAGCACAAAATACTTGTACGATTCAATACACATCAAGTTTTATGAATAAAAATAGAAACACTGCCATTTCCTTATAATCTCTTACAACAGTGTTCTTTCTCTGATTCTTGCTTCTACATCATCATCACCTTCATCATCAACAACATTTAACCCTTTTGATACCAGCTTAGCCAAAAAAATAAAACAAACAGTGCTCTACAAAACGAAACAACCACCCATTTTAAAGATTTTCCTATTTAAATTATTATCCTAATTCTATATAAAAACCATGTTAAGTTACTGTCATAGTGATGAAATAATTAATGATTTTTTCCAAATAATAACAGTAGACATAGCAATGAAAAAGTGAAAAATTTAGTTATATTTTTGTATTGATTTATACAGTTAACCCCAAAGAGACTATAGTTCTATTACCATACATAGAAGAGGTGCTAGGAAGAGGTTAAATTATACAGTTGACCCAATATAGACACTATAGCGGCTTCTCAGTATTATCATACATAGAATAGGTGCTACTCCTGAGTATTATCATACATAGAATAGGTGCTGAGAGGTTATGAAAACTTATATTATACAGTTGACCTAATATATAGACTATATCTGCTCCTCAGTATTATCATACATAGAAGAGGTGCTGAGAAGCTTCTAACCAAAAAAGAATGTTGATAACTTTTAGTTGGAATGTTATAGCAACAATACTGCATTCTTTCTGTTTTGCTTTTTGATCTTATTTCTTTTAGTTTTGTATCATGTTATCAGAAAGCAAAAAATACATAAAACAAGAGAAAGTAACTCTGGATAGAATATAGAAAATATTTTGGCTTCTTTTTTTCTTTTGTGTTCGTCTAATAGATAATTATGATCAAGAATCTCCTGTCTTGAGTACGTAATGAGGGAACACACACACACACACACAGACTAACACACACACACACACACACACTGACACAGACTCACACAGACACAGACACATACTCACAAACTCACAGACACACACTCACTCAGACATACACAGACACAGACATACACAGACACAGACACACACAGACACAGACACACACACACACACACACACACTGACACAGACTCACACACACACACGTGTGGAGAATATGAATAGTTGAAGCATTTAAAGGTGTTTCTAATCCAAACGAAACATCAGAAATATTTCGAAATAACATTCTTTTTTTAGAGTACATCATGATTATTTTGAGAAAATCTTTTATACAGATCAGTTCTGGCAACAGGTAAAAAAATAACGTGCGCTGGTTAATATATATGTAATTTAAATACAGTTAAAAGGAAGACAGAAAATTACATACAAATATAGGGTTTTAGATATAGAAATGTTTACCTGTCATCTGAGGTAATTTAAAAGGATTTCTCATCAGTCTTAGAGTAAGTGTATTCCACCCAGTGAAAACATTAAATGAATCTATCACCAAAGATAGTACCAGAGAGAAAGATAGAGAGAGATAGTACGAAATGATATATATGAGAAAGAGGCCAAACAGTGTAAAGCCAGTCTTTGTAATCACAGTGGTAATGAGACTTCTAACTATTTATGAAACAGGTTGGATTTCTGTCAAACTATCAAGTAACTCAAAACACAAGTAGAGGTGGGGGGGGGGGGGGAGGACAGAAGATATAAGCTAGGAATGAGTGCTTTGGGTTTCATTGATAAGTACCTTTGTAAAAAAGTAAAAAAATAAAATTATAGCCCAAGTGCTTTTTTTAATATATGCTACTAGTTAGTTACTGGCATTAGTTCAGATTAAGGAGAAAATATGCAAACATTTAGTTAATGGGGACTAATATATTCTTGTATAAAAATGCAAAGCTCCTATAAAAATAGCTACATATATATAAATGTGTGTCTGTCTGTGTGTGTGTGTGTGAGCATATATAATGGTTTCTTATTTAGGCACAAGGCCAGCAATTTTGGGGGAGGGGAAAGTCGATTAAATCAACCCCAGTGCGTAACTGCTACTTTATTATATCGACCCCGTAAGGATGAAATGAAAAGTTAACCTCGGCGGGATTTAAACTAAGATCATAAAGGGCCGTAACTCTATCCCGCAAAGCATCGTGTCCGACCCTCTACCGAAACTGCCAATCCATCATATTTTTTCTTTTCTACAAGTAAATAAGACTAAGCTTGTTTACAACTACCAGGAAATTATAAAACAATTAACTAAGACTAATTAATTACTTTAAAACAATACTTTAAAGGAGAGTTGAAGAGATTACAATTTAAGAAGGGAATATGTAATATGCAATCAAATCATAACTGTTTTGAAAACATCTTAATGAGAATAATTAGTTTTTAAAATTAATTAGACAGAGTATAAAAGATCTGAATATTATTGATTGTTTTTTAATTAGAAGAACAAATTCAATGTTTTGTTTGATGAAATAAGTGGTATTATATCACCAATACTTAGTTTCCCTCAATCCTTTTGATACCAAAACACTTGAAACTGTCCCAGCTTCTATGATACAAAACTATTTATTTTAAAGTGTTTATATTTATCTAAAAACCTTTTATCATAATTTGACATAAGAAGATTTCTTAAGTTATGTTCCAAACATCAGATAGATAATGAAAAGGTTAGCTATGATACTAAATCCCTCTAAATTCTGGATTATGTTCAAAATGATCTGAAAATTATAGGCAATGTCTTGGAATATTTCAGACTAAATATATGTTTAACCATTTTTGCCAATTCTATGACTGCCGAAAGAAAAGAACATAAAATGAAAAGACAAGGCAAAAAAATAATCATGCAATGATAAAACTGTCTGGCTCAACTGACTTTCACAATATATAATTTTTCAAATATATATATTTCTTCCTTCTATAATATATTTGGATCAACTGATGATGTTTTGGGATGTCTTATTCTCCAACCAAAACTATGAAGAATAACAGGATTTCAGTAGATAAAATGCTATCATGCATAGTTTTATGTTAAAACCTTTCACTGTATTTCAAACACAAAAAAAAGTGCATAAAAGATTTTCAAAATGTATGTACCTACATATGCCATGTGTACCCTAGTTTTTAGTGTAAATACACTGTATCCCTGCATTTCATAAAAGTCAACTAAAAGGATTGGTATCCGGAAGGGGCATCCAGTTGTAAAACATTGTCACAAAATACCCTGTCCAACCCATGCCAGCAAGGAAAATTGGATGTATAAATGAGGACAATGATGATAGCAATGAACTACCTGAAAAGGGGTTTCAGAACAAAGCATAAACATATACCATAATAATCTAGAAATTCTAAATTAACTGAGCATCAACTTATCTAAAAAATTAAGATGTTGAAAATTGTAATCTTAATATCCTGCAAAGACATTCTTGAAAAGGTATAAAATAGAACTATGTCTGCATCACTTTAAAAATTGAAGTCCTTACTCTACTTGCAGATAGAGCATTGTGAAAATTTGTAATATAAAAAATAATACAAGCATTTTTAGACATTTTCTTCTAAACCATGAGTAAAAAAAAAAAAAAAAAATTAAAATGAAATTATATTAAATTTAGAGAAATTCATGACTTTCAGACGAAATCCACCCAAAAAAGATATGTCAATGTTGTGTATGAACTAAAAAATATAGTTATTAAGAGAATATGATAAAGTAAAGCGCATTAAACTGGTTGGCAGGAAAGTTACCAAGAAGATATATATAACTTGATAAACATTAACAGATGCACTAATATATAAACTATTTTCTCTAGCATTCTACATAACTACTGCATACAGAAGAAGATTACAAGTAAATGCTTCCTCTCTCAGGTCATTTACCTGTCTGTAACAATTTAAATGAAGAAGAGGCCAATTGGACCACTTAAGAGAATTGAAATGGTATCTCAAGGGACACATCAACCCTCTGGGAAAGTTTCACTCACAGCTTCATTGTAATTTATAACTCTGTAGTATAAACAAGCAAACATTAATTCGAATGTTGCCAGCCACACTAGATTTCAGATATTGTAACTCAGCTAAGCTTTTCATAATTCTTGATATTATTCCAACCCATAATGCACAGCTGCATCTACTACAACTTCAAGTTTAAGATAGACTAGTTAAGCTATTTAACAATGGTAGGAAGCTATCTGATATTTAACTTAAACAGGAAGCTAGAAACATCACAACATTACAAATCATTTGTAATTATTGACCTAACGAAGGTGTGTATAATTGCTCCCACTTCAGTGTTAGTAGCCTTGAACAGAGCTCTAATCAATTTCTCTTGATTGTCAGTCAATTAAAAGAAGTTGGAACTAATCAGCCTTGACAGGTCGTTCTAGTAAGCAATCCTAGAAAATTCTAGACCTTTTCACCTCAACAAGATCATTAAAAGCAAACCAAACATAAGCTAACCACTTAAATAATAATGTGAAGGTATGTGGTCTAGTGGTTAGAGTGTTAGACTTGTGATCATAATATTGTGGGTTCAATTCCTGGATTGGGTGACACATTATGTCTTGAGCAAAATATTTCATTTCATATTGTGCCAGTTCACTCAGCTGAAAATGTGTACCAGTAGTAGATGAGTTAACTCTGTGATGGACTGGCATCATGTCCAAGGAGAAGTTTTATACTCTTAATTGCTTAAAACCAAGAAAACCAGTCTGATGAGCTTCTGGACCTGGGAGAAAAACTTCTTGGAGCCTCTATGTGATTGCTCAAACTGCTATAAATAGCAACATCACTGAATCATCTTTGGTCTAAGGGACACATTAGATATGGTTTCTTATATACAAAAAAATTGGATGGTCATAAGTCTGCTCAGTCAGAACTATGGTCATAACTAGAACGTCTTTGGTCATAAGTCTGCTTGGTCAGAACTATGGTCATAAGTTCACTTAATCAGACCTATGGTCATAACTAGAATGTCTTTGGTCATAAGTCTGCCCAGTCAGAACTATGGTTATAACTAGAATATCTTTGGTCATAAGTCTATTTGGTCAGAGCTATGGTCATAACTAGAATGTCTTTGGTCATAAGTCTATTTGGTTAGAGCTATGGTCATAACTAGAATGTCTTTGGTCATAAGTCTATTTGGTCAGAGCTATGGTCATAACTAGAATGTCTTTGGTCATAAGTCTATTTGGTCAGAACTATGGTCTTAACTAAAATGTCTTTGGTCATAAGTCTATTTGGTCAGAGCTATGGTCATAATTAGAATGTCTTTGGTCATAAGTCTATTTGGTCAGAGCTATGGTCATAACTAGAATATCTTTGGTCATAAGTCTGCTCAGTTGGAACTATGGTCATAACTAGAATGTCTTTGGTCATAAGTCTGCTCAGTTGGAACTATGGTCATAACTAGAATGTCTTTGGTCATAAGTCTGCTCAGTTGGAAATATGGTCATAACTAGAATGTCTTTGGTCATAAGTCTGCTCAGTTGGAACTATGGTCATAACTAGAATGTCTTTGGTCATAAGTCTGCTCAGTTGGAAATATGGTCATAACTAGAATGTCTTTGGTCATAAGTCTGCTCAGTTGGAACTATGGTCATAACTAGAATGTCTTTGGTCATAAGTCTGCTCAGTTGGAACTATGGTCATAACTAGAATGTCTTTGGTCATAAGTCTGCTCAGTTGGAACTATGGTCATAACTAGAATGTCTTTGGTCATAAGTCTGCTCAGTTGGAACTATGGTCATAACTAGAATGTCTTTGGTCATAAGTCTGCTCAGTTGGAAATATGGTCATAACTAGAATATCTTTGGTCATAAGTATGCTCAGTTGGAACTATGGTCATAACTAGAATGTCTTTGGTCATAAGTCTGCTCAGTTGGAACTATGGTCATAACTAGAATGTCTTTGGTCATAAGTCTGCTCAGTTGGAAATATGGTCATAACTAGAATGTCTTTGGTCATAAGTCTGCTCAGTTGGAACTATGGTCATAACTAGAATGTCTTTGGTCATAAGTCTGCTCAGTTGGAAATATGGTCATAACTAGAATATCTTTGGTCATAAGTATGCTCAGTTGGAACTATGGTCATAACTAGAATGTCTTTGGTCATAAGTCTGCTCAGTTGGAACTATGGTCATAACTAGAATGTCTTTGGTCATAAGTCTGCTCAGTTGGAACTATGGTCATAACTAGAATGTCTTTGGTCATAAGTCTGCTCAGTTGGAACTATGGTCATAACTAGAATATCTTTGGTCATAAGTATGCTCAGTTGGAACTATGGTCATAACTAGAATGTCTTTGGTCATAAGTCTGCTCAGTTGGAACTATGGTCATAACTAGAATGTCTTTGGTCATAAGTCTGCTCAGTTGGAACTATGGTCATAACTAGAATGTCTTTGGTCATAAGTCTGCTCAGTTGGAAATATGGTCATAACTAGAATATCTTTGGTCATAAGTCTGCTCAGTTGGAACTATGGTCATAACTAGAATGTCTTTGGTCATAAGTCTGCTCAGTTGGAACTATGGTCATAACTAGAATGTCTTTGGTCATAAGTCTGCTCAGTTGGAACTATGGTCATAACTAGAATGTCTTTGGTCATAAGTCTGCTCAGTTGGAACTATGGTCATAACTAGAATGTCTTTGGTCATAAGTCTGCTCAGTTGGAAATATGGTCATAACTAGAATATCTTTGGTCATAAGTATGCTCAGTTGGAACTATGGTCATAACTAGAATGTCTTTGGTCATAAGTCTGCTCAGTTGGAACTATGGTCATAACTAGAATGTCTTTGGTCATAAGTCTGCTCAGTTGGAAATATGGTCATAACTAGAATGTCTTTGGTCATAAGTCTGCTCAGTTGGAACTATGGTCATAACTAGAATGTCTTTGGTCATAAGTCTGCTCAGTTGGAACTATGGTCATAACTAGAATGTCTTTGGTCATAAGTCTGCTCAGTTGGAACTATGGTCATAACTAGAATGTCTTTGGTCATAAGTCTGCTCAGTTGGAAATATGGTCATAACTAGAATATCTTTGGTCATAAGTCTGCTCAGTTGGAACTATGGTCATAACTAGAATGTCTTTGGTCATAAATCTACTCAATCAGAGCTGACCAATAACAACTTCTAATTTATTTTGATATGATATGATAAATATTTCTGTCAGTTATTATAGCATGGAGAAAGAAGATATAAATCTATTTCCAGAGAAGAAAATATTGATTTTTAAGTATTTGATTAATCCAGTTTGGTGATTATGTACGAGACAATGTTTGGAAACGGGGAAATGTCATGTTATATCTGTTATTTTATTCATAACTTAGTAAAATATTTACTTTATCTTTCATTTCAAGTTAAACCAATTAATTACACAGGATTCCTTTCCTTTTTCATGCTTTTTTTCTTGTTTATACACACACATATATTTACATATACATATACACACACACAATCAGGGGTAACTACAGGAAGGTACTCAATACTCAATAGTAGAGTATATACAAGATTTAATATAGAAATGGCTAAATTAAATGCTGGTGATTTCCTTTGAATGAAACAGTTCTAGTCCTGTAGAAGCCATTTCTATATTAAATCTTATATATAAATATATATATATATATATAAGTTTATCCCGGGTTCAATCGGGGGGAATATATATATATATATATATATATATATATATATATATATATATATATACATACATATAATCATCATCATTTAACATTCACTTTCCCAGCTAGCAAGGGTTGGATGGGTCCACAAAGACTGAGTCAGTATTGAAGTGAGGCTACTGACCTTCCAGACAGGCCAAGGAGTCTGCATTATATATGTATGTGTGTATGTATATGCATGTATGTGTGTATGTATGTGTATGTATATGCATATGTATATATATGCATGTGTATATATATATATCACGATAAATTAACGGAGCCATAGGCCCTCGCAATTCCCTCGCAATATATATATATATATATGAGGGTAATCCCAAAAGGAAGGTCTCCAAAGCGATGGGGACACAGAGAAACTGTTTGTACGGCTGTTGGCAACACTGTTGTGATTGTGCTTCCTTCACTCCCAAACAAGCATGCGTGCGCTTCGCTGGGATGCTCAATCTTGGCTTGGCAACCATTGAGAATGGAGCTCCCGTTGAACGCTACCGCCAAGTGCGAATTTCGCGTAGTTATTATATACGAGGGCAATCCCAAAAGTAAGGTCTCCTTCCGAGGGAAACATGCGTAAAGATCGGCGGATCACTCTGGATGCTCTCTGCATTTTGGTTCCTGAGGTTTCCCGAAGCACCATCCACAGGATTTTAACAAAAAAGTTGCAATATCGGAAGGAGACCTTACTTTTGGGATTGCCCTCGTATATATATATATAACGAAGGAAGTGTGGTAAGGAACCAGGTGGACCATAACGCACCAGAGTACTCTGCTGTCAGGGTCTTGAACATTTTCCTAAATCTATCATTTCATTTCATATCATTTTACGTCCGTTTTTCCCCGCTTGCAAGGGTGGGATGGGAACTGACTCTGGCTTGATTTCTACAGCTGGATGCCCTTCCTAACACCAACCTCATTTACAGTGAGTGCTGGGTGCTTTTTGTTTCTGTGGCGCCTACACGTACACTTTACAGTGTGGGCTGGGTGCTTTTTTGCTGTGACACCTCCACAACCACTTTGCAATGGAATGATAGAGACCCCAGTCCCTATCATCTCATTTCTACAGTAAACTGGAGCAATGTGAAATAAAGTGTCTTGCTCAAGGAAACAACACATCAGTCTGAGAATTGAACTCACAACCTTTTGATTGCAAGGCCAATGCTCTAACCACTAAGCCATGTGCCTCCATCTAATATATATATATATATATATATATATATATACACACACACACACACATATATATAGATATGCATATACATACATTCATATACATACATATATACATACGAACATATAAACATACGCATATACATACACATATATATAAGTACATATACACACACATACATATAAACACACACACAAACACAGATATATATATATATATATATGTACATGTTTTATCACTCTGAGATTTGTGTATGAGCTTAATCTAAATCCTTAAATAAGTTGGCTAGCCCATTTCTACAATAAATTAATACTCAGTTTGCTTTACTTGTTCACATAATTTTTATTACTGAATTTTTCTCCTTTCCTCACGTCACTCAGATCGTCTTTCAATTTTGTCTTTCAAGCTAGCACAAGTAAAACCTCTGCTAACACAAATATTTGCTGAAAATGCTGTAAGAATATTTTTCTAGCTGAATGCTTTTCTTAATGCAAAACACTCACTGAAGCAACTGATGTAGTATCTATTTTCAGCCTGGATAAGTCAGGTCAGCAAAATAATAGGACTTGTCTAAAGATGCTTTCCAGACATATCCAATGGATACACTCAACAGTTATCTAAGCAGACAAGATAGTTGAGTGTATAGAACAGTGTTATATACACTGCAGCATACACAACACTACATATAACACATCACATGCAACTATACACACAAGTCCACAGACAATACCAGAACACACACAACCTTACATATACCACACACAACCTTACATATACCACACACAGAGGTTCACATATATCAGAACATACACAACCTTATATATACTACAACACACACACAACTACACATACAACCCTACATACACAACCTTATATATACTACAACACACACACACAAGTACACATATACCAGAACATATACAACCATACATACACAACACATACAACATTACATATACTACAACACATACAACCATACATATACCACAACACATACAACCATACATACGCAACCTTACATATACTACAACATATACAACCATACATACACAACACATACAACCATACATACGCAACCTTACTTATACAACCTTACATATACCACAACACATACAACATTACATATACCACAACACATACAACCTTACATATACCACAACACATACATTACATACACAACCTTACATATACCACAACACATACAACATTACATACACAACCATACATATATCACAACACATACAACCATACATACACAACCTTACTTATACAACAACACATACAACTATACATACAGTACTACACACACAAGTACACATACATAACTAAGACACACGACTACATATACATATACACGCATCTCACTATGTATACACACACACATATACACAACACCTAGACTAGCACACACTAGTACTAATCCACATATACAACTTAGTACATCAATTTCAGAATGCTACAATAAGTGATGTGGTATATAAGGTCCTTGGTTACATATTTTGCTTAGGTTGTGTAGATCAATAGTCTCCAACCTTTTTTATACCACGGACCGGCTTTATGTCAATCTTTCCACGGACCGGTAGTTGCACATATGTGTTATTTAAGTACATTTCAATAAAGAGAGCAACAATAAAAAGAGCAATTTATTAAAGGAAGAAAAAGTGTATAATCTTTTGACTCTCATGTAAATATGTTTAAATTAAAGTCCAATATTCAATTTATCTATATATAATTTTAAACAAGTTAATTATTTCTTTGCGGCCTGGTAGCAAATGATCCACAGACCAGTACCTGTCCACGGTCCAGTGGTTGGGACCCCTGGTTTAGACGAAACACATACCTTCTGATGACGGACCCAACTAGGTCTGAAAGTCAATTAAAGGGATTTATCATTTTTTTCAATTTACAGGGAAATACATATATTTGACATGTCTGCATGTCAATATACTCAATATGCAAATTTATAAACACATTTACGCAGTCTCGGTTACCTCTATTCTAAATATTTAGAAATATAACTTAATCGTACACTTAGACTGTCTTCTACACAACTCAATGTAGTGTTAG
Source organism: Eledone cirrhosa (assembly GCA_964016885.1). Classification (NCBI taxonomy): domain Eukaryota; kingdom Metazoa; phylum Mollusca; class Cephalopoda; order Octopoda; family Eledonidae; genus Eledone; species Eledone cirrhosa. Next base: position 120,629,264 of record OZ024745.1, read on the forward strand.
TGTATTTTCAAGACCGTGTATTTGTATGTGTGTATTTGCATGTATGTATATACAATGACTTTGGATTCATCTTGCGTGCTAAAATGGCAGCTACTCTGTCCCTGTGCATGCCTCACTAAATTAAACATGGTTTAACCCTCTTGATAGCAAATTGTCTGAAGCTGTTCCTGATACTATAATTTAGAAAAAAAAAATGTTTATTTTAAAGTGTTTATCATCATCATCAGCATCATTTAATGCTCACTTCCCCTGCTAGCAAGGGTTGGACGGGTTTACAGAGACCAAGTAGTACTGAAATGGGGCTACTGACATCCCAGACAGGTTGAGGGGTCTGTAGCTGCTTATGTATGGTCATATCAAGTGCAGAGGAGAAGTTGTGACTTTTGACACACACTGAAGGTACCTTCCAACTCCTTCTTTGGCAACCTTTCTACGGCTGGTTGCCCTTCCTAACACCAACCACTTTACAGCATGTACTGGGTGCTTTTATTGTGTAGATCATAATTCTACGCCATAGCTATATACGGCTTTAAATAGATAACTGGAGAGTGGCTGACAAAGGTCTTTCTGAATGATGCTAAGACACCCTCGGCCTTCTTGACAATTTTAGAACCTTTCTTAAGTTATGTTCCAGACACCAACTAAATAATGAGAAAGTTAGTTACATTGCTTAATCCCACCCAATTATTTTTATTATTATAAAACTGATTTGAAAATCATAGGCAGTGTCTTTCATGAAAAATATGATAACAAGAGAGTTGATGTGAGGAGTATACCTTAGCAAAGTTCGGCCATTCTTTGCTATCCACTACAATAAATAATAATGAAAATTGTGTACAGTGCTCAGGTGCACTACAACTTATCAAAGGTGCATTATAGTACATAGAATAATGTACAAATGTTAGGAAAGTGAACAGTGTATGAGTCATGATATACACATAGACACATACACACATGTGTGCATGTGTATGGAGGAGGAATATCAGGTGTAGTGTTGGCAAATTTCGGGAAGCATGGAAGTTTCGAAGGATGCAGTGTCCCGACAGTTAACAACTGATGCAGGTAGTTTGTTCCAAGCTTCAGCAACTCTGAGTGTGAAAAAATGTTTCCGAAAGTCATGGGATCTTTGCTGTTTTCTGATTTTGTAAGCATGACCACAGGTGTTAGACATATGGAATTCAAAAAGGTGCTCAGAGTTGTTGTTGGCAAGATGGTTAATAATCAGTTGCCAGGCGTCAGAGTTTTAATGTATCCATGCCCAGGGAAGCAAGATGTTCAGAGTATGGTAGATGCCCGATGGAGGGTATTCGTTCGGTTGCATGTCTCTGAACAGTTTCTAGAAGATCAATATTCTGAGCAAGATAGGGGTTCGAAATTGGTGATGGAAATTCTAAGTGTGGACGCGGCATAGCTATATACAGCTTTAAATAGATAACTGGAGAGTGGATGACAAAGGTCTTGCTGAGTGATGCTAAGATAGCCTTGGCCTTCTTCACAATTTTAGAGATGTGCTTTCTATCGGAAGCATTAAATTTAAATCAATAATCCAATAGTTTTACCAGTTGGTCATTGGATCTCTTATTAGTGTTAACATTTTCAGATACTTTCTCCCTTTTCTTGTCTTCTATCATATATCCTTTGTTGTATTCTCACCATTTTATTGCAGATGTGTGTGTGTGTGTGTGTGTGTGTGTGACCACGTTCAATTGGGAGTATATACAAAATTTAATATAGAAATGGCTTCTACAGGACTAGAACTGCTTCATTCGAAGGAAATCATCAGAGCTTTGCTGATGATTTCCTTTGAATGAAACAGTGCTAGTCCTATAGAAGCTATTTCTATTTTAAATTTTATATATGTGTGTGTGTGTGTGTGTGTGTATGTATGTATGTGCCAAAAAGCCCTTTCTTTTCCCAAACAACAGTATTTTCCAGAATGTTTTGTTGGCGGGTGAAAGGTTCCCATATAGCGTGACTTATCACTTAAACTGGGAGGAGTTAGTTTGTTGGTCTACAATAGAGATATGCCACTTGGCTTTGTCTTATTACTTCCACCACTTCAATAAATGCTAGAGAATGTTATCCAGTAGCACAATAGATGATAACACACAAATATCATACTGAATATATGTTTATATATTTTGGCAGCAGTTAGTAATGGCATAGTAACTCGTTAAAAATTTATATTGTACATTTAATCCTCTTCAATTTTCCTGCAATTTTTTTTTTTTTTTGGAAGGGGGTGGGAGAAGGGGGCATAACTGACTTCTGATTCCCTCTAAATAGTCATTCCAGTATGTTAACAGTGTATATAGTTGAAATTCTATGTGGTGGCAGTATTGTGAAATAAAGAGACATGAAGTAGTAATAATTATAATAATCACAAGTTTCAGACAGAAGAGTTGTGAGGAGGAGGAGGAGAGGGCGGATAAATGGTAAGAGGTTAAAGGACACACCCATTGAAGGAACTCACCAACACCCATTGAAGTGTAGAAAAACAAAGTTATTAATGAGAGAAAAAGGAATAAGATCTACTTACTGAGTGGGGGAGTTGTTCCTTCCATCATACCATTTGCAGTTGCAGGGGTAGAAGCTGCCCGTGGTTTAGATATATGGTTATTTTCAATGTCATTGACTATTAAAGGAGTTAGAGGAACAGAATGATCAAAATTAGGCTGGGGGTGGGGGGTGGATTCATGAGGATCGGATTTCTGTGATTGTTTATCACAAACGGTTTCCTCTTTTTCTAGCTTAACAGGGGATAAAATTTGCTCAACCTCCTCTCCTGATAAAGATTTGTCCTTGGCTAAATCATTATTAGGATCTGTGGCTGGAAATGCTTTAACTGGCTGTTCATTTGCCAGAGTATTTTCTCTGCTGGCAGAGCCTATAGAACGATTAGAAGAGCGTTTTGAAGATCTTTCTAAGTAATCCTTTGATAGGGTCTCATTATCTCCATTCACATCTTTTGCTTTACTTTGTTTTATACCTGAAAATAAAATGTTATAATGTGTGAGTATCTTTTTATCCCAACAGTTTATTACATACAACTTTACATAGCAATACAGGTAAAATTCCGTTATAACGAATACCATTATAACACATTTTTTTTCAACCCCCGAGGTAATAACAAACGAGCGATTTGTTTCGGTCGATCATATTATAAAGAATTATTCGTTACAACAATTTTTTTTTATACCCCGTGAATTTTGTTATAACGGAATTTCACTGTATCACATTACAATAACAGTTTTCCTATTTAAATATTTCACAAAATAATGATTTAATAAACATATATATTTAAGAATAGCAGATTTGAGATTCTTGAACAGAAACACAATACAACAATTGCAGCAATGTACTTAACTCCAGAAATTACAGTCCAGAACATTATATAATAACTGAACCATGATACCCCAAACCAATAGTCCAGCACCTTATATGATTTCTTATCTAGGCACAAAGCCAGCAATTTATAGAGAAGGGGAAGTTGATTATATTGACCCAGTATTTGACAGGTATTTTATTTTATCGATCCCCAGAAGGATGAAAGGCAAAGCTGACCTTGATTATTATCAAAGGTATTTGAAAATCACAAAAAATATCTTTAACTAGAAATATAGCTACAAAAGGGTTAAAATGTTTAAATTCATCTAAAAGCCTTTCACCAAATTTTATGTAAGAACATAAAATGTTAGAATACATTCCAAAAATCGGCTTAATAAGGATTATTAAGTTAATTTATGACTAAATCCTCCAAATTCTTGATTATCATCAAAATTATTAGAAAATCATTGGTAATGTCTTTTACTAGAAATCTAGTAATAAAAAGGCTAAGATGGGAACATATAAGTGTCATATTTAACTCTTTATCATACTCTATATTTATTATTGTATTTTTATGGTAAAGGCTTTACCTCACATAATATTGAATCTATGAGATTTTGATATTATTTATTTTGAGAACAATACCTTAACATCAGTATGAGTGGCTGGTTACAGCTGGTTTGAACAGAAAGAGGTGAGAGAATTCTGGCCAGATATGGCCAGTTTAAATACAAAATAAGTGATTGACAGACACAAATATTTGCACAACAAATGTTTCTGGTGTTATGACTAGATCAATGAGAGTACATAACTTCACTTTGTTTGTATGAATTATATCAGATTTAAAGATGTATGTTTTCATTGTTTTTTATTTATTTTTAAAAAAAGATGAAACTAAAAGAAACATTAATTTTAAGTGTTAATCAGATTGAAAATCCTTTTAAGTATTAATAATTAACCTAAGTGTAATCAGTGTATCATGCGAAGAAGGTATGTTCACATTTAGTTAAGCTATGTGGATTAATTTGACCTCCTGTAAAGGAGAGTTACTTGTATTTAACTAAGCTATATAAATTCATTTTACATTACATGTTACAGGTAGATTAATTATGAGTTACAGGTAGATTAATTAATTTAATAGCAAGAACATTTTATCTTAAATAAGAAATAATAATCATCATCACTATCACCATTACCACTATCATTATCATCATCACCACTGTTATTATCACCATCACCATCATCATCATCAGTATCACCACCATCATCACTATCACCACCATAACCACCACCATCATCATCACTATCACCACCATCAAAATCACTATCACCACCATCACCACCATCACCACCATCACCACCATCATCACCACCATCATCATCACTATCACCATTATCATCATCACTACCTCCATCATCAACAGCAACAACAGTAATTTATAGAGAGTAACATTAGCAAATTTAAAACTTTGATTTGTTTTTAATTTCTATTTTTTCTATTTTTGTGATAAACAAAAAGAATATGTTCTAAAGGAACAAATACTAAATTTACAATTATATAAACTTGACCATATTTCTAATGAAAGACATTAACATACAATTGTCTTAACCCCTTCATTAACCCTTTAGCATTTACATTACTCAATATATTTACATTACTCTATTATATTTTCACGGTAAAGACTTTACCTCACATAATGTTGAATCTATGAGATTTTGATGTTATTTATTTTAAGAACAATATCTTAATGTAGATATGCGCGACCAGTTGCAGCCGGTTTGAACAGAAAGAGGTGAGAGAATTCTGACCAGATACAGCTGGTTTAAATGCTGAAGGGTTAACATATCTTTATAGCAAATAATTTTGAAAATAATCAAGAATTTAGAGAAATTTAGTAATATAACTAACTTTCTCATTATTAAGCTGGTGATTGGAACATAACATAAAGGTTCCTACATACAATTATGATGGAAGGTTTTTAGATAAACAAACATTTTACAATAAAGAGCTTTGCATCATAAAACAGAAACAGTGTCAGGCAGTTTAGCATCAGAAGGGTTAAATCAAATTGCTCCTATTTTTTTTCACAAAAAAAAAGTTGAATATTTAGGGAAATCAGTGAATATTCTGGAATTTATTTGCACACAAAGACATTCCA
>OZ024745.1:120639749-120762249 GCA_964016885.1 Eledone cirrhosa
GTGCACTTGCAGGATCATCAGACAAGATTTGTCTGATGAACCCCCTAAGTAACAAAGTTCACCCCTTACTCATTAAATAAATATATATATATATATATATGCAAAAGTTCTATTTAAAATTGTTGGGATACAACAAGTAAATATTTTTATAACTGATATAAAGCACTCGACAAGTATTTGGAGTAGATATACGATATTAATAAATGGAAACTATATTTATAAAACCATATTTATGTCATTATACATATTTCAGGGATACCAAATTAAATTATGGTATGCCTTCATCAGACAAAATACAATATATAACAGTTTTACAAATAAGCTTTGACGTACCCTATTAAAATGCAACCATTATTTTTGGAAGCCATCCGGATAGTGAGTTGTTTATATTATTTTAATAAGTCATAGTGTTAAGGACAATTAGAAAAAAGACGTTTTTTTTCTTTCTCTCTCTCTGTCTTTTTCTAATTGTCCTTAACACTATGACTTATTAAAATAATATAAACAACTCACTATCCAGATGGCTTCCAAAAATAATGGTTGCATTTTAATAGGGTACGTCAAAGCTTATTTGTAAAACTGTTATATATTGTATTTTGTCTGATGAAGGCATACCATAATTTAATTTGGTATCCCTGAAATATGTATAATGAAATAAATATGGTTTTATAAATATAGTTTCCATTTATTAATATCGTATATATATATATATTACCTTTGGTAATGGAATAATTATATTGTGTTGTTTATTATGTAATTAAATATATATATATATATATATATATATATATATATATATATATACATACATATACACATATACATCATCATCGTTTAACACCCATCTTCCATGCTAGTTTTGTTCCATTTGATGCGGGAATAGTTGGGAGACCGTGTCTCGCACGTATATAAACATATACATCTATGTATATATATATATATATGCACACACACACATAAACATATATATATATCCAAAATTAATATATCATATATATATATAATGGAGGCACATGGCTTAGTGGTTAGAGCATTGGCCTTGCAATCGAAAGGTCGTGAATTCAATTCTCAGACCAGGTGATATGTTGTTTCCTTGAGCAAGACACTTTATTTCACATTGCTCCAGTTTACTCAGCTGTAGAAATGAGATGATAGGGACTGGGGTCCATATCATTCCACTGCAAAGTGGTTGTGGAGGTGCCACGACAAAAAAGCACATAGCACTCATTGTAAATGAGGTTGGTGTTAGGAAGGGCATCCAGCTGTAGAAATCAAGCCAGAATCAGTTCCCGTCCCACCCTTGCAAGCAGGGAAAAAGCGGACGTAAAATGAAATGATGATGATGATGATATATGTATTACATGTTAGAGGCATCAATTTGTATTTTGAGATTATAAATGTACACTATATAAATATTATCACATTAACCTAACATCAACTATGAATGATGCTTTCCCATTCATACAAATATAGAAATACATAGAAGACACACACACACACATGCACTCAAACACGCATGGGCACAAACAAGCACAAATGCACACACACACACACACACACATGTACATATATACATACACAAATATATGTGAAAACAAAGTGTTTCATTTTCTTGAACATATTTGAAAGAATATGATAACGAAAACAAAATGCCGAATGGTCTTTGGAGTAACGTTACTCAATAAAGTGTGTAGCTTGGAGATCAGAGAGTTACTCTCGGTAGAGCCACTACTTCTCCGAATTGAGAGATCACAGCTCCGAGACTATGGCCATGTGGTTAGAATATCTCAAGAAAGAATCGCTGGACAGATTTGATGGGAAAAACTCAGTATATTTCAACATATTTCAGGGCTATTACCCTCTTTCAAATGACAAAAAGCGCCCAAGTCCACACAGTGAAGTGGTCATGTTGGTACCCCAATAAAAAGCATCCAGTCCACACAGTGAAGTGGCCATGTTGGTACCCCAATAAAAAGCATCCAATGCACAGTGAAGTGGTCATGTTGGTACCCCAATAAAAAGCATCCAGTCCACACAGTAAAGTGGTCATCTTGGTACCCCAATAAAAAGCATCCAGTCCACACAGTAAAGTGGTCATGTTGGTACGCCAATAAAAAGCATCCAGTCCACACAGTAAAGTGGTCATGTTGGTACCCCAATAAAAAGCGCCCAATCAACACAGTGAAGTGGTTATGTTGGTACCACAATAAAAAGCACCAAGTCCCCACAGTAAAGTGGTCATGCTGGTACCACAATAAAAAGCATCCAGTCCACACAGTAAAGTGGTTATGTTGGTACCACAATAAAAAGCACCAAGTCCCCACCGTAAAGTGGTCATGCTGGTACCACAATAAAAAGCACCAAGTCCACACAGTAAAGTGGTCATGTTTGTACCACAATAAAAAGCATCCAGTCCACACAGTAAAGTGGTCATGTTTGTACCCCAATAAAAAGCATCCAGTCCACACAGTAAAGTGGTCATGTTTGTACCCCAATAAAAAGCATCCAGTCCACACAGTAAAGTGGCCATGTTTGTACCACAATAAAAAGCACCCAATCCACACAGTAAAGTGGTCATGTTTGTACCACAATAAAAAGCATCCAGTCCACACAGTAAAGTGGTCATGTTTGTACCACAATAAAAAGCATCCAGTCCACACAGTAAAGTGGTCATGTTTGTACCCCAATAAAAAGCATCCAGTCCACACAGTAAAGTGGCCATGTTTGTACCACAATAAAAAGCATCCAGTCCCCACCGTAAAGTGGTCATGCTGGTACCACAATAAAAAGCACCAAGTCCACACAGTAAAGTGGTCATGTTTGTACCACAATAAAAAGCATCCAATGCACAGTGAAGTGGTCATGTTGGTACCCCAATAAAAAGCATCCAGTCCACACAGTAAAGTGGTCATCTTGGTACCCCAATAAAAAGCATCCAGTCCACACAGTAAAGTGGTCATGTTGGTACCCCAATAAAAAGCGCCCAATCAACACAGTGAAGTGGTTATGTTGGTACCACAATAAAAAGCACCAAGTCCCCACAGTAAAGTGGTCATGCTGGTACCACAATAAAAAGCATCCAGTCCACACAGTAAAGTGGTTATGTTGGTACCACAATAAAAAGCACCAAGTCCCCACCGTAAAGTGGTCATGCTGGTACCACAATAAAAAGCATCCAGTCCACACAGTAAAGTGGTCATGTTTGTACCCCAATAAAAAGCATCCAGTCCACACAGTAAAGTGGTCATGTTTGTACCCCAATAAAAAGCATCCAGTCCACACAGTAAAGTGGCCATGTTTGTACCCCAATAAAAAGCATCCAGTCCACACAGTAAAGTGGCCATGTTTGTACCACAATAAAAAGCATCCAGTCCCCACCGTAAAGTGGTCATGCTGGTACCACAATAAAAAGCACCAAGTCCACACAGTAAAGTGGTCATGTTTGTACCACAATAAAAAGCATCCAGTCCACACAGTAAAGTGGTCATGTTTGTACCCCAATAAAAAGCATCCAGTCCACACAGTAAAGTGGTCATGTTTGTACCCCAATAAAAAGCATCCAGTCCACACAGTAAAGTGGCCATGTTTGTACCCCAATAAAAAGCATCCAGTCCACACAGTAAAGTGGCCATGTTTGTACCACAATAAAAAGCATCCAGTCCACACAGTAAAGTGGTCATGTTTGTACCACAATAAAAAGCACCCAATCCACACAGTAAAGTGGTCATGTTTGTACCCCAATAAAAAGCATCCAGTCCACACAGTAAAGTGGTCATGTTTGTACCCCAATAAAAAGCATCCAGTCCACACAGTAAAGTGGTCATGTTTGTACCACAATAAAAAGCATCCAGTCCACACAGTAAAGTGGTCATGTTTGTACCACAATAAAAAGCACCCAATCCACACAGTAAAGTGGTCATGTTTCTACCACAATAAAAAGCACCCAATCCACACAGTAAAGTGGTCATGTTTCTACCACAATAAAAAGCACCCAATCCACACAGTAAATGTGGTTGGCATTAGGAAGAGCATCCAGCCTTAGAAACCTAGCCAGAAACAGTTCTATATGAGCAAGACATGATCACTTGATCTGACTTGCCTCAAATGAGACAGCTCATCAAACCCATGCTAGCATGGAAAATGGACGTTAAATGATGATGATGATGATGATTCATTAATTAATGATTAAATTAATTAACTTCAGGAGGGAGAAGATGAAATGAGAGTTGTGAGAACCCTGTCTAGGACTTAGTTTAGCAAGAAAGCTTAGCTTCCATTCTACAACTTTGACCAACATAAATATTTCTTCTCATGGATACAGGTATGATTGCTTAGATGTGTGAGGGTATGGTATGATTGCTTAGATGTGTGAGGGTATGGTATGATTGCTTAGATGTGTGTGGGGATGATATGATTGTTTAGATGTGTGTGGACATAGTATGATTGTTTAGATGTGTGGGGAAGGTATGATTGCTTAGATGTGTGTGGGTATGGTATGATTGCTTAGATGTGTGAGCATGGTATGATTGTTTAGATGTGTGTGAGCATGGTATGATTGTTTAGATGTGTGAGGGGATGGTATGATTGTTTAGATGTGTGTGGGGATGGTATGATTGCTTAGATGTATGTGGGTATGGTTTGGTTGTTTAGATGTGTGGGGATGGTATGATTGTTTAGATGTGTGTGGGGAAGGTATGATTGCTTAGATGTATGTGGGTATGGTTTGGTTGTTTAGATGTGTGGGGATGGTATGATTGTTTAGATGTATGAGGGTATGGTATGATTGTTTAGATGTGTGGGTATGGTGTGATTGTTTAGATGTGAGGGTATGGTATGATTGTTTCAATATGAAGGCATGGTGTGATTGTTTAGATGTGTGAGGGCATGGTATGATTGTTTAGATATGTGGGGATAGTATGATTGTTTAGATATGTGGGGATGGTAAGATTGTTTAGATGTGTGGGGATGATTGTTTAGATGTGTGGGTACGATTGTTTACATGTGTGTGGGGATGGATGGTATGACTGTTTAGATGTATGTGGGGATGGTGTGATTGTTTAGATGTATGTGGGGATGGTGTGATTGCTTAGATGTATGTGGGGATGGTGTGATTGCTTAGATGTATGTGGGTATGGTATGATTGCTTAGATGTGTGTGGGGATGGCATGATTCTTTAGATGTGTGGGGATGGTATGATTGTTTAGATGTGTGGGGGTATGGTATGATTGTTTAGATGTGAGGGCATGGTGTTAAGGTTTAGATGTGTGGGTATGGTGTGATTGTTTAGGTGTGATTGTTTACATCTGTGTGGGGATGGATGGTATGATTGTTTAGATGTGGGGATGGTGTGATTGCTTAGATATGTGTGGCATGGTATGATTGCTTAGATGTGTGAGGGGATGGTATGATTGCTTAGATGTGTGAGGGGATGGTATGATTGCTTAGATGTGAGGGGATGGTATGATTGCTTAGATGTGAGGGGATGGTATGATTGCTTAGATGTGTGAGGGGATGGTATGATTGCTTAGATGTGTGAGGGGATGTTATGATTGCTTAGATGTGTGAGGGTATGGTATGATTGCTTAGATGTGTGGATGTAGGAATGTGGTGATGTAAGTTGTTTGACTATGTATAGGTATCGTTGTGGTGGTGTGTGTAGGCATGCTTGTGGGGGAATGTAAGCTGTTTGGCTCTATGTGTGTGTGTGTGGTTATCGGTGTGTATGCAAGCATACTTGGGGATGGTGCAGATATGACTGTGAGGTTGTGTGTAAGTATGTCTGAAGAATGGTTGTGGAATTTTGTGTAGCCATAACTATGGTGATGTGTATAAGCATAGTTGTGGAGATGTGTATAAACGTGACTGGTTGGATCTGTGTACAAATAACTGTGGTGATGGGCATTTGAAGTCCTGTTTCAATATGGGACTTCTTAATATCATATCTATGATAATGCCAGGCACAACCACCAGAGCATAATGGTTGAACTTAAAATCAGCACCATGAAAAAATGTACCCAGTACACTTTGTAAAGTAGTTTGCATTAGGAAAGGCATCCAGTTAGAGATCGTGTGCCAGCCAAAGGGTTAGGAAGATTTTTCAGTTATGTTGAGGATTCAACAATCTCCCTAATGCTAGTGCCACAATAAAATGTACCCAGTACAGTCTGTAAATGTATTACGAAGAGCATTCAGCTATAGAAAACTTTCCAGACTAAGGGTTTAAAGGACTTGTCAGATGTGTCAAGGACATAACAATCTCACTAGAATGGCTGCCTTGATAAAATGCACTCAATATACTCTGTAAAATGGTTAATGATGGGAAGTGCATCCAGCTGTTTAAGCCACGCCAAAACTGGAACAAATCTAAGCGAGATGTGGCCCTTAGCCCCTCTGACAAGACAGTAGCTCCAAATAAGTAGTGGCTTAGTCTGTGACAACCTGTCTAAGCTGCACCAGCATGGGAAACAGACACTAAATGATGATGATTAAGTAAAAGAACTTTTTTTTTTCAAATAATTTTGTTAACATCACAACCTAGTTCGTTGGCACCTTTAACAGAGCTTAGTCAGACATAATTATTCATAGCAACTCCTCCCTAGTTTTGTCTTTACCCATGTTTATTCTGTCAGTGTGAGTGTTCTACATCAGCTGCATCTGTTTCACCAGTTTGGGAGGGTCTCTACAAATGTTATAAACACTGCCTTTTCCCCTCTTCTGAATAACTTATTTAAAAAAGAACAATAAATAACAAAACAAAACAATTCTATTTTTTCTAGATAGCTCAACTCATAACATCCTGTACCACATGAAAACGCATTAGAAAATTCTAGAAAATTGCAAAATATCACTAATGATTGCATCACATTGAAAATTAGAGGCTTTACTCTAATACTGCAAATTTTCAAATTGATCTGTCCACTAGTAAAGATACTACAAACATTTGAATTAACCCAGTTTATAGATATTTATAGCTAAAATCATACTAAAAGTTAGTATCTAGCTTCTATTCCAGTGTAAATACCTTGAAGTATAATGTTTGTAACAATGATGGTAAAATTAGTCATTCAATAGAAATTGATGAAATGAACATCAGATGAAGTACTGAGATTGATATAATTGACTAAAGACCCTCAGAGACAGTGCCCCAGCATGGGCCAGTTGGCATGAAAATGGTTAAACATTACTACTGCAGTCATTGTGTCCTTGGACAAAGAGGATGATAATATCTGTCCCAGCTACCCAATAGACAAAATATCCTTACTTTATGTTGTGGTTAGAAAAGGCATCCAGTTACAAAAGCATATATTTTTCTGTTTTACATATTTTTGTTTTTGCCATGCTAATGTATTACATTATGGCTTGGGTTGGGGAGGAGTATTTTCATTGAAACATTTGCATTTTTACAGCTGGAAATCCTTTCATATTGTTAATCATTCAACTGTGAAGTAACATTAGATCCCTTTTTTAACCAGTTAAGTCAACTAGAGCAAGAAACATTATGTGCCCTATTTAGTGGTATGAAAGACATATTCTAATAGTACACTTTCAGTAAGTCATGGTCATGTAGTCAATACCTTTAATAACAGCCATTGTAACTGTCATAAAAGCCATTCAAGTTAACTTTTAGTATGTAATGATTTAGCTATAAATATCTATAAACTGGGTTAATTCAAATGTTTGTAGTATCTTTACTAGTGGACAGATCAATTTGAAAATTTGCAGTATTAGAGTAAAGCCTTTAATTTTCAATGTGATGCAATCATTAGTGATATTTTGTACATTTCCAGAATGTCTTGCTAATGCGTTTTCATGTGGTACAGGATGTTAAGCGTTAATGAAGCTGAATGATAACAAAAGTATTCATTTTCTTTTCTATTCCATTAGTAGTTTCCATCATTGAATGATGGCCATGCTGGGGCACTGTCTGTGAGGGTCTTTAGTTGTTTCCATCATTGAATGATGGCCATGCTGAGGCACTGTCTGTGAGGGTCTTTAGTAGTTTCTATCATTGAATGATGGCCATGCTGGGGCACTGTCTCTGAGGGTCTTTAGTCAATTATATCAATCTTGCTACTTAATCTGATGCTCATTTCATCAATCTCTATTTATTGAATGACTAATTTTACCATAGTTACGGGGAGTGCAGGAAAGACGGAGGTGATGACAGTGGGAGTTTGGTTCCTGTGTTTGGACTTGGTGTACATGTGTGTGTAATTTTACACTATCGGCCCTTTAACCTCTACTACTACATCCAACACTATTACCACCACCACTACTACTGTTACATCATTGTTACAGTCATTATACTTCAAGTCAATACACTGGATAGAAGCTAGATGTAAGGTTCATTTAACTGAAGGTCCAACTCTCAAAGTTAACAGCATTATGCTAGATAAGGCATGTAAGGATATGAAGGTAGGGAAGGCTCACCAATGATTGTTGGTGAGATTATTAAACTATTAGGTGAAGCAGGAAAATTCATAGAGAGACTCTTCTATATTTATTATACATAAAGACAGTGTAAATGCTTTCATATACACCCCTATGAGGAACATATTGTATATATTTTTATACACTCCTATGAGGAATATATTGTATATATTTCATATACACCCCTATGAGGAACATATTGTATATATTTTTATACACTCCTATAAGGAATATATTGTATATATTTCATATACACCCCTATGAGGAACATATTGTATATATTTTATATACACTCCTAGGAGGAATATATTATATATATTTCATATACACCCCTATGAGGAACATATTGTATATATTTTATATACACTCCTATGAGGAACATATTGTATATATTTCACATACACCCCTATGAGGAATATATTGTATATATTTCATATATACCCCTAGGAGGAATATATTGTATATATTTCATATACACCTCTATGACGAACATATTATATATATTTCATATACACCCCTATGATGAACATATTGTATATATTTCATATACATCCCTATGATGAACATATTATATATATTTTATATATACCCCGGTGGATTGGCAGTATCAGTAGAGGGTCGGGCGCCATGCTTTGAAGCATAGAGTTACCTCCCTTTATGATCTGAGTTCAAATTCCGCCGAGGTTAACTTTGCCTTTCATCCTTACAGGGTCGATAAAATAAAGTACCAGTAATGCACTGGGTAATTGCTGGCCTTGTGCCTAAAGTAGAAACAATTATATATATTTTATATATACCCCTATGAGGAACATATTGTATATATTTTATATACACCCCTACGAGGAACTACTAAGTAAATCAGGTAGTACGAGAAGGTGTAATATCTAATGACTGACATAGTAGCATCATTGTCAATTGCCACAAAAGTAAAAGAGATGCACAAGAGATGCAATTACAGACACATTAAATTGGTGGATCAAGTTAAGAATGTTACGAAAAGAGTAAAAGTAAAACTGTAGTTTGGCTTTATGCCAGAGAGAAGCACTACCGATGCCATCTTTTTAGTGAGACAACTGCAGAAGTACTTTACTAAGGATAATCCCTTATACTAAATATTTATCAACCTGGAAAACCCCTTAGATAGAATTTTATGCTCTGTCATATGGTGGGCACTTAGGAATTTAGGGATTGCCGTTTGGCTAGGGAGGGCTGTACAAGCCATGTGCAGGAGTGCAGTCAGCAAGGTGAAGGCCCAAGGATTTGTCCATACTTCGCAATGATTATACTGCTTATTTCAATGCATTTAAACTGGCTATATCCGTCCAAAACTCTCTCACCTGTTTCTGTTCAAACCAGCCATAATTGGCCGCTTATACCTACATTAAGGTATTCTTCTCAAAATAAATAACATCAAAATCTCGTAGATTTAATATTGTGTGAGATAAGTATGTAAGATAAAGCCTTCGCTGTGAAACTACAATAATATATATAGAATAATGTAAATGCTAAAGGGTTAAATTAAAAGTAATAGATACTTCTGTGGTTACATATTAGATTTGTGAAATAAAAACTATACTCAAGACAACACTTACAGCACTTTAAATATCTTATTAAAACTTTGTAAATATTTACTCCCCTCATAAGAATTTTTAAACCACGCCATAGGATCTTGATTAGCTGCCTCAGCTTAAAAATGGGGTTTAGATTTTTGCCTATTTCTCAGACATAAAATTGAGGGGGGGGGGGGGAAGGTCGGCTTATATGCGACTCAACTTATATTTGATTCCTCTGTAGTTGCTCCTTCTAGAGAATCACCTTTACCCTTGTAGCAATTAATGATTGTACTACTGCTGCACCAGTCATTGGGTATGACTCCATACTATATTACCTTATTGTGGGTTACTAGTTTGGGTCCCACTTCTCCCTATGCTTTTACATATATATATATATATATACATACATATATATATATATATATACATACATATATATATATATATACACATACATATATATATATATATACACATACATATATATATATATATATATACACATACATATATATATATATATATATACACATACATATATATATATATATATATATACACATACATATATATATATATATATACACATACATACATATATATATATATACACATACATACATATATATATATATACACATACATACATATATATATATATACACATACATACATATATATATATACACATACATACATATATATATATACACATACATACATATATATATATATATACACATACATACATATATATATACATACATATATATATATATATATACACATACATACATATATATATATATATACACATACATACATATATATATATATATATCTATACACATACATACATATATATATATATACACATACATACATATATATATATATATATATATATACACATACATACATATATATATACACATACATACATATATATATATATACACATACATACATATATATATATATACACATACATACATATATATATATATACACATACATATATATATATACATACACATACATACATATATATATACACATACATACATATATATATACACATACATACATATATATATATATATATATACACATACATACATACATATATATATATATATATATATATATATATACACACATACATATATATATATATAAACCTCTCTTGTAATTGTCTCACCAAGAAGAGGGCATCTGTTGTATTTTACCCAGGCACAAAACCAAACTGCATCTCATCTAGTTTGATCCTTTCTCTAATGAGTTATGCTAATATCCTTTCTGCCACTTTCATAACCTGATCCATCAGTTTTATACCCCTATAATTGCTCCTCTCCAGAGCATCCCCTTTACTTTTGAACAATTTATGAGAATACTGCTGCACCAGTCTTTGGGTATGACACCACCATATATAGCCTGATTGATGATGCGTGCAACCAGTTTAGTGCCTACGTCCCCTGATGCCATCAGCATCTCAGCAACTATCCCCGACGGTCCAGCAGCCTTACCATTTTTCATTTCCTTAATCGCCTCTTGGGCCCTATATTCATCAATCTCAATAGCTGGTCCCTCTGTCGTATCTACTGAGGGTAATTTCTCTCTCTCCCATTCGTTCTCCACATTCATCAGTCTCTCATAATGACATTTCCAGGCCTCCTTTTTCTGATCATTCGTGACACTAAGTACACCGGCATCATTCCGGACACATTTATCTCCAACAACATCCTGATTTGCATTGACACACTGCCTTGCAATGTGGAACACCGCACGCCTCTGATGTTCCCGTCGCAGAACATTGGCAAACCTCCTACTCTCAGTCTCCCTGCGTGCTAAGTACACCTGACGTCTAGCTTCTCTCTTAGTGGCTGTATATCCTTCTCTACTCCCACCCTTTTTCTAAGCCTTCCATGCTAGTCTTTTGTCTCTAATGGCCTTATCTACTGCGCTGTTCCACCACCAGGTCACTCTCTGTCTGGTTTCACAGGTTTCATCAGTAGCCTGCAGTAAGTTGTCACGTAAGAAATTCGAGTTATTATCTATGTCATACGTCTCTAAATCGTCTTCTTTTTCGTCATACACCATGTACGCCAGTGTAACCATCCCGGAGCTGTCCAACACAACCATTGAAGTCCCCTGCATAACGATGTCTCCATCTTCTGTCATTGCAGTTGTTTGTAAAAGTTGCTCGTAAAAGCAGTTTTTCTCCTCTTTACCTAGGCCTGCTTGGGGAGCATAGGCAGAGATGATTGTCAGTGGTCTCTTGCCTACAACTAATCTAAGCTTAATTATTCGATTATTAACTCGAACTACCTCTATTGTCTTATTGATCCATCTCTCAGCCAGGAAAATGCCTACTCCCCCTAACCCATCATCCTTACCTTCCCAGAAAAGCTTAAAGCTAAGATGTTTGCCTGCGACTAGTCTCGCAGAGGCACCTCTCCAACTCACCTCTTGCACGCAGCACACATCCACATGCCTTCTCTCCAGCATCTCCTATTTCACCAGATCTACCTGTGAGAGTGCCAACATTAAGTGTTGCAACTCTGAGATGCGACGTCTTCATATTTTTGTTGTTACTATATACTTGTTGCTGTGCTTATAATCGTTTTGGCATTGATACACTGGTTGGATGCCCTTTCTAACACCAGTGCCATTTTACAACATGGACTGGGTGCTTTTATTCGTGCCACCAGCACTAGAGAGGATGTCTTACTTATGGGCCCTCTCTACCCCTCCATTTTACAGCATGGTCAAAACTAAAAAAAAAAAAAACACACACACACACCACTTATTGACACTCGCGGCACACACACACACACTCATTCACACAAACACACATGCCACTCACACACACACACTCATGCATACAAACACACACACGCCACTCACACACATACATATATAACCGTTAGTACTGATAAAAAATCATGTCAACTGTTGACTTTTCCAGTTCAGTTTTTATATAATAATAATAATAATTGTTTGCTTTACAGCATAGAGCAGCGGCCCTCCACTCTCCGGGCCCAAAAACAAGGCACCAGCAATGCGCTGGGACAATCGCTGCCCTGTGCCAAGAACAGAATAGTTATTTAGTATTATAGTTGTTTTCTTCTTCTTAAGGCCTGATCGCTGGTGATGGTGGTGATGGTGGATGGTGTCAGTGATGGTGATGGCAGTGGTGGTGGATGGTGTCAGTGATGGTGATGGTGGTGGTGGATAGTGTCATATATATATATATATATATATATATATATATATATATATATATTATATATATATACGAGCTGAAGATCCACTAAGGTGAAGCAATTGTTCTCGATATGGTGAACTAACTGTTGTGTTACCACTTCTATATACATATATATACATATATATACAGATATATATATATATATATTGCAAGCTGAGTTTGGGAGGATGGGTCATACGCATTTGATTTGCTGAATTTGGAAGGTGAGTATGATTTGGTTTGGCAGGAGTCATGGGTACATGTTGGCATTCAGTTTAGCCTATTTGCTAAGTGTTGGTAGACTAATTGGCGCAATAACGGCCTTATTTTGGATAAAATATGTATATATAGTTCAAGAGTATATATATATATATATATATATATATATATATATATATATATATATATATAGTTCAAGAGTATAAATATATATATATATATAGTTCAAGAGTATAAATATATATATAGCTCAAGAGTATAAATATATATATAGTTCAAGAGTATAAATATATATATATATAGTTCAAGAGCCAGTAAAACAGGCTTTCCAACAAGCAGTTACAAAAGCAATACTTGAAACCGTATGCCTTGAGCTGTGTTTTGTCTATGGTCAAAACTCAAAACAGTTTTAATAGCTGAATTGAGTAGGTGCCACATATTGCATTGTAAATGTGGTTGGCATTAGGAAGGGCATGTAGCCATAGAAACCAAGCCAGAAACAGTTCTGTATGGGCAAGATGTGGTCACCTGATCTGACTTGTCTTACAATGTCAGGAAAACTGGTCTAACGAATGTTAGGGTGGAAAATGCTTGTTAAACGACGATGATGATGATGCTATGTGTGTGTGGGTGTGTGTAAAGCATACCCATGTGATTCCAGGTTTGATCCTAATGCACAGCTACTTGAGTAAGTGTCAGAAGGGAATTTGGTAGACCCTTCAAAAGCAAGCATGCATATAAATATCTAAGTGTGTGTGTCTGCACATGTGTACAGGTGTAAAACAATGCATCAAGTGACATCCCTTTACAGAAAAAGATAACTTCAACATTATATAAACAAAGATCAATAAGATAAATACCAGACAGAAATCAGAACTGGGGTTGATGGTGCCCCAGTATGGCCACAGTTCAAAGACTGAAATCATTAAAAGAATATTATCTACACACAACATATTTATATGTACATACACAAGCTTTCAATGTTCAGCCAATACCACACAGACATATATAATGTATACATACATTTTCTTCAATAAATCAAGTAATCAAATCTCCTTCATCTGTCAGTTACAAGTAGCAAAGCAAGCTGACTAAACAACTCAACATTCACAATATTCTGAACTGCTGAGATTTAAGATGGCTGAAACCATCATCTAAACTTAACCAGTGAAAATCTACAAGTCTTTAACTATACCAACTATCTATCAAGAATAATGTCCAAGCTCAACAATTAAAATATTTACTAAAATGTTTATTTTGTGTGTCCAGGATAGTTCAAGGAGAAATATAGAGAGCATATAAAAACCTATAGTTAGTTCACAATGAACTATAATTTTATATTTTAGTCTGAATTTCATCAGTTAGATTACTAATTCTGTTGTAAAGGATATGATCACAGTTAACCATGTTCCTTAACACTCTTATAAGAAACAATTATTCAATGTTTAAGCCTTTTAATACCTTTTAAAAGTCAACGTTTTAATCATATACAAAAGCAATCATTATATTATCAGAAGAATAGGGTAAAGGGTAAAGACCCCCTTCGGTCATTAATGACCATGGGATTTGCACAAGTCCAGGCAAGAATGTTTTGTGGAAGACCAGCAGTTGCCCATGCATACCAGCCTCCCCTCTCCATGCCACTGATGTTGTCCAAGGGAAAGGCAAAGGCTGATACAGTTTGGCACCAGCAACATTGCAACTCATTTCTACATCTGAGTAAACCGGAGCAACATGAAATAAAGTGTCTTGCTCAAGAACACAATGCAAACCTCGCGATTGTAAGCCTGATGCTCTAACCATTAAGCGATGTGCCTTCATCAGAAGAATAACCTCTACAATAATGATTATAACAATGTATTTCCAATACTCACGTAAAAATATAATGAAACAAAAAGTCAATAAGTTGACTAAAAGATGTTGTATGTACATAGACTAAGAAATATAAATTGTTCAAAGTATTTTTCATAATATAAATACCAACTCAGGCAAAAAATAATAAGCAGAATAAATATAGGTAGCCCCACCACAAAAAAAAAAAAATGGTTCCTCGAAAAGATATATATTAGAAAAGATAACACATTCCTGGCAGTGCTTGGAGTGTAAAATTCTTATCTGTTGTATGAATCCTTGTTGGCCATCTAACCTCTAAAACTGCCTCCCTATTCCATTGCTTGAAAGAACATTCCTAACACACACAACATACACTCATAGCTTATATATTTATTTGTTCACATGAAGAACTTCTTCATTGTTGGCAATATAAGCAAGGATTTGCCAAACTAATAAGTCATCTTATTTACTAGATCAGCAATGCCAGTTCTTTCAAGACTTGAATAAATCTCTAAGGAACAGGAATTTGTTTTCCATTTCTATAAAACACTGACAGATCATGATCTTTTTCTCCCCACCTCACAGTAGAATTGTTTGTACAATATTTGAAGGAGAAGTTCTACATTTAAATGATAAGTATTTATTTAGCCTATCATAACATGGCATAGCTTTCTGAAATACTCACTCATCACTTAACCAAGAAATTTTCAGATTTCACTTGTTTCTGCTTGTCTTTTTATTCATTAATCAGAAAAGAAAGGGTATTGCTGGTGGCCTTGTCAGGTCATTCTAAACCAGGGGTCAGGAAAATTAAACCTGTTTATTACAATATTTCTAATGAGATACAAAGCCCTTGCGTTTCAATTAATTTGAAAATAATGAAGAATTTAACCCTTTAGCATTTACATTACTCTATATATACTATTATATTTCATGGTAAAGGCTTTACCTCACATAATTATCTCACATAATATCGAATCTATGAGATTTTGATATTATTTATTTTGAGA
Organism: Eledone cirrhosa; assembly: GCA_964016885.1. Taxonomy (NCBI): domain Eukaryota; kingdom Metazoa; phylum Mollusca; class Cephalopoda; order Octopoda; family Eledonidae; genus Eledone; species Eledone cirrhosa. The sequence goes on from OZ024745.1 coordinate 120,656,042, forward strand.
ACAATACCTTAACATCAGTATGAGCAGCCAGTTACAGCCGGTTTGAACAGAAAGAGGTGAGAGAATTCTGACCGGATACAGCTGATTTAAATGCGAAAGGGTTAAAGGAATTTACTAATGCAGCTTAATGTTTTCATTATGAAGTAGGTGTTTGAAACATTTATTTAGCAAAAAAGACTCTTACATAAAATTATAGAAAGGATTAATAGAAGTATGAACACATCAAATCAAGCAGCTTCATATTACAGAACCAGGGGCAGTTTCAGAAAGGTTGGTATCAAAAGGAGCATTTAAACCAGCCATATCCAGCCAGGATTCTCTCACCTCTTTCTGTTCAAACAGGCTGTAACTGGCCACTCATGCTGATGTTAAGGTATTGTTCTTAAAATAAATAATATGAAAATCTCATAGATTTGATATTATGTAAGATAAAGCCTTTACTGTGAAAATCTAATAGTAAATATAGAGTAATGTAAATGGTAAAGGGTTAAGGAGGTTAATGTGACAAATGTTCCTACTGAATTCTCTGTTGTCAATGAGAGGTTGAAAGGAAAACATCATCAAGGAATGGTTTTATAATCATTGCAGTTCTAGAGAATGACAAAGGAAAAATCATTTCTCTGTAGTTTGTCAGAGGAAAAAACAATAGGGATGAGGAGAAGCGGGGTGCTTTGAATAGTTTTCAGTGGGGTCAGTATGTATGGTCTCATAACTCCTAAGGGGGTCATAGGAGCATCATATTTACATACAGCATTTCTAGGATATTTTTAAAACCTGGCAGAACCCATCTCCTCTCCAGGTCTGAATACAGTAGATTTATTCCAGAGAAGGATAGAGAGTGAAAGAATGAAAGTGAGAAAGAGATACAAAGGAAGAATTGACCCCAGTACTAGACTGGTACTTTTTTTATCGACCTCAAAAGGATGAAAGGCAAAGTTAACCTAGGTAGGATTTGAACTCAGAGAGCAGAGAACCGGAACGAATACCATAAAGCATTCTATCTGATGTTCTAATGGATCTGCCAATTTGCCACCTATGGGGTTAGTATGCAATCATCTAATTTATTCTCTGCTGTTTACCAACTAATTATGTCTAGTCCTAATTATGGAATTCCAGACATTTATTTCTTCAACTGAAGCCAAAAATAACCAAATTAAAAGACTGAGAGAGTATTTCTTAGCAAGAGAAATCAATATTTCAATAACAATTCCTTGAAAAATAGACATAATTCTATTTTAATAAGATAGAGATATATAATTAATTGAATTGGCCTCACAAATATTATAGTAATTATCTCAATAATTACAATAATATTAGTGAACAAGAGAGCACAAAGTATGTATGAGAACTTAAAGAAGTACCAGGACACCTACAATCCTAATAATTATTTCTTTTGACCAGGTGAAGAGAGGAAGCATAATTGATTAAATCAGCTTTAGTATTTATTTATCTCATTTAACTCTCTAGTGTTCAGAAACAAATTTGAACACACATCAAATAATGATAATAATAGTGGTGATCATCATAACAGCAAATGCTGATGAAGAAACAAGATGAAAATGTTAAATACTGCAGAGCTTTTAATCCAATAATCTGCTGTTTAAGCTATTCCTATAGTCAGAGAATTATTTTTTCCTTGTTTTGTTGTCCTTGTTACCTGACCCTTTATAAAAGAGAAATACAGTTGTCCCCTGGTAGTTGTAGGGGTTATGTTCCTAGAACACCCACAAGGAGTGAAAAACCACAAATATTGGACGTGGTCCATAAAAATGTCTATAAACGTCAACATATAATAAAAAAAGATGGAGCATCTTATGCAAAGCGGTGTCTAATAGGCTGGCAAAAACAGTTAGTGTTATAAAAAGCCATTAAAAAAGTTAGTGTTATAAAAAGCCATTAAAAAAATTAGTGTTATAAAAAATTAGTGTTATAAAAAGTTAGTGTTATAAAAAGTTAGTGTTATAAAAAGCCATTAAAAAAATTAGTGTTATAAAAAATTAGTGTTATAAAAAGTTAGTGTTATAAAAAGTTAGTGTTATAAAAAGTTAGTGTTATAAAAAGTTAGTGTTATAAAAAGCCATTAAAAAAATTAGTGTTATAAAAAGTTAGTGTTATAAAAAGTTAGTGTTATAAAAAGCCATTAAAAAAATCACAGAAGATATTTACAATTTTGCGAATATGCGGTGGTTTCCACAAATAATTATTAGTTAGGTTCTAGGGAAAATTCTGCGAATAACCAGGACCACGAATGTTGGGACCGCAAATGGTGAGGGTACGCTGTACCACATTTAATTATTGTTACTTTATTCTAATGACCGCAAATGACTGAAAAGCTAAGTAGTATTTGAACTTACAAATGTCACAGCTTTAATTAAACACAGTAAAATATCAATAATAATAATGGTTTCTACTTTTGGCACAGGGCCAGCAATTTTGGGGGCGGGGAAAGTCGATTAAATTGACCCCAGTGCATTACTGGTGCATAATTTCATCGACCTTGTAAGGATGAAAGGCAAAGCTAACCTCGGCGGGATTTGAACTCAAAACATTAAGGGCCAAAACTCAATGTCGCTAAGCATGTTGTCCGATGCTCTACCGGTTCTGCCAATCCACCGCCCTAATAATAATAATAATAATAAACTTTGCCCACTTTTATTCATCAGAGGGTCCTCCAGCATACCTTCCAGTGTGTCCTGTCAAAAGCAACTGTCTCCAATTTATTCCAGCTGGATGGGCCCCAAGCAAGACTAGCCAAGCTCATGGATATTACCCATGATAATAATGATAATGATAATTTCAAGACAAGGCCAACAATTACCCAGTGTATTACTGGTACTTTATTACCCATGATAATAATGATAATGATAATTTCAAGACAAGGCCAACAATTACCCAGTGTATTACTGGTACTTTATTACCCATGATAATAATGATAATGATAATTTCAAGACAAGGCCAACAATTACCCAGTGTATTACTGGTACTTTATTACCCATGATAATAATGATAATGATAATTTCAAGACAAGGCCAACAATTACCCAGTGTATTACTGGTACTTTATTACCCATGATAATAATGATAATGATAATTTCAAGACAAGGCCAACAATTACCCAGTGTATTACTGGTACTTTATTACCCATGATAATAATGATAATGATAATTTCAAGACAAGGCCAACAATTACCCAGTGTATTACCGGTACTTTATTACCCATGATAATAATGATAATGATAATTTCAAGACAAGGCCAACAATTTATAAAGGATGAAAGGCAAAGTTAACCTTGGTGGGAAGAAACAACTAAGTCCATACATTTACAACCTTCTTTCCATTCCTTCTCTAGCACACACAATCTTCAGATTAAAAAGGTGTGTGTCATCATCATCATCATCATCATCATCTTCGTTTAATGTCCATTTTCCACGCTAGCATGGGTTAGACGGGAGTTGTCCCACTTGAGGCAAGGCTGGTCGGGTGACCGTGTCTCGCTCATATAGGACTATCTGGCAGGTTTTCTACAGCTGGATGCCCTTCCTAACACCAACCACATTTACAGTGTGGAACTGGGAACTTTTTACCGTGTTACCTACACGGCATGTATGTAACCCCATGGTAGCATGGAAAATGGACGTTAAACAATGATGATGATGATATATATATATATATATATATATACATGTACACACACACACACATACATGTACACACACACACACACACACACACACACACATACATGTACACACACACACACACACACATGTACACACACACACACACATATATATATATATATATATATATATATATATACAGACACACATATATATATATTTGGGAACATAGCCAAAACTCAAGATTCATTATAAACATCTAGTATGGAAAGTTAAATATGAACACACATAACACACAAATGTGTAAATCAAATAAATCAACAATATTTGTAATGATTGTTTCTACTTTTGGACACAAGGCGAGTAATCTGAAGGGAAGGAGACAGCCAATCAAATCAACCCAGTGTCTTACTGGTACTTTATTTTATTGACGCTGTAAGAATGAAAGACAGGATTTGAATTCAGAATGTAAAGGGCCATAACAATATGCCACAAAGCAAAACAATTGCTCCAAATTTACTGCACAAACATTAAAAAGAGCACTCTCAGTACAATAGAAATGATGACAACATAAATATCACTGCACATACCCAAGGCACACAAAGCTGTGCTCAGTAATGCAGTGATGACAAAATAAAAATAAGACTAATAATGATTTCTTATATAAGCACAAGGCCAGCAATTGGGGGGGGGGGTCAATTAAATCGACCCCAGTCCATGACTGGTACTATATTTTATCAACCTCATAAGGATGAAAGGCAAAGTTAACCTCGGCAGGATTTGAAGGGGCGTAACTCTATGTTACAAAGCATGGCGCCTGACCCTCTACCAACACTGCCAATCCACTGCCCTTATAATAATAATAATGATAAGGATTTCTAACATGAGCACAAAAAGACACTTTTTTGGTAATGGTGTATAGATGATAATAGAGACTGCAGTACGTGGGTGGCACATATTTTATAATTTCATGAGGGAGCACAGGCAACATTGCCTCAATGAAATTTGAAATCACCGATGCAAGCATGGAAACTAGATGTGATGATGATGGTGATGACGATTGTAAAGAGGCAGAACTAAATACAGCAAGTCATTTCGTGCAACACATTAACAATTCTTGTGAAAAAAAATTAGAATGAAATAAGAAAGGAAAGAAGCTGATCTTCAGATTGGACTAAAGAGACAATATTTCCATTGGTCATACTTTCTGCCAATCACAACTGATAGCAGAAGCCATGAGTAAAAACGGTTTCCTTCAAGGGACCAATGTGTCACTCAGTTGAACAATTGAACCCACAACCTTATGATTGTGTATCCAACACCCTAACCAATAGTCCACATACGTGCATTCATCTATATATGCATTTCTGTGATTCTGTCACAACACGTAAAGAGAGAGAAGTAGTTTCACTACCTCATACTACTCCTCTCTCTCTCTCTTTATGTCTGCTGTCTGCATGAATGTATGTGTGTGTGTAAAAGGAAGGGGATGGTGAAAAAAACTATACTGTGTGTGAGTGTATGTGTGTTTGTGTAAATGTATGTATGTGTTTGTGTAAATGTATGTGTGTGTTTGTGTGAATGTATGCTTGTGAGTGTGTATTTTTGTAAATGTGTCTGTGTGTTGCATGTTTATATTTATATACTGAAACATATAAATGTATCCATATGCACATACACATAAACATACACGTACACATACGCGTCAGTGTATGCAAAAAATTTCTAGCTTGAAAAAATAAAATAAAATGATAATATTAAATATACTCATATTCTTAGTATAGATTATAGGTTGGTCCAATAATTTCTATCGATATTCTCTTTAAATTAATGATACAAGGTCAAAGACCTTATATCAGTAATAGTAATTTTACTGAGAGATGGTTCCATTGATAAATATTGCAAAACATAAGAGTTTTTATATTCTACTGAGAATGCCTGCTTCTCAAGAACATATAAATTATGCAAAATTGAAATTGGGAACATATGTATGAGATTGATATATATATATATATATATATATATATATATATATATATATATATATAAGACTAAGGCTCCTATTATTAAAACACCTGGGAAATCTCTTGTGAGCTACCTACAATTTAAAAAAAGGCCACCTAAACCTGCATTGGTGTATACTTAAGCACAAATTTGAAAAGATACCAATGATTGCAGAAAATGGAATCTAATATTGACATAATAAAGGGTTTTAAACATAATATATGCTACAATCTGAATAAAAAGAGAAAAACAAGACTTCAAAAGATCATTTTTTAAGGATGTTGTCCAAACTGTTAACATTCATTTCCACACAAGCTACTATTAGGGGGGGGGGGTCATGTGGGAGACACAGTAGTGAAAGACCTGCTCGAAAATTCATTAATCAACTCTCAGACAATACAAATCTCTGTAGAGAACAACAATACAAATCTTAGTAGGGAGCGGTTGCCAGGAGCAATGGAAAATGGTGAATTACGGAGAGACTTTGTCAGGAATGTTAGTCTGTGGATGCAATGATGATGATGAAAATATATTGTATTTTCTCAACTTAAGTTAAGCTATTTCCTCATATTATACCACCACCAAATGTGTGATTCTCTTCTGAATTGGCAGTTATTAGAGTGGGCATTACTTGCCAATGTCATCTTGAGTGTTTTTAGAGTAATAGGCTGGGCCCTTCTTTGATATGACAGAGGAAATAAATTATAGAGAATATATGTGGAGCAATTGGCAACTGACTTGAGAATTGGAATTCGCAGGGATATCAGTGAGAGCCAAAACTAAAACAAGAGGCTAACATGTTGACTCATTTAACCTATGTGATGAGAAGACATGTGGGTGGTGGTAGTTCAACTGACAATGTTTCACAGTTACTAAATGTTCACTTAGCAAGACATCATCATCATCATTTTATGAACTAATAAACCCCTCTTCAACTTCACTTTGTCTTTTAAAACGAATCAGATATCATTTCAATGATAATTACACCCTGTTTTTATGTGGGTTTTATTCAAAATTTAAAGAGTATATATAAAGTAATATATACATTAAAAGAAAATTTACATATCACTGTTTTTAATTCAGTCATTGAAAATTGATATTTAGAAAGTTTTATAGTACAAATATTACCTCAAAATAGAATAGCAATAATGACTTTTGAAAGGTTAGCATCTGGATATGCAGGCTTTTTAGAAGGAAAATAAGATAAAAAGTCAAACAAGAGAAATTTAATTGGTTTGTTTAGAGGCAAAGCCATGCCAGCTTTAAACTTCAGATAATTTCACAGATTGGAAACAGAAAGCAAAATGAATTGTCAGTTTGTAAAAGCAAACAAACAATGATAAACTGGCTAATGGTAAGAGAAAGCTCAGAAGAACAGAATATATATACATATACATATATTTATAAATATATGTGTGTATATGTGTGTGTGTGTGCAAAAGGCAAACAGAAATTACAAACAAATAACACAGTACAATGAAGAAATAAATTATTAGTTTTATGCTTAATATAGTAGGAAAAGTGTCATAACGTTTCGGATGCTAGTCCTTCATCAAAAATAGAATGAGAAATTAAAGAAGAAGAAATAGAAAGATTGAGAAGACGAGCAGGGCGAAAGCGGAAAAATTTTTTTAGAGAAAAATAACATGTCCATTGATGGTTCCATCTCTTGGAAAACTGTCAATGCTGGCGTTTTGTGTACGATATACTCTTTTGAAAAGGTGGTGATCAATCGTGTATATCTAAAAGGGTAAAAAAGCCATTTTGTATATAGAGCTGTACGTAACCACATGCATATACGTGTGTGTTTTTATACGTCTGTACAAAGCTAAGAGGATATGTGTGTATATTTTAGTGAAAGAGTGTCTGTGTGTGTGTGTGTGTGTGTATTTGTAAGTACAAAGCTATGAGCAAATGTGTGTATATAAAGGTGTGTGTATGTCTGAGTGTGTACAGAGCTGTGAAGGTAAATATAGAGGTGTGTGTGTGTGTGCATTATTTGTTTGTATAAGCTGTAAGAGTGTATGTTTCTGACTATAGCAAAGCCACAGGAAACTAGGCAGTGAATGTATACGTGCATGTGTGACAACGGACAGGGTAAAGGTGACAGTGTCAAGGGGTAGGGAAGTAAGTATGACACCAAGGACTGAAACATGTAGCGAAGAGTGGCCAGGGGGATGGAAAACACGAGCGACGGGAGTATCCATACTGAGTCATATGTCCCTCAAATGTTCAGCAAACTGGTCTGCCAAACGGCGTCCTGTTTGTCTGATGTATACAATTTGCTTTGTATATGTGACAAAATACTGTGTGTTTCTCAAACCCTATATGACCTTTTCTCTCTAAATATATCTTTTAACTTGAATTATTGATGCTCTGAACCAAGGTCCATGATCATCATACATATCAAATATGTATTGATATATATATATATATATATAAGTTAGTTCCACAACATATTAGCTAACCATCTTCAAGGACACATGCTGCACCCAAGAAAATCTGTTGTCTTCAAAGATGGTTTGTTAATCTGTTCTGGAACTAACTTTATACCAAACTCATCCCATGGACTGAGTGCTCTACTTACTATGGATATATCCTCCCAGTGTTCTACCAATATATATATATATATATATATATATATATATATATATATATAACAAAGAAGGTATGGTAAGATACCAGTTAGACCATAACACACCAAAGTACTCAATACTTAGGGTAGTAGAGTGGGTAATATGAAAAGAGTCAGGACCCCGACGGCTTAGCTCCAAACAATTCAGATCTAGCTGTCGAAATGGCCAGAACTCAGCCGTTGGAGTCCTGATTCTTTTCATAATGTGTTGAAATGTCCAACACCCCCAGCAGACAACTGATGAAGGAACATTTTCTCCCGTTCTTGCTTTCCTCTTTTTATAAGTACACCTTATCCAGCAACTACACAGCCCCTGTTTATTTTTAAATATATATATATATATAATGTATATAATAGGAAAAAGTATGACCCCGACAGCAGAGCTCAAGCCGTTTCGACGGCTATTTCTGGACAGTCCAGAAATAGCCGTTGAAACGGCTTGAGCTCTGCTGTCGGGGTCATACTTTTTCCTATTACCCACTCTACTACCCTAAGTATTGAGTACACTGTTGCGTTATGGTCCATCTGGTTCTTTACCACAATTCCTTCGTAATGTATATAATATATATGAGAGGGAGAGGGAGAGAGAGAGAGAGAGACCTATGTATACATATAGAGAGAGGTGATAGATAGTAAAGAATTTGGCAATAACAAATAGATATATGTTAAAAATGGAAGTTATGTAAGAAGTTAGTTTAACATGACTGAGAAAATGATGTTGGTATAGTCATAGAAGTAAAGCCAGGGATTTATTTGCAGAGAAAATAAATTCAATTTAAGTTAAAGAAAGAATTTCAATTGTTTAGACTGTCAACATTTTGTTTGTTTTCAATAACTAAAAGAAAAACCATTGCTACAACATTTAACAGAAACAAATACACCAAGAATGTTACAAATATTTAAAGTAATGGTAGTAGTGGTTGTTGTTGTGGTGTTGGTGTTGGTGGTAATGGTTGTTGTGGTGGTGTTGGTGGTGGTGGTAATGGTTGTTGTGATGGTGTTGGTGGTGGTGGTAATGGTTGCTGTGATGGTATTGGTGGTGGTGGTAATGGTTGTTGTGATGGTGTTGGTGGTGGTGGTAATGGTTGTTGTGATGGTGTTGGTGGTAGTAGTGGTTGTTGTTATGGTGGTGTTGGTGGTAATGGTTGTTGTGATGGTGGTGGTGGTGGTAGTAATAGTGGTTGTTGTGGTGGTGTTGGTGGTAGTAGTGGTGGTTGTTGTGTTGGTGTTGGTGGTGGTGGTAGCAGTGGTTGTTGTTGTGGAGGTGTTGGTGGTGGTAGTGGTGGTGGTAATGGTTGTTGTTGTGGTGGTGGTGGTAATGGTTGTTGTTGTGGTGGTGGTGGTAATGGTTGTTGTTGTGGTGGTGGTGGTGGTGGTGGTGGTGGTGGTAGTTGTTGTTGTTGTGATGTTGGTGGTAGTAGTGGTGTTGGTGGTGGTGGTGGTGGTAGTTGTTGTGATGTTGGTGATGGTAGTGGTGTTGGTGGTGGTAGTTGTGGTGTTGGTGGTGGTAGTTGTGGTGTTGGTGGTGTTAGTTGTGGTGTTGGTGGTGTTAGTTGTGGTGTTGGTGGTAATAGTGGTGATGGTAGTTGTGGTGTTAGTGGTGTTAGTTGTGGTGTTGGTGGTAATAGTGGTGATGGTAGTTGTGGTGTTGGTGGAGGTAGTGGTTGTGGTGTTGGTGGAGATAGTGGTTGTGGTGTTGGTGGAGATAGTGGTTGTGGTGTTGGTGGTGGTAGTTGTTGTGGTGTTGGTGGTGGTAGTTGTGGTGTTAGTGGTAATAGTGGTGATGGTGGTTGTGGTGTTGGTGGAGGTAGTGATTGTGGTGTTGGTGGAGGTAGTGGTTGTGGTGTTGGTGGTGGTAGTTGTTATGGTGTTGGTGGTGGTAGTTGTTGTTGTGGTGTTGGTGGTGGTTGTTGTGGTAGTTGTGGTATTGGTAGTTGTTGTTGTGTTGTTGTTGTTGTTGTGGTACTAGTGGCAGTGATTTTGGTGGCACTTCCAGAAGTTATAAAGAACACTTTTCATCAAAATTCAACATTTCAATCTGAAGACTTGAATATTCAGATTTTAACTAACAACACACTAAATATCAGATACCCAGCTACCTAAATGCCCAGCCACCCAACTACCTAGTTACCCAGCCAGCTAGATACCCAGATACCCTGACATCCAGCTACCCAGCTAACTAGACACTCAGCTACTTAGCTAACTAGATACCCAGCTACCTAGCTAACTAGATACCCAGCTAACTAGACACCCATGTACCTAGCTAACTAGATACCCAGGTACCTAGTTAACTAGACACCCAGCTACCTAGCTAACTAGACACCCAGGTACCTAGCTAACTAGACACTCAGCTAGTTAGCTAACTAGATACCCAGGTACCTAGCTAACTAGACACCTAGGTACCTAGCTAACTAGACACCCAGGTACCAAGCTAACTAGATACCCAGGTACCTAGCTAACTAGATACCTAGGTACCTAGCTAACTAGACACCCAGCTACCTAGCTAACTAGACACCCAGGTACCTAGCTAACTAGACACTCAGCTACTTAGCTAACTAGATACCCAGGTACCTAGCTAACTAGACACCTAGGTACCTAGCTAACTAGACACCCAGGTACCAAGCTAACTAGATACCCAGGTACCTAGCTAACTAGATACCCAGGTACCTAGCTAACTAGACACCCAGCTACCTAGCTAACCAGACACCCAGGTACCTAGCTAACTAGATACCCAGGTACCTAGCTAACTAGATACCCAGGTACCTAGCTAACTAGATACCCAGGTACCTAGCTAACTAGATACCCAGGTACCTAGCTAACTAGACACCCAGCTACCTAGCTAACTAGATACCCAGGTACCTAGCTAACTAGATACCCAGGTACCTAGCTAACTAGACACTCAGCTACTTAGCTAACTAGACACCCAGCTACCTAGCTAACTAGACACCTAGGTACCAAGCTAACTAGATACCCAGGTACCTAGCTAACTAGATACCCAGCTACCTAGCTAACCAGACACCCAGGTACCTAGCTAACTAGATACCCAGGTACCTAGCTAACTAGATACCCAGGTACCTAGCTAACTAGATACCCAGGTACCTAGCTAACTAGATACCCAGGTACCTAGCTAACTAGACACCCAGCTACCTAGCTAACTAGATACCCAGGTACCTAGCTAACTAGATACCCAGGTACCTAGCTAACTAGACACTCAGCTACTTAGCTAACTAGACGCCCAGCTACCCAGCTAACTAGACACCCAGCTACCTAGCTAACTAGACACCTAGGTACCTAGCTAACTAGATACCCAGCCACCTAGCTAACTAGACACCCAGCTACCTAGCTAACTAGACACCCAGGTACCTAGATAACTAGATACCCAGCTACCTAGCTAACTAGACACCCAGGTACCTAGATACTTTGGTTGCATCAATTCATTGCAAAACTAGACTATTTTAATTACACACATTCACCTACACACACACACATCCACATGCATTCATACACATTTACATACATTCACTCATTCACATCCATTCATAGACACACACATACATACATACATTCATACACATACACACACATATTCATGCATACACACACCACACACATGCATGAATACACACACACACCCACACACACAGGTACGTACATACATACTAACATAAATACAGCTAAATAGAATGTTTAAGTTAAACCTGCTTTTCTTTTCTCGACATTATAAAATAGCTGGAAGGAATACAACAAACCCTTTGTAAAATGTAACAAAAACAAACTATTTTAAGTTGGGAGGTGATAATAGTTAGTCTCTGTATTAAATGAAGATGGATGATTTATTTTTGCATAAAAGCACCCAGTCCACCCTGTAAGGTGGTCATACTGGTGCCTTGACAAAAAACATCCAGTTCACCCTGCAAAGTGTCATACTGGTTCCTTGAGAAAAAGCACCCAGTCCACTTTGAAAAGTGGTCATACTAAAACCATGATAAAAAGCATCCAGTCCACCCTGTAAGGTGGTACCATGACAAAAAGCACACAGTCCACTCTATAAGGTGGTTGGTGGAAGGGCATCCAGCCATAGAGAGCCAGGCCAAAAATAAACTGTATGAGCATGACATAGTCACCTGATCTGTCTGCCCACATAATGTGACAACCAGTCAAACCGATACTAGCAAGGAAAATAGATATTAAGCATTGATGATATCTTTACCAACCCATCACACCACAAAATAATCACTAATATGTCGAGTCAAACAATATGCTTTATGGCATTTGTTTCAATTTTTATAAGTTCAGATCCTGTGTATAAAATAAAGTACTAGTGAAGAAATGGGGTCAAAGAAATATAACAAAAAATAAAAGTTCAATGGTAAAATGGGGGCGGGGTAGTCAGCTTATATTCGAGGTTAATATTTTGCCAATATTCACTAATTACAAAATTCTACTAAAATATTTTCACTTTGGAGGTAAATATTACACTTGTTTCACTTTGGGGGTAAATATTACACCAGTTTCACTTTGGAGGTAAATATTGTACCTGTTTCACTTTGGCGGTGAAAATATTACACCAGTTTCACTTTGGAGGTAAATATTACACCAGTTTCACTTTGGAGGTAAATATTACGCCAGTTTCACTTTGGAGGTAAATATTACACCAGTTTCACTTTGGAGGTAAATATTACACCAGTTTCACTTTGGAAGTAAATATTACACTGGTTTCACTTTGCAGGTAAATATTACACTGGTTTCACTTTGGCGGTGAATATTACACTGGTTTCACTTTGGAGGTGAAAATATTACACCAGTTTCACTTTGGAGGTAAATATTACACCAGTTTCACTTTGGAGGTGAATATTACATCAGTTTCACTTAAGAGGTGAATATTACACGGGTTTCACTTTGGAGGTGAATATTACACCAGTTTCATTTTGTAGGTGAATATTACACTGGTTTTATTTTCAACATGAAATTCATATTTCCTCTTGTTTTTCATATTTTGAATGAGTATTGACTTCAAAACGGTCAAGAATTGGTAAAAAAAATCTTAAAATAATGGAGTTGTGAAACAAACTATACTCTAAATGACACTAAAAACATTTCAAATACCAAAATATTAAAACTTCATAAATGTAGCTGTCACCAACTCTAAATTTAGTTAATATTGGTGCCAGGAATGTTTAGTTTAGTGACAGCAGATTATAAACTGGTTTAGTTTTGAACTACTCGCTGTGTAATAAGGTTTATGGTTTAATAACTGGTTTTAATGAACTTTAGTTAATCACGGTAGCTTGAGATGTGGTTTATCCTAAAATACTAGGTATAGTTAAATTTATAGACTCACCAGCTAAGTGACTGGCAAAGAGATGCAGGGAGATTGTCAACTCCAAGCTAGCTGATGAACAGTGTGGTTTTCACCCTGGACGCAGCACAGCCTATCAAATATTCACACTGTGGCAGGTCTTCAAGAAATCATGGGAGTATTGCCAAGAAGTATATTCTTGTTTTGTAGACCTCCTCAAAGATATGACAACCTCTCTAGTGCTGGAGTCATGATAGGACCTCCAGCCTGTCTGGGAGATCAGAAGCCCTGCTTGAGTACTGACAAAGTCTGTGAGATCCTGTCCAAGCTTTGCTAGCAAGGAAAATGGATTTTAGATGGTGGTGGTGGTGGTGGTGGTGGTGGTGGTGGTGGTGGTGGTGATGATGATGATGATGATCCGAATGTTAATTAACTTATAAAGTGGGACTAGTTCAATATGACCAATATAAACCAAATAGGAAAGAAGATAAGATAATGTAGTATCAGATCATGAGTCACAGGTCCATAGCCATTGTAGATATATTATTATATCTATGGACAAGATTTAATTTTACATATTTCACTTTACTTAAATGTTAAGGTGGATAACAAATATTTTGAGAATATTAGCTGTGATAGAGCAGTTTCCTTTTTCAGCTCAATGTCACCACTGAAACTGAAACTCTCACTTTGTGAGTCACCTCTCTCAAGCATAAAGCATTCTTTTGATTGATTTTTTTAGTCAATTGTTTTCTAACTAGATTGGTTGAAATGAGAAAAGATCTATCAAACACAATTCAAAATACAGAACAACAAACAGCAGCAACAGCAGGTATTTTAAGGCTATTTTTCCCTTGCTTAAAACAGGGTTAGCCTGCAGGCCCCCATGAAAAGCTTCATGCCATCATGGTTTTCTTTTTTTAAGTAATATTTTATAGATGGATTCCTTTCTTAGTGCCTATCTAGCATTTTAGTCACCTTTTATAACATACAAGGAGCAACAACATTAAATATAGGATCATCATCATCATCATCAACGTTCCATGCTTGCATGGGTTTGGACGGGGGTTTTCCCACTTGAGGCAAGAGTGATTATCTTGCTCGCATAGGACTATCTGGCAGGTTTTCTACAGCTGGATGCCCTTCCTAACACCAACCACATTTACAGTATAGGATATAAATATGAATAAAATACATCATGGTCTGACCATGATTTGTAAATCACATCATCATCTTCATAATTATCATCTAACATCCATTTTTCCACACTTGCATGGGTTAGACAGATTGTTACATCATGAGACAAGTTGGTCTGGAGACCAACGAGCTCATACAGATCAGTATTTTGGCTTGGTTTCTACAGTTGGATGCTCTTCCTAACACCAACCAGGTTAGAGTGTGGACTGGGTGCTTTTTATCATGGCATCAAAACAACAACCCAGGGTGGACTGGGTGCTTTTTGTCATGTCAACATCAGATGATCTTATTGGGTAAATGGGTTTCTTGATTAACAAGAGGAGGTGCAGACAGAAGAGAAGAGAATCTGATACTAAGAGATATCTGAAAGATGAAGAATATAATAACAGAACGTATAACTCCTCAGAGAAACAGCAATCATTTATACTTTTAATAATTATTTTTGCATGTGGTGCAATCTAAGATGTTTTTATGATGCAAAGTCTCACAGGTAAGGCTGCATCAAGAACTAGTCAATTACGACGAAAAAGTATAAACATGTGTGTGTGTACGTAAAGAGAGAAGGAGAGAGAGAGAGAAAGAGAGATAGTAGAATTTGAGGAAACTGGTGATGTCCTGCATCAGCAAAAAATATTACATATAATTAAAAAATGGGAACATTAAAAAATGTAACTTATATTATTTGGATTATATATACATATATATTTAATATAGAAATGGCTTCTACAGGACTAGAACTGTTTCATTCTGGAGAAATCATCAGGAAAGCCTTGAAATCTTTCCTGATGATTTCTCCAGAATGTAACAGATCTAGTCCTGTAGAAGCCATTTCTATATTAAATACTTATACTCTGCTATGTATTGAGTACCTTACTGTGGTTACGCCCAATTGAACCTGGGATAAACATGTTTTGTGTGTGTGTGCGCGCATGCGTGTGTGTGTGTGTCTCGTTTTTATATTTGTTTTGAAAGATTTTTTATCTGAAAATGTGTCTTCAAACAGACATTGTTATACTTTGGGAGGATCAATAAACAATACATGCACTTGTTAGGTTTCACTTCAATTTATTATTATAATTTCCCAGTCAGTAAGTTTAATAAGCAGATAGTTGTTTAATTGTTGATTGTCATCAAAGCTCTTTAGTTCTTATGTGTCGTTATATTACTACGTTGTGGGGTTGTTACTATTCCACTTTTGCTTTATATTTAGTTTTCAGTTTGTTTATGTTTGTTGATTTAGTTATCTGTTGGAGCATTGCTTCTGTTCTGTGTGTAAAGATAAAGACACACGAGAACTAAACAAGGCAGGGGCAACCTTTTTCAAGCAGTGGCCCACTTAGGATGTGACTCATCATAAGATGGGCCACACTACTAAAAAAATTCAAGGCAATTTTTAAATTAGGCGCGTCATTCAGAAAGACAAATAGTTATTAAACTAACTGAATAGGAAATTATAATAAATTGAAGTGAAACCAAACAGGTGTGTGTGTTGTATTTGCAGCATAACTATCCCAAAGTATAACAATATGTGTGTGTGTGAGTGTATATATATATATATATATATATATATACCTCTGGTTGGTGCGAGCAATAACTAAATAAAGTTATTGGGACAAGTAAAATAGCGTGAAGCGAGTGAGACATGTAAACAAACAAAGATGGTATTGCAACGGAAAGATAGGAAGAGAGATGTACATGATATCTGTAAGCTGAAGCTTGGTGAAATCATGGGCTAGAGATACAGACCATCCGACATGGGTGAGGTGTGAGCGAGAAAAGGATTTCACACAGGTCAAACGGAGGAAGTGAGAGAGGGGGAGAAGCAGAGAGTGAGTGAGTGGACGTGTGAGGAAGAGGCCAGCTGAGAGAGAGTGTGACTGGCAGAGGGGGTAAAAAGAAGGTGAGAGATATAGAGCAGCAAACAAAGTAATGTAAGAACACCTGCTCTAATATTCTAGATTGTGCCTTGTTATGGATGGCTATTTGAGAAAACAAAAACAATACAATGTCATGTAGAGTTTAATTCAGTGTCTGCTAACACTACCATAACAAACATTTTGAAGCAACGGGACTTAAAATATTCCAACAGCCAGCCACATTCCAGTCTCCTAGAGATTTTTTATAATAACCTTACCTCTACTGAAGGTCTCATTAAAGAACACCCAAACGACATGGAGAAGTTCCAAAATTGAAAGGTTAGATAGAGATTAACAGATATTATTTGCCAGGAATAAGTTAGGGCAGTGGATTGCCAGTATCGGTACAGGGTTGGACGCCATGCTTTGCAGCATAGAGTTACGGCCTTTTATAATTTGAGTTCAAATTCCGCCGAAGTTAACTTTGCCTTTCATCCTTATGGAGCCAATAAAATATAGCACCAGTAATGCACTGGGGTAATTGCTGGCCTTGTGCCAAAAGTAGAAACAATTATTGCCAAGAATGTTATACAAATAAATAAATTAATAAACTCAGTTTTATACATGTCAATATTAAAACTATGTTGGCAGAGATTATATTTATATTGCTGCAAACATTATGGCATTTGTAAGAAATTGCACTAGTTACACTCTGCATTGGCTTCTACAATTGCACTTGGAACTCTTTTATTAAGCCTTTCATTATCATATTTCTAATGAAAGATATTGCCTATGATCTTTTGATAATCTTGAAAATTATCAAGAATTTGGAAGGATTTAGTAATAAACTCATTATTTAGATGGGGTTTAGAACAAAATATAAATTTCTCATTATTCAGCTGGGACTTGAAACAAAACTTTACTGATGTTCATACATGAAATTATGATGAATGATTTTTTTAGATAAATATAAACACTTTAAAATAAACAGATTTGTATCATAGAACAAAGGAAATTTCCAACAATTTTGTATCAGAAGAGTGAAAAAGAGTAATTTTACAGTAAAAGCACTTTACTTTCTATAAAGCATTACATTCCATTCCACAAGCAGAAAGCCATATAAGAAGGTTAGAAATGAAGTGTTTGTAATTAAATCTAGTCGGGTATACATCCAGAAATAAACACCTGATGACAATTAACCAAAACATAGTATTGATGTCAGTGTCATTAATACATAACACCTGATGGAGTCATAGGGGTGCCATTGTTGGGCATTTTAAACCTGGTGGCAATCATCCCTCTCCAGCTTTGGCCACAGTCGGTTTCTCTGAGAGAGAGAAGGGGCGGAGGAGGAGGAGGAGGAGGAGGGGGAGGTGGAGAAGAAGGAGAAGAAGGAGAAGAAGAAGAAGAAAAAGAAAAAGAAGGAAAAAAAGAAAAAGAAAAAGAAAAAAAAGAGAAAAAAAAGAGAAAAAGAAAAAGAAGAAAAAGAAGAAAAAGAAGAAAAAAAAGAAAAAGAAGAAGAAGAAGAAGAAGAAGAAGAAGAAGAAGAAGAAGAAGAAGAAGAAGAAGAAGAAAAAGAAGAAGAAGAAGAAGAAGAAGAAGAAGAAGAAGAAGAAGAAGAAGAAGAAGAAGAAGAAAAAGAAGAAGAAGAAGAAGAAGAAACCCAATCATTTATCAACTCTAAAAACCCTAAAAAGTTGAAGTGGGATTCAAACTGAGAGAAGAGTTGAACCAAATACCGCAAAACATTCTGACATTCTAATGACACTACCACTTCACTACATTGGTGTAGATGTAAATATTTTTAAAATGTTTAATCTCTAAAGATTAGATTAATAGTATGACTAATGATAATCTTATTATCTGTAATATTTAGATATTTAATTGAAAAGTAAGAGGAATTAGTATGATGACAGAAGTATAAATGTCACACACAGGCATCATCATCATCATCATCATTTAATGTCCATTTTCCCACCTCTGCATGGGTCAGACAGGTTGTCACATTATGAGGCAAGTCAGGTCCTGAGACCATGCCAAGCTCATACGGATCTGTATTTTGGCTTGATTTCTACAGCTGGGTACTTTTCCTAATGCCAACCATATTACAGTGTGCACTGGGTGCTTTTTGTCGTGTCAGCAGCATGACCACCTCACAGGGTGGACTGGGTCCTTTTCCTTGTGTCACCAACACAACTGCTTTGCAGGATAGCATGCGTAGCCTGTCTTCAAAATAAGAATTTAAACTAACTTAGTGACTTATCTACTGTGATATTTAGCTATTTAATCGATAGGTAAGAGGAATTATTATCACAAAAGGATGAATGTCACACAGAAGCAGGTATAACATAAGATAAAATGTCTTGAAAGTGAGGTGAGAAACTGAATTGTAGATTTGTTCCACTGGGAATGTACAGTGCTTAGCTAATTACTGTGACTTAGAAACCTTACATCAGACAGCCACTACTTTTTATCATTATCATCATCATCCGGCAGCCTCAGCCGAAATCGACTCAACAATTGATCTCCATGTAGGTCTGTTGTTAATTGCCGTTACCAAGTCCTGGATTTCAACACCAGAATCTCTGGAGATGACATCAGGGTAGGAGAGCTTGTTCCCCCTGTTATTAGTGACTGCTTGTGCTTTCCAAAGCACTAATGGGGACACAGCTTTGTAGGTGGCATAATGGCAGTGGCCAGCAAATCTTACTCTCCTTTTACGTACAGTGACAGATATGCGTGGGAGGCCGGCATATATCTCTCTCAAAGACAGATGTTGCCAGCTTATGTTCTCCAACAATGACTACAGGATTTTTTCAACAAGAAAATACACTTGCTATAGGAATGGAACTTCATTAGTTTCTATGATAGGTGTTCCATGTGTTTCATCAATAGAACAGCCTGCACATGAAATTAATGTGTAAGTGGTAGTGTATTCCACAGACATGTGCAACCATAACATACCGTATTTCCCGGTATCGAAGACGCTACTTTTTTCTTAAAATAAGTCTCAAAAATCTACCATGCGTCCTGGAGGTCGAAGGTTGTTTATTATTTTTTTTTCAAAATTTTTGGTTGTCAAAATTAGGGTGCGTCCTCGAGGATGAAGCGTCTTCGGCAAATATGGTCATTCTCAGGGAGATTCGGCATGACACAATTAATCTGACAGGCTTCTAAATAGTTTTCGTATACCCAATTTCACTGGCATGGGTCATCCTGAGGCTATGGCAAATGACACTTGCTCAAGATACCTCAGAGGGACCTAATGATTATAAAGCAAACTCCTTAAGCAATCGGCCCTGCTGTACTCACACACTTGCTACATATATATTAAGGAAACAAAAGATTACAACTCGCAAGTAAAACCTTCAGAAGCTTTATAAGTGTTGGATCTTACAATCTTTAATGCAGTGATTCTCAATGTGGGGTGAATGTCCCACAGGGGAGCAATTTGAATATCTAAGTGGGGCAATTTGAAAATGATGTTAATGAGAACAAACTTCAAGTTTGACCTTATTACTTTTACACCAAGGCATTTTTGGTTCACATTCCTATCAGAAACTCCTGTCTCACCTCTTCCACATGTCATTGTGCATCTGGCACCACTTATACACCAATTTGCTTACATTTGCAGTTGATCATTAGTTTTCTTATCAAAGAGGAGCACAACAATTTTTGTGATGTTCAGGTGGAGCATGGTGCACAAAAGTTTGGGCACCACTGCTCTAATGGTCTCTTACGTGACCACAAATATATATCTAATCTATCTAACATAACTAAAACTACATCTCAAACATTTAGCTTCCTCTTCAGTTCCAACAACTCAGCTTTGAACACCTGTTGATGCTATATAATCACACATACGTTCTACATTAGAGTACTGTTTACATAATTAGGTCAGGGTAGCTAATACATATATGAATATTCTAAAGTACATTGCCCCCGTCCCACCTCCTCAGTCACCTCACTGATCAGCAAACCTTCATTCACTGTTTGTTGTAGTTACAGCAATGATTTCTACATTTCTTAACTACCAAAGTGTGCCACACCTGATTCCCTTTCCAATGGTTGCAGGTGCCATCTTACTGGGCAGTACCTTAAGTAGTGTCTACTACTCTACCTTCAGGCTGATCAATACCTTAGAAGTAAAGTTTAGTAGTCAAGAATTGTGTGTGTATATATGTGTGTGTATATATGTGTGTGTATATGTGTCGCTGTGTTCAAAGAGAACCAGTGAACTATGATGTCCATGGTGTTGTGAGGGTTCACAGGCAACCTGGTGCAGGACCTCAAGCCAGGGAGATCCATAGTTGTCTTCAGTGTGCGAAGGAGTGCAAGTCTCTAGCAGGCTTGAAAAGCCACATCCGAGCGTCCCACATCTGAATCTGACAAGTGATTGCAATACTCTTGGCAGAGTTTACAGCCATCATATATGTGTATGTATATATCTGAGTGTGTATATATGTGTGTGTATATATGTGTATGTATATATCTGAGTGTGTATGTATATATCTGAGTGTGTACTGTTGTAAACCTCTGCTTCAAGCTACACTCCTTTATACTAAAATAGTCAAAACTTAGCCAATTAATAAACAATCCAATGGTCAAAACCATTAAGATACTACCCCAGTATGGCCACAGTCTCATGACTGAAACCATTACGATACTACCCCAGTATGGCCACAGTCCTATGACTGAAACCATTACGATACTACCCCAGTATGGCCACAGTATAATGACTGAAAGCAGTACGATACTACCCCAGTATGGCCACAGTATAATGACTGAAAGCAGTACGATACTACCCCAGTATGGCCACAGTCTAATGACTGAAAGCATTACGATAGTGCTCCAGTATAGCCACAGTATAATGACTGAAACCATTACAATACTACCCCAGTATGGCCACAGTATAATGACTGAAACTATTAAGATACTACCCCAGTATGGCCACAGTATAATGACTGAAACTATTAAGATACTACCCCAGTATGGCCACAGTATAATGACTGAAACCATTACGATACTACCCCAGTATGGCCACAGTATAATGACTGAAACCATTACAATACTACTCCAGTATGGCCACAGTATAATGACTGAAAGCATTACGATACTGCTCCAGTATGGCCACAGTATAATGACTGAAACCATTACGATACTACCCCAGTATGGCCACAGTCTAATTACTGAAACCATTACGATACTACTCCAGTATGGCCACAGTCTAATGACTGAAAGCATTACGATACTACTCCAGTATGGCCGCAGTCTAATGACTGAAAGCATTATGATACTACCCCAGTATGGCCACAGTCTAATGACGAAAGCATTAAGAGAAAAGGTCAGGGAATGGTGTAAAGACAAATATAAAGCAAATAAATAAATGTTTGGGTTTTTTTAGTATAAAAAAAAATATTTTCCTGAGGAGGACTGAACAAATTTGATAAAACTGCAAGGCTTGAACATATCTTGTATGTCTGCCTAATCAAGCTATAGATTTACAACTGATAGGAATAACTGAAAATTGTACAATAAAACCAAATAAATCCTCTTATTGCTTTCAAAGTACTAACTCTAGACAGACTAGTAATCATAATAGTATGCAAATAAACTGGAAGTAAAATAAAGTAGAGAAAAATGAAGTAGCCTGCATTGTTGCCATACAGTGAGCCAATCTCTCTGCTGACAATAGTAAGCAACCTGTTACCAAGGTAACAAACCTGCAACAGCTGATGATAAAGTGGTTAACTTGGTTTAGCTTGAAAGGAAACAATCGATGTTTGATTTCATCAGTCCTTTGGTAGTAGGGAAATACAGATATGTCATATTTTTTACATAGATGAATTTAAAAAAAAAAACGGACAGGCAAAAATATTGTTTTATGTGTGTCTGTAAAGATTTGTGTAGCCAGGGTGGCATTGTGAACAAGTTGGTGTGGCTATATAAAATAGGGTTGACAGATATAGAGTGAGACTGAGGCTGACACAGACAGGAGAAAATATCTGACGGATGGAAGATGATTAAATATATTTGTGTCTACTTTAGGCACAAGGCCAGCAATTACCCAGTTCATTACTGGTACTTTATTTTATCGACTCCGTAAGGATGAAAGGCAAAGTTAACCTCGGCAAGATTTGAACTCAGATCGTAAAGGGACGTAACTATGCTGGAAAGCATGGCGTCCGACCCTCTACCGATACTGCCAATCCACCTTAAATATATTAATAAGTAACTATGAATACAGGCACAAGCAGCATAGAAAAGAGAGTGAAAAGGAAGTATTACCCACTCTTGTTTCTCATCCATGTGTTATGTATATCCTGCATCTATATTTAGTTTTAGGATATAAACATTATTTATTCTTTGTTCAATCCAAGATCAATCCTCAAAAATCATGATCATCAACATCATCATAGTTTTTTAGGTCAACATTCCCTTGCTGGCATAGGTTGGACGGAAATTTTAAACCCTTTAGTATTTACATTACTCTATATTTTCATGTTAAAGGCTTTACCTCACATAATATCTCACATAATATCGAATCTACGAGATTTTGATATTATTTATTTTGAGAAAATAAGATAAAGATCCCATAACTCCCTGTGGAGTTGTAGCGGGACCATCATACAGTGTCTAGGGCACTTTAAAACCTGGTGGAGCCCAACCCTCTCCAGGTCTGAACACAACTGATTTTTTTCTATAAGAATTGACCCCAGTACTGGATTGGTATTTTTTTTTATCAACCTTGGAAGGATGAAAGGCAAAGTTGACCACGGCAAGATTTCAACTCAGAGCACGCAATGAGATGGGACAAATACAGTAAAGCATTCTATCTGACCACTTAATGACTCTGCCAATTCAGTGCCTATTTTGAGGACCATACCTGAACATCAGTATGAGTGGCCAGTTACAGCCAATTTGAACAGAAAGAGGTGAGAGAATTATGGCCGGATATGACCGGTTTAAATGCTGATGGGTTGAGGCAATGTTTTACAGCCAAATACCTGGCCAGATATGACCGGTTTAAATGCTGACGGGTTGAGGCAATGTTTTACAGCAGAATACCTGGCCAGATATGACCGGTTTAAATGCTGACGGGTTGAGGCAATGTTTTACAGCAGAATACCTGGCCAGATATGACCGGTTTAAATGCTGATGGGTTGAGGCAATGTTTTACAGCAGAATACCTGCCCGGATATGACCGGTTTAAATGCTTATGGGTTGAGGCAATGTTTTACAGCCGAATACCTGCCCGGATATGACCGGTTTAAATGCTGAAGGGTTGAGGCAATGTTTTACAGCCAAATACCTGGCCGGATATGACCGGTTTAAATGCTGATGGGTTGAGGCAATGTTTTACAGCCGAATGCCGTTCCTTACACCAACCCTTTCAGTTGTTTCTTACAACACAGGGATATGGTGTATCTACTCTAAATTCAATATATTTATTCTTTGTTCAATCCCAGGTTGATTCTCAAACAAAAAAAAATAATGGCAATTAATAACAACAAACTTGGTTGACATACAAACCATTAGAAAATTGTAAATTTTAAAATATGAATTCTACAATACAGATAATTATAATCATAGTCGTTAACAATAGACAATAGTTGAATAAATTGGATAAAGTACCCTGAGAAAAAAGGCATCTGTCCACATTTTCCATCTCCAGGAATACTTTATTTGGTATATTCAACTATTATCTATAATTAACTGCATTGTGGTGACTATATTTTCAAATAATAATGTTTCTATATTTCATACAAGGCCAGCAATTTGAAGGGAAGGGAAAAGTCGATTAAATCAAACACAGTACATTACTGGTACTATATTTTACCAATTCCATAAGAATGAAAAGCAAAGCTAACCTCAGTGGAATTTCATCTCTGAATGTAAAGAGTTGGAACAAATACCGCAATGACATGTTAACTGATGAAATTCTAGCTTATCACCTCCAACTATCAGATTGTAAAGGGGCCTAACTAAATACCACAAACCATATTCTCTGGCACTCTACTAATTTTCTCAATCTGCTTAACTCCCTAATAACAACAAGAAATTGCCATGTCTTCCTTCAGGAAGTGATTTGTCCACCATTGCTAACTCACTGACAGGGTGTTATGGTTAAGTGTCAAAATACCGAATAAGTGTTGAATACCATCTGATGACATCAAAGCCTTTTCACCAAAGCTATGTTCACAGAAGGTAAATGTATGTGAGGTATCTTCATTAACCCTTTACCATTTACATTACTTTATATAAACTATTAGATTTTCACAGTGGTGGATTGGCAGCATTGGTAAAGCGTCAGACGCCATGCTTTGCAGCACAGAGTTATGGCCCTTTTTGATCTGTGTCCAAATCCCGCCGAGGTTTACTTTGCTTTTCATCCTTACGGGGTCGATAAAATAAAGTACCAGTAATGCACTGGGGTAATTGCTGGCCTAGTGCCACATAATATTGAATCTATGAGATTTTGATATTATTTATTTTGAGAACAATACCTTAACATAAGTATAAGCAGCCAATAATGGCCAGTTTGAGCAGAAAGAGGTGAGAGAATTCTGGCCGGATACAGCCGGTTTAAATGCTAAAGGGTTAAGATGTAATTAGGTTTATCATATTTTCCTCCTATTTTTTATCTTCACTAACTGGGAAGTATTGCAGTGTAATAGGGTTTGTCAAAGTGATTAGTGGATGGTTGGAAAGGTTGGATAAACCATGACAAGCAGGAATAGATGCACAATATCTCAGTGTGTTGCAAGGGACTACTAAAATGGTTAGCAACAGGAAGGGCACCAGGTCAAAAGGATAACCATAGTTAATATAATTAGACAGTCATGGGTCCCGCAAGGGACTAATCCCAACTCTAGTAATGAAAAATAGCCTTAAAAAGTTTGTTGTTAATAGATAAATAATCAGTCTATTGCAGATTTAACCCAGCCAGATTTAAACCAGCCATATCCGGCCAGAATTTTCTCAGCTCTTTCTGTTCAAACTGGCTGTAATCACCTGCTCATACTTATGTTAAGATATTGTTCTCAAAATAAATAATATCAAAATCTTGTAGATTCAATATTATGTGAGGTTAAGCCTTTTCCGTGAAAATACAATAGTAAATATAGAGAAATGTGAAATGCTAAAGGGTTAATCCATGGGAAGATTTTACCTCCACACTGTATACAAAGTGGCTGAGAGGACTCTTCAGTTGTGTCAATGACATGGGTTAGTGTCATGATAAAATATATCCAGTACAATATGAAGGATATGGGAGAGGGGGACATATGTAACTCACATACACACACATCCTGGCCCATCCGAGAGGTCAATGGCTCTAGCTAAGTACAGGTTTGGTCTGTGACCAACTGTCCAACTCTTGCTAGCATAATGATATAATAGCCCTACTACTCACAGAGGTCTTTATACTGACTCAAACTTATATATACACAGCATAGTGGAAGAAACCATTAAGAACTGGGTGTCTTATCTACGGACAATGTCAGTGAGAGGATATGAACTATCAAACCTAAAAAAATAAAATAAATAATAATGGAGGGAGGGGGAAGTCGATTAAATCAACCCCAGTGTGTAACTGGTACTTTATTTTATCGACCCCGTAAGGATGAAAGGAAAAGTTAACCTCGGTGGGATTTGAACTCAGACTGTAAAGGGATGTAACTATGCTGCAAAGCATGGCGTCCAACCCTCTACCGATACTGCCAATCCACCGCCCTAATAATAATAATAATAATTGTTTCTACTTTTGGCACAAGGCCAGCAATTATCTCAGTACATTACTGGTACTTTATTTTATCGACCCCGAATAACAATAATAATAATGAATGTTTCTACTTTAGGCACAAGGTCAACAATTTCAGAAGAGAGGAAAATTGATTAAATTGACCCCAGTGCATTACTGGTGCTTATTTTATCAACCCCATAAGGATAAATAGCAAAGCTAATCTCAGCGGGATTTGAATGCAAAATATAAAGGGTTGTAACTCTATGCTGCAAAGCATGTTGTCCGACCCTCTACCGATACAGCTAATCTACCATAATAATAATAATTGTTTCTACGTTAGGCACAATGCCAGCAATTACCCAGTGTATTACTGGTACTTTATTTTATCGACCCTGTAAGGATGAAAGGCAAAGTTAACCTCGGCGGGAAGCATGTTGTCCGATGCTCTACAGATTCTGCCAATCCACCACCATAATAATTGTTTCTACTTTTGGCACAAGGCCAGCAATTATCCCAATGTATTACTGGTATATTATTTTATCGACCCCGTAAGGATGAAAGGCAAAGTTAACCTCGACGGGATTTGAACTCAGATCAGAAAGGGACATAACTATGCTAGAAAGCATTGCGTTCGACTCTCTACCGATACTGCCAAATAATGATGGTTTCATTTATTGGCCACAACCCACAGCGACCGATATATAGGGGACAATACAATAGACGGGGACAATACAATAGACGGGGACAATACAATAGACGCGGACAGTGGGGGGTTTTACACAAAAATCGAGTAAAAAATAGGAAAACAATAACAATAAACAAGAAAAATACAACAATGAAAATTCCCCAATAGGGGGGATAACCACCCAGGGTTGATTCAGGTACCCCACCAATCTTTAACCACCTGACGCTTTGCGGGCACCTGGGAATGGCACCCCCCCCCCCCCCCCCTCCTCCTCAAATTCACCAGCCTACAGGCGCATGATCAGAGTAGGCCCACTCACACGGGCCATTCTCGCCACATTCACCCAACTTTCAGCAAATGTACTGGGGGGGGGGGGGCAGCACTTCTCACTCACCCTCACCTTCCTTTCCAAGTGAAATTTGAATATTGCAAGTAAAGAGGTTGAAATAAAATTGAATTGAAAGTGGAAATGACAAGACTGTTTGGAATGTGAGTGAGTAATGTGAAAGTGATACCAGTTGTGATCGGGGCATTAGGTTCAATCCCATTGAAACTCCAAAACTTCTTAAAGTTGTTGAAAATACCATGCAAGATTGGTGCCATATAAAAATCAGTACCGCTAGGCACTCCGTACATTTTAAGGAAAGTATTATGTGACTGAGGTCCTTGTTGTGACTTGACAGATGACTAAATACTCCGCTGCAGTTTCCATCTACACTGTGTGATAAAGTAATAACAACAACAACAACAATGATTAATGCCTTATGAGGATAGAAACTAAACTCTGGCACTCACTTGGAACTGAGTATGACTTGATAGTGTGTATCATGCTTTCACTAAGGATTTAGGTGTCCATATGGTCCTGTCATGAACAGCCATAAACACCCTTTCAATCTATTCTTTGTTGATCCAACAGAAAAGATATAATAGCTAGAGTAGAGAGAGAGAGAAAGAATAATGTACCAGCACTGAATTGATATATCATCATTATTTTACATCTATTTTCCAAGCTTCATGTGTCAGACGCGTTGTCACATTCTAAAGCTAACAGGTCAGGTGACATCATCTTGCTCATATGTTGTATTTTTGACTTGATTTCTGTGGCTGGATGCCCTTCCTAATGCCAACCACTTTACAGTATGTACTGGGAGCATTCAAAGAATATAATACTATACAAATCTATAAACGTCACTTGCTTCCTCGGTAGATTCTCGCTTTTATTTGCTATTAACTATGAACCCTACAACCAATGGACTGATGAACTGCCACCTGTGGCTTTTAGTTAGTAACTAAAGACTCAATTCTCTAAAGTCTGACTCAAGCTCGGAGGCTCATCAGGTTGGTGCTTATCCTGGTTTCTTTGGCGTGAAGCGACTGAGAGTACAAGACTACCACCCTGGACAAGATGCTAGTCCATCGCAGGATTAAACCCCCAGCTATTGCTGATACTCATTTTTTTTTTTCAGATGAGTATATTGGAGCAATGTGAAATGAAGTGTTTTGCTCAAGAACACAACCCGCAACCTATCCCAGGAATCGAACCCATGACATTATGATCATAAGTCCAGCACCCTTACCACTAGGCCACGTGCCTCCACTAGAGACTCAATTAGGAGTCTCTAGATACTAAAACCACATCAACAAGACATTTGTGAAAAGTACAAAACATCACTATGACTACATCACATTAAAAATTCAAGTCTAATATTACAAATGTTTACAACAATCTGTCCACTAGTAAAGATATTATAAACATCTGAATTAAAAATGCTGTTTTTAGATATGTTTTGCTAAATCATTATATGACTGCATCACATTAAAAATTAAAGTCTAGCATCATTAAAGTCTTGGCATCATTGTCAAGAAGGCTGGGGATGTCTTAGCATCACTCAGCAAGACCTTTGTCAGCCGCTCTCCAGCTCTCTATTTAAAGCTGTATATATCTATGGTGCAGCCACACTTAGAATTTGCATCTCCAGTCTGGAACCCCTATCTTGCTCAGAACATTAACCTTCTGGAAACTGTTCAGAGACGTGCAACCAAGCGAATACCCTCCATCATACCCTGGGCATAGATACATTGAAGCTCCGACGTCTGGCAACTGACTTGGTAAACACCCACAAAATGATTAACCATCTTGCCAACAACAATCCTGAGCACCTTTTTGATCTCCATGTGTCTAACACACGTGGGCATGAAAACAGCACAGCTCCCCATGACTTTCGGAAACATTGTTTCACACTCCGAGTTACTGAAGCATGGAACAAACAACCTGCATCAGTTGTTAGCTACCGAGACACTGCTTCCTTTAAAACCTCCATGCTTCCTGAAATTTGCCAACATTACACCTGATATCCCTCCTCCATACACACGCACATGTATTTCATGACTTGTATACTGTTCATTTTCCTGACATTTCTACATTATTCTATGTACTATACATGCATCTTTGATGAGTTGTAGTGCACCTGAGCACTGTACACAATAATTTTATTATTATTATTATTACAAGTATTCACAGCAATCTGTCCACTAGTAAAGATATTATAATCATCTGAATTAAGAATGCTGATTTTAGATATGTTTTGCTAAATCATTATAGGATGTTAAGAGTTAAAGAAGACAGAATATTAGGAGAAATAACTATATATAAAAATATTAGAGTAGTGATTATTATAATGCTTTGTTTTCAAAAGAAAATCCTTTTGATTAATAGTTTACCCCAGTAAACTATTAATCTAGGGATTCTCTTGAGATTAGTAAATAGAAAACAAGACAAAAATACTAACATTAAAAGAGAAAAGATTAATTCACTTGTACTTTGTACACCTAGTAATAAGGTGTAATATTGACTTGAGTTAGTACACTATACTTAGTAGATTAACTGAAAGCTTGTTAGTTTAACTACTTAGGGTTGAGTTCCAATCTGGCCGTGATAAATGATATCAGTAAGTAGTACAATGATTTCTCAAGTTTTTTTCTAAACTGCTGCTCAGAGCTCCACCCTTATATGATAATGGTTTTTAATTTAGGCACAAGGACAACAATTTTAAGGGAATATCAATTGAATCACCCCCAGTAATGTTACTGGTACTTTATTTCATCAACCCTGTAAGGATGAAAGGCAAAGCTAACCTTCGTGGTATTTGAACTCAGATCATAAAGGGCCGTAACTATATGCTGCAAAGCATTTTGTCTGATGCTCTACCGATTCTACCAATCCACAGCCCTTCACTCTCATATGATAATGAAAGATTAAATTCCAGATGAAATTTAAAATTTAATGAAAATTTATGTGTCTAAAAGGGATGGCAATCTCTATAGTGCTGGTGACATGACATGATAAAATGCGCTCAATACACCCAGAAAATTTGCCGAAGGAAAGGTTGAGAGGACTCTGTAGTTGTGTCAAAAACATGACAACATCCCTAGTGCTGATGCCACTATGTAATGAACCCAGTGAACGTTGTAAAGCATGAGAATGTATATATGTGAGATGCCCCCCTTGACCCATCTGAAAGATCAGTGGTTGCAGGTAAGTGCAGGCTTGGTCTGTGATGACCCATCCAGTCTTTACTAGGAGGTAAAATGGACATATGATGATGATGATGATCCCTGGGCATGGATACATTGAAGCTCTGACGTCTGGCAACTGACTTGGTAAACACCCACAAAATTATTAACCATCTTGCCAACAACAACCCTGAGTACCTTTTTGAGATTTCCATGTGTCTAATACACGTGGGCATGCCTACAAAGTCAGAAAACAGCACAGCTCCCATGACTTTTGGAAACATTTTTTCACGCTCAGGGTTGCTGAAGCATGGAACAAACTACCTGCATCAGTTATTAGTTGTCGAGGCACTGCATCCTTTAAAACCTCCATGCTCCCTGAGATTCACCAACACTACACCTGATATTCCCCCTTCATACACACGCACACATGTATATCATGACTCATACACTGATCACTTTCTTGACATTTGTATATTATTCTATGTACTATACATGCACCTTTGATGAGTTGCAGTGCACCTGAGCACTGTACACAATAATTTCATTATTATTATTATTATGATACACGTTACTGTAAACAATGACATAAAATAAGGTAGAGAACATTTTCATAACGTTCGTAAATTTCCTGACCATAAAATAAAGTGCTCAGCATCCCAAATGGAACTGCATCTCTCAATGGAAGATTGTATATAGGGTGAAAACCTCAGAAACTACCTTGAATTTGTTGGACATATAATCATATTATCACAAGGATCAATCAACTGCTTCTAAACCAGGTCAAATGTCCTTTCAACATGTGACTACCACCATCATTACCAATAACAACAATATACATGAGTCAATGATAGTCACTCAACCTGTTAAAAATAGCAGCCAAATCTCTCTCAAATCACACTCTTCTGTCTTTAAAAAAAAGACATTGGATGATGTAGTCCTATAACTAAAAAAGATGGGATGGTGATGACTGGAATGACTTTGACCATAAATCTGTTAAATTAGGGGCCATTGGGAGCTAATTGACAGCAGCTGTATAGTTTATAACTTTCAGATAAAACTAAATAACAGAAAAAAAAAATCTATAATCGTTGTCACATTAAAATTAGATCAATATGTTGAAGACACATACACACATACGCGCACACACACACACACACACACACACACACACACACACACACACACACATTGGGTTGACAAGTATGAAATTTGTAGAAATGTTTTTTTCTACAAATTTCATACTTGACGATCCAATACACATACACACATATCATCATCATCATCATCGTTTAACGTCTATCGTCCATGCTAGCATGGGTTTATATATATATATATATATATATACATATATACACCTGCATCAATAAAAACAATAATGACCTAATGGATTGAAGATATTTAGCTATTAAGAGAAGAACCTCCATTTGTCTATTTATGGCCACAATTTGTTAATCTATCATAACACAACTTAATGTGAGTTGATTATTAAGATACTGAAACTGTCCAAGTACAAGAAACATTGAGAGACAACATTTCTCAAGAGGATTTCTCTGTATTCAATTAAGAAAATGAAAATGAACGGAAAAGCCTTTTAACACATATTAAAAACCATATATTAAAGAAAGGCAATATTCAATTAAAGAAAATTGCATGGTACATACCTGAGATTGAACCAAACCAGAATACTGAACTAACATAAGACAGGGCTGTGTTGTCTCCAGAGTAAAAAGATCCTGTCTTTAGTGAATATCATAGGCAAGGGGGAATGTATATATAAGAATTAACATCATGGAAATTGTTCAGGTTCATTAATTCAATATCTAGTTAACAGTCCACGTGAACTATTCTAGAGTAGAAACTCAATAGAGTCACGTTTTTGGTGGAGAGTGGGAGGGCAGTGATAAACAAACTAATATTAATAAATCAACAGAGATTTTTCAACTATTCATACATTATTATATTAACATCACAGGTAGCTGTTCACAACAGTAGATCGATAATGTTTGCTTGGCCAGAAAACAAAAATGATATGAGAGAAAAAATAGAGCAACAGATAGTCAGTCTAGTTTATTATCTACAATATTATTTTTAAAATATCAAATATCTCAGAATTTCTCTAAGTGACATAAGCATCAAAATGAATTCCAGTAATAAATCACCACTAATCACAAATAGTATACATGTATGAATACACCCCCCCCCCCCCAAAAAAAAATATTCCATAAATAAACCAATATTTCATATAGAAGAAATAAGCATGGTTATATGGCTTCATTTGTGGGTGGGAGCACACGTGTATTTTGATTGCTTTGTTAGGTAAGTAAAAATAGAAAGTATCTGTATATGGGTAAATTCTACTGAATATCGCATCAGACCATGACTTGTATAATAATATATTTAGAGAGTACTTTTGTCTATAGCTTTTTGTGTATGTGTATGTCAGTGTTTGGAGTGTAGTCATGCTGGGGCACTGCTTTCAAAGATTTTAATCAACTACACCAACCACAGTACTTGGTCTGTGACTTATTGTATCAATTTCTATTTATTAAATGGCCAAGTCTACTACAAAGTTCCTTTATTTGGCTCACTTATTTACACTGACACACACACACAGCAGTATCGGTAGAGGGTCAGATGCCATGCTTTGACGCATAGAGTTACGTCCCTTGCCATTCTGAATTCAAATCCCGCCGAGGTTAACTTTGCCTTTCATCCTTATGGGGTCGATAAAATAAAGTACCAGTAATGCACTGGGTTATTGCTGGACTTGTGCCTAACGTAGAAACAATTATTTATTGAAACAAATTTACATGTTTTATCACTTTTGGAAGCAGTTCTTGGGAGAAAATAATTTAGTTTATACATACTATGCTGTGTGACACCTTGGAAAAGTGACCAATGTCTTGTAAGTGGAATGTGGTTGATGAAAACTTCAGAAAGTTTGTGTATGTCAGTGTTTGGAGTGTAGCCATGCTGGGGCATTGCTTTCAAAGATTTTAATCAACTAGACTAACCACAATACTGTGTGTGTGGGGGGGGGGGGGGGGTACGTCAAGTATCTCAATAAAAAGGAGATAGACAAAATAAGTACCAGACTTGAAAAAAATAAACACTGGGGCTGATATGAATGACTAAATTAAGGCAGTGTCCCAGCATCACTGCAGTCTAATGACTGCAACAAGTAAAAGAGTAAATTATGCTATTTAGATAGAAGAGAGAAAATTTAAGGCAAGAAGCAGGAAGAAGACAGAAAGTAGCAGAGATCAGGATAGATGAATTTTTTTCTGAAAGGGTATATATAGAAGTCAATTAATGTGGTAGTCTGTTGTAGAAACTGTAGAGTGGCTGGGGAGAGAGATAGGTGGATGGGCATTGATTTTAGGAAATACTGTTAGAATGAGATTGGGTGGGCGTAAAAATAGTATCTACTGAATCAATGCTCTTTCACTCTCTTTCTCTCTCTCAGCCCTTCCGGTGGATATTGTAAATCAATTTCATAAAATGATTAAATGTAAAATGTATGCATATAAATATATACATATATCATCATCATCACCGTTTTACGTCCATTCTTCCACACTAGCATGTGTTAGAAAGGTTGTCCTGTTGTTGGCAGTGCCCGGTTGGTTGACTATGTCTTGCTCATACGGGAACTGATTCTGGCTTGATTTCTACAGCTGGATCCCCTTCCTAACACCAACCTCATTTACAGTGAGTACTGGGTGCTTTTTTACCGTGGCGCCTACACGACCACCTTACATTGTGGAGTGGTTCCTTTTTGTCATGATACCAGCACGATCATGTTATAGTGTGAACTGGGCGTTTTTTTTTTTTGTGTCACCATTACGATCACCTTACAGGATGAAACAGGTGCTTTTGTTGCTGTGGTGCCAGATCAACATACAGGGTAGATTTTGTACTTTTTGACAAAGCAAAGCATTGTGGGAGGTCAAATGTTGAGCATGTCTAGTTTTCAAGAGCTGGACAGGTGAGGTGGATCATTTAAGTGCCAAGAGTTTCTTTTGCTTTTCCTGGATCACTTGAGAAATGTTGTCAATCCTTTGGTTTTCCATGTTGAAAAATTCATCAGAAATTTCTGTCTATTTTAAGTTACAAGTAAAAAAAGTGAAGGGATCAAGATGATTAAATTTTCTTATTAGACCATTGCACCATGAGATTGGTTATACAAGTAACAGGGTTCTACTTGGAAGCTTGACAGCAATATCACTGGCTGGCCAACATTTCTTGGGTCACTGTCAAAATTGATGATATCTCAAAAGTGATTGAAATCTTCTATTTTACAGTGTGGACTGGGTGCTTTTTGCAATGGTACTTACATGACCACTTTACAGTGTGGGCTGTGAAATATATACACACAGATATATTTAATATATATATATATATATATATATATATATATATATATACACACACACACACACACACATATATATATATATACAGATTTTACAGGCAAAACCAACCAGCAGGAGACCCAGGGGAAGACCCTGAGCAAGATAGTTGGATAACATCCCTGAGCTTGACTAGTCTTGCTTGGGAATCCAGCTGGATCAGCTGAAGATGATTGCATCTGCCAGGACTCGCTGGAAGGAGTATTTGCGGTCCCTGCCTCCACAACCCTCTCTAGAATAAGTGGTCGAAGAAGAAGATATACTCTTTTACTCTTTTACCTGTTTCAGCCATCCGGCTGAGGTCATGCTGGGGCACCGCCCTTGTATATATATATATACTTGTGGAACTACTTCTATATATATATATATATATATATACGCACATAAAAATATATACACACATATACACACACACATTTCATATATATATACTTTTTGTGACCATGTGTTTAGCTACAAACTTGCAAGTATGTATTTTCACTGCAAACTTTCAATTTCTGCACAAATTATTATTATTATTATTATTATATACACTTGTTCTTTAATATCTTCAAATAACCAAATAGTCAAAAACTGACACCCATAAGAGAGAATATACAAAAGAAAAAACAATTACAACTAACTAACAGGCTTACAACAAATGACATTGGTCTGATAATGAAATTGCCCTCCTAATAAATTCATGGTTTTGTCTCTCTCCCAAACTGAAAATATAGATGCTTCATGTCTGAATGATATTGTCGAAAAAACAACCCAAATATTTAATACGTGGTCTGTGAAGCAGATACGAAGCAAACTTAAACATACCGAGGTCTCATTCAAATTAACTCAGAGTCACTTTGAAAAACTTTGCTATATTTTTTCTTCAAATATTGGTCAAGTGCATCAATAACAGCAGCCACAAAATCAAGAACAGCCACAACAAAAACAACAACAATTTACTCACTGACAGTATCTGATCCCCATTTTCACCCCAGTAACCACCACAATTATCATCATCATCATCACCAACACCACCATCCATCGACTTCTTCTGCCACTACTATTAACATTTCTACCACCTCAACTATTAATAATAAACCACTGCTTTCTTCCCCTACATCTCCACCTCAATCCTACTGTACTATGAAAAAACCTGTCAAAATCTATGAAGCAGAATCCCCCCCCCCCCCCCCATAGCACAAACAAGAAACCTTAAAATATGCCATTACTCACTTCGTCAGAGGCTCTGCACATGCAGTGACTGCATCTTGACACATGTGAACATGTGAACAATAAAAAAGTGCAGAATCTCCCCAAAATAGAAAAACTGTTATCAGAAAAATAAAAAGAACAAACAAACTAAAATCAACAAACTAAAATAATGTCAACCGCAATCACACATTCAACTGTTATCGCACTGCTTGAATCAAAATTAGGCCCCGATAGGTTCCCTGCTTGTGTCCTGAAAGTGTGTCAACACCAACTTGCATCTCCTCTTGCTAATCTGTGGAGGAACTCACTGGATGCTGGCTATATTCCTGAAAACTTTCTGTCCCAGTTTTCAAAAAGGAAACAAGTCCCT
This sequence comes from Eledone cirrhosa, assembly GCA_964016885.1. Lineage (NCBI taxonomy): Eukaryota > Metazoa > Mollusca > Cephalopoda > Octopoda > Eledonidae > Eledone > Eledone cirrhosa. Next base: position 120,692,573 of record OZ024745.1, read on the forward strand.
TGCAGTGAATTACCATCCAATCTCACTCACCTCTCATATCATTAAGGTATTTGAGAGAGTGGTGTATCACGAATAACTCACTTTCTTAAAAACAACAATCTGCTGAACTCCAACCAACTTGGGGTCTGTAATGGAAGGGACTGTCTAACACAGCTCCTGCATCACTTTGATGATATTCTAAGAGCTTTGGGAGTGGGTTCCAACACTGATATCATCTACCTTGATTTCAGCAAGGCCTTTAACAGGATTGATCACAATATTCTACTGAGAAAACTATCCAACATTGATGTGTCTGGGAATGTTACTGCAAAGGATCAAGTGTTTCCTGTGTTATAGTCGAAGAAGTACAATCAAGCCCAGCCAAAGTAAATAGTGGCATTCCACAAGACACTGTGTTGGACCCACTTCTTTTCAATATCTATATAAATGACATTACTGACGTCATCAAGTACAGCAACATAAGAATCTTTGCAGATAATTCCAAGCTCCAGAAGGTCATCAATGGAGTGGGTGACCAGACATGCCTTCAATCAGATCCATTTTGAAAAAGAGGATGCACAGAAACTTTCATATTCCTTCAGGTGAAACTCTCATGGCATACAACAACATCAGAGACCTGGGAGTAATTGTGGACAACAACATAAGCTGGGTCACTCATATAAACAGCAAAGTTGACATGGCTCACAGAATGTGTCCCTGGATTCTCAGAACCTTCCAGTCGAGAAATATCCACACTATTATCCTTCTCTTCTCCACTTTTGCCTGACCCCCACCTTGAATACTGTTGTCCACTGTGGTCTCCCTACACGAAACAAAGTTTTATGAAAATTGAAGCACCTCAAAGGTCAATCATAAAAAAGATAGACGGCATGACAGGCCTTGACTATTGGGGTCAACTAGAAAAGCTACATTATCTGCATGATGTGGAAAATATTCCATCAGCATTGCCCAAATGATGTTGGCATCATCTTTAAAGTACACCTAAGGCTTGGGCCCCAAGCTATCTGCCCACAACAAAAATCAAACTCGAATCTCATAACAACAATATGGCAAAATTATTTCACCTCAATTTTAACAATACACCAAAACACATTAAAACAGGAACAGACCCCATAAAATTCAATAAGTCTTTGGACAAATTCCTCAAAAAAATCCCATATAAATCTCCCACACCTGGATATGTCTCCATAAACAATAACACTCTACTTGAGTGGGCCATGGTGTCCAAATCCTGATTTGAAAGACTTCGCCAGGTAGTACTATTAAGTTAGACATGGCCTGGGCTAATATTGGCCCAAACCTATCAAAGTTATATAGACACACACATATTTAATATATATATATACATATATATTCATATACACACACATATATTTAATATATATAAACATATATATCATCATCATCTAACGTCCATCTTCCACGCTAGCATGGGTTAGACGGTTTTGTTCTATTTGATATGGGAATGGTCGGGATACCGTGTCTCGCTCGTATGGAAGTGTCTCTGGCAGGTTTTTCACAGCTGGATGCCCTTCCTAACACCAAACACATTTACAGTGTGGACTATTGTGTCATCGACACAGTGGACGGGGTGGGAAAGAGAGGATGTGGTAGGGTGTGTGGAGTAGCGTGTATATTGGGTTAAGAGGTGCCTACTGACTGTAGGTTTGTATGCAATGGCAGTCGGGTCTCAATCCAGTGTCATTGTCTTAGAGAGGTGTAAGTGAGCAAAGTCAGTTTTTATCACCTCGTCCCAGGTTTTTCTTGGTCTACCCACTCCATAGCTTCTATCTATTTTCATTGCCCTGCACTTTTATATACATATATATTCATATATACACACATCGTGGAAGAACGGACGTAAAACGGTGATGATATATATATATATATATATATATATACAGGCATATATATTCATATATATATATATATACACATATTTGATATATATATATATGAATGTGTATGACTGTGTGTGTATACACACACAAACACATAATATATTTATACATATATATCCATATATCATCATTTCATTTTACGTCCGCTTTTCCCTGCTTGCAAGGGTGGGACGGGAACTGATTCTGGCTTGATTTCTACAGCTGGAGGCCCTTCCTATCACTAACCTCATTTACAGTGAGTGCTGGGTGCCCTGGCACCTCCACGACCACTTTGCAGTGGAATGATAGGGACCCCAGTCCCTATCATCTCATTTCTACAGCTGAGTAAACTGGAGCAATGTGAAATAAAGTGTCTTGCTCAAGGAAACAACACATCACCGGTCTGAGAATTGAACTCACAACCTTTTGATTGCAAAGCCAATGCTCTAACCACTGAGCCATGTGCCTCCATATACACACATATATTTTATATATATATATATATACATACACATATATAAATATATATATGTGTGTGTGTGTGTGTCTGTGTATACACAAACACACATATATATATTTATATATGTGTATGTATATATATATATAAAATATATGTGTGTATATGGAGGCACATGGCTCAGTGGTTAGAGCATTGAGAAATTAGGAATAAGAGGGATCCGATGCTGTTTACTCGAGAGAAGACTACGTTGGTATGGTCACGTGATGCGCATGAAAGACGACAGCTGCATAAAAAAGTGCAGGGCGATCAAAATTGACGGAAGTTACGGAGTAGGCAGGCCCAGAAAAACCTGGGACGATTTGATAAATTCCGACCTTACACACTTACACCTCTCTAAGACAATGTCACTGGACCGAGATCTTTGGCGCTACACAGTAATACAGAAAACCCGCCTTGCCTATGTACAAAGCGAAACCTACCCTACAGTCAGAAGGCACCTCTTAATCAAATATACCCCCCCATCCCACTACCCCCCCTCAACACCACCCCCTTTCTCTGTAAAGTTATGTTGGTACCACAACATCCAGTCCTAAATAAATGAGGTCGTGTAGATGACATGACAAAAAAACACACAGTCCACGCTGTAATGTGGCCGAGTAGGTGACAGGGTAAAAACTTCCCAGTCCACACTGTAAACGTAGTTGGTGTTAGGAAGGGCATCCAGCCATAGAAAACCTGCCTATACGAGTGAGACGACCAATCTTGCCTCAAGTGGGACAATTCCCATCTAAACCCATGCTAGCGTGGAAGGTAGATGTTAAATGATGATGATGATATATCCATATATACATACATATATACATATATTTAATATATATATATACATATATATATAAATATATATATACATATATATATAAATATATATACATATATATATAAATATATATATATATATATACATATATATAAATATATATATATATATATACATATATATAAATATATATATATATATATACATATATATAAATATATATATATATATATATATATATATAAATATATATATATATATATAAATATATATATACATATATATATATAAATATATATATATATATATATAAATATATATATACATATATATAAATATATATATACATATATATACACACACATACAAAAATATATATATATGATGATGATGATGATATGTATACACACATACATACATACATAAATATATATATATATATGCACATTTAATATATATATATATATATATATATATATATATACACATATATATATATGCTGTGTAGTTAGTTTATATATTTTCTGTATAAATAGTGAAACCATATGAAAATCATTTCATTTTTGTTTTACTTAAAGTTATTATAAGTGACTCAAGATGATATGTTATTCATACACTTCTTCTCCTCCTCCTCGTCCTTCTTCTTCACCCACTTATTCCTGAGAAGTTCGTGGGCGCAGAAGTTTCAAACACTCCTTCCAGCGGGTCCTGTTTGAACCTTTCGTCTCCAAATGATCCAGCTATATCCCCAAGCATGACCAGCCAAGCTCACGGATGTTATCCAACTATCTTGGTTGGGACTTACACCTGGGTCTCCTGCCGGTTGGTTTTGCCCATGAAATCTGTCCAGCAATTCTTTCCTGAGACATTCTAACTACTATCGGAGATGTGGTCTCTCAATTTGGAGAAGTAGTGGCTCTACTTGGAGTGACTTTCTGATCTCCGAGCTAGGTACTCTATTGAGTAACTTTGCTCCAAAGACCCTTCAGAGGAACCCCATTTCGGCCACTTGTATTAGCAATTGTATTCTTTCAATCATTACCTAAGATTCATGACCATAGGTAACGGTTGGCACAAATACTGAATTTAAAATAGTGAGTTTCGCCTTTACACCCACCACCCTGTCTTTCATCACTCGTGAACATGGCCCCAAGATACTTGAACTTCTCCACCTGATTCAGTGCAACTTCATTCACATGTAGAGTGCACTGTGCAGGTTTCCTTGAGAGGATGAGTGTCTCAGTATTCACAGCACTTATTTTCATTCCAGCCAAGTAGCACTCGGCATCAAACCTATCAAGTGCAAGTCGGAGATCACCTTCTGTTGAGTTGAGTAACACCATGTCGTCTGCAAATTCCAGTCGACTGATTTCATACCTAGTCCTATATCAATGAACAAGCCTATTTTTGTATCTTGCCCATATTCAACATGGAATAATGGAATTGTAGATCGACAATTAATTAATTATATTATATTATCCAAGTGAATATATTCATTTTCAATCAGAAGTATAGGTGGAGAAAAAGGAGTGTGACAGAGCTCGGAACAGTCTTAGAACAGGATAGAAACAATCTTGAATGTACTCAATTCATTTCCTTTATCTACAAAGGTGAAAGCAGTTAATTCAAGTTCAAATTCCTGTCTGTTATAGAAATTTTCCAACATTAACTTTTTCTTTTTCATGTTATTCATACATTGCCATCATCATCATCATCCACTTTCTTTGCAAGGAAAGGTTGGACATCATGTTGAACATCATGTTGGACATCATGTTGGACATCATGTGTGTACATCATGTTGGACATCATGTTGGACATCTTGTTGGACATCATGTTGGACATCATGTTGGACATCATGTGTGTACATCATGTGTGTACATGTTTGAGTTACATGACTTAATTACATACATATTGTTTCTGAAAGTATGACAGTGAATACATCATGCCAAGTCCAATGTTATATGAAGACATCTCACTTTAGTGGCTGACACATTTCTGTTTCTCTAAGCCGTATTTTTCGTGTAAGAGAGGAAACCTCGATATGCAGAAAAGGATTAGGTAAAAATTCCATAAAGTGTGCCCAGTATAAACTCTGAATACACAAGATGTGTATTGAAATCAAAGACAAACTAACAGAAAAACTAGACTAAGTATATGACAGATGCACTGGAACAGTAAGCAGTAAGGAAACATGAAATAAATTCCTTCAAATGCCCAGGTGTCCAAGAAGAGTTGATAGGTTTTGTTGCTTAGGTAGCAGAATTAGTAGTGGAGATGAGTGATCTAAAACTATAGTAACCAGAGTTGGAAAAAGTTCAGGGAGTTATTACCTCTTCAAAGAATTTCTTTCTCAGCATAAAGGGCAGATTGTATGATGCTTGTGAAAGAACAGCTATGATGCATGGTAGCAAGACATGGGCTTTGAATGTAAAGGATTTTCAAAGACAAGAAAAAATGAAGTGAGCATGCACCACTGGATGTGTATTGTTAGTGTAAATGAACAGCAAAGCATAAATGAATTGAAAGAAAAATTTGATACAAGAGGAATGCAATATTGTTCAGGAGAGAAGGTTGTGCTGATACACAGGATGACAGCTGTATAAAGAAATGCAGGGCACTCAAAGTGCATGGAACCTATGGTAGAGGGAGACCCAGGAAGACAAGAGTAATGGGGACTGCTCTAGGGATAATGAGCCACATAAAGAAGTGGATAAAGGGCTGCAAGGAATAGTGACTAGCAGTATTGGAGAAGTCCTGTCCACTTGTGCAAGCATGGTGTTATTTGGATGGTAGTAGTGATGGTGGCTGGAATGTATAATATTGGAATCTCTTGATCAATATGTCCCTATTAAATCTCCACCTTCATCTTTGTATCATTTATCCTTTCTCCTTTTCACTACACCATGCTACTTGTATAAGTAAAGTTGGTACTGGATCTCTGCAGCCCTTTCCTCTGTCCGACATATGCCCTTTCTCTTGTTCACAGCCCCATACCAACAATGTAATAAGAGATGGCACTGGACCTGTCTATATTCAATCCTTCCTTACCAGCAGCCTTCTCATTCTATTTCTCTATCTCATCACAATAATTATGTATGAGGGATTGCATCAGACTTAATTCATCCTGATACATCTTACAGTCACCCGTTCTATGATACCATCAATTCACCTTTATCACTTTCTCTTACCACTGCCCACCACTCTCTCTCATCAGCAAGCATGTAGTTGCCATCTCTATCCCTCTACCTTTACTTATTGCCATTCATTAGTCTCTCTCTCTCATTGCTATCCCCTCTGTCACCTCCCACCCCAATCGGTTGCTCCTATCATACTCTCATACTCTTTACCAACTAATGTTGGTTCTTTTGCCATTGCCCTCTCTTCCATTCATCTTCTTAGTCATGTTGGTTTCAATGAATAGATCCAACATAAGAGGAATGAGTAAGCTTTAGTCATCTTAGAGAAAAGGCAACCTCACTAGTGTTGGTGCTACAATAAAATACTCTCAATACATTCCATAAAGTGATAAAAAAATAGTGACAATATAGGGTAAGAGGATCTTTTAGTTTGGCCAAGGACATGACAACTTCTCTTGTGTTGGTGCCATTGATAAAATGCACCCAGTACACTCTGTAAAGTAGTTGGTATTGGGAAACACATTCAGCCATAGAAACCATGTAGAAAATTGGAACATACAACCCAAATATAATACTATGACCCACATAGGAGGGCAACAGTTCCCCCAAAACAACTGAGATTGCAACAAATTCAACCCATGTGAAGATAAAAAGCTGAATTGAATATATTATATATATATATATATATATATATATATATATATATATATATATATAAAAGGTAAACAGAAATAACAACACAATCGGTACAGTATATGGAAGGGATATATTAGGTTAACGCTTGATATAGCAGGAAGAGGGTCTTAACGTTTTGGATGGTAGTCCATCATCAGAAGAAAGAATGAGAATAGTTGTAGGGTTGCAAGGTAATATATATATATATATATATATATATATATACACACACACATCACAACCCGACCCTCTACCAATACTGCCAATCCAGCCCCTTAAAACCATATTCCAATAATAGAATTTCTCTTACACTCCTGCTGCTGCCATAGAACTTACCTCTAGTTTACAATTCCCCATCCCCTTTTGAACTCTTGACCAGTCAATTAACACAATTAGATATACACACACATATTTACAGGATGTTTCCAAAAAACAACTTTGTTCTGTAAAGAAACACAGCTGCTGCTATCTTCACTACCATCTCTCTATTAACAAGAACTCATTCTCAAGCCAAATTTTGAGCAAGAAAGATGGGAGAAAAATTACTCCAACATTTGATTTTAATTTTAAATCTTTAATCTTTAGTTTTTAACTCCTATTAATTCTTTTTAATTTTTTATTTCAATACTCAACATTTGATAAGATAAATTTTAATAATACATCGAAACCGGTAATACTTTATATACATTATAAAACTTTTTTTTAAAAAGAACTGTCCCTCTCATTTTTTCAATAAAGTCATCTGTTCAATAATGTCACTTTGACGAATCAAAGAAGGGATAAAAAAAGAAAAACAGACCCTTAAATATATTTTCCATGCTATTTCCAACTTCACCTTTTCTCTCTCTATATATATATATATTTTTTTTTTTTTATATATACATACACACAATTCTATATGTAGCTATGTGTGGGATTATTTGCATCTATATATTGATTTTTAACACTGACACAAGGTTAGATATATTTGAGGAGTAGGTGAAAGATCATACTGACTATATCCAGCCAAGTATTTGACTGGAATAGGTAGGAAGCTGGCAGAACCTTTAGAGTGTTGGAAAGAATGTATGGCAGTATTCTTTCTTGTTCCTTGCACTCTGAGTTCAAATCCCACTGAGATCAACTTTGTTTTTAATCTTTTGGGAGTGATAAAGTACTAGTTCAATGGTGAAGTCATTCCTTCATCTCTCACTCTCTCTCTTTCTTTCTGGTTGTGGCTATAGTGAAAAATGGTGGCCGGAAGGGGGGGGGGTCATCAGGTTTAGGATTTTCATGACACTCTTACGATTGCATCAGATGTTGAGGGTTCAAGGCAAGTAAAGATAAAAGAATGTGAAGCCTTTAGTGGAATTTGTACTCAGAATAAAGTGCATTCAGCCATAGAAAAGCTGCCAAACAAAAGGCCAGAAAGACTCTTCTTATGTCAACCTCCATAATGTTGGTGCCATGATAAAATGCAGCCAGTGCACTTGGTAGAGTTCAGGAATGTATGTAAGCAAGAAGTGAGGCTTATCTATCTGGGAGGTAAGTAGCTCTCATTAAGTACTGACTTGCTCTGCAACAACCCATCTAACTCTTGATAACAGGACAGAAATGGACATATGAGGATGATGACAATGATGATGATGAATATAAATGGTTGAAATTGAATGCAGCAAAGATATATTTGTCTAGAAACTACTACTTCTGCCATTCACCACTGTTGTTGTTTAGCCACAGATTAACCGATTGGATAGACCTATGGTCAAAGGCAGTCTAGACATGACCATCTTAATTATTTTTCAGTTAATATACTCTGGGCAACATTATCCAATACATCCTTCTTTTTATAAGATAGTAGAGTGTGGTTTGGACTGCTATTTCTAGCAAATGGATCAACAACATAGATGCTCCCACATTGTGTTCTGTGGTTAATGTGAAATTCTTGTTAATCAAACAGTCCAATGTACACAACCTTTTTAAAGTTATTTAGCTCAACATTTTGTACATCTAGGAGTTTGTTGTCCAATGGGTCCTTCCTTCTCTAAAACAATAGAGATTTAGCATTTACATTACTCTATATATACTATTGTATTTTCATGGTAAACACTTTATTTCATATAATTATCTCACATAATATCAATCTATGAGATTTTGATGATATTTATTTTGAGAACAATACCTTAACATAAGTATGAGTAGCCATTTACAGCCAGTTTGAACAGAAAGAGATGAGATAATTCTGGCCGGATACAGCCGGTTTGAATGCTAATGGGTTAAGAGGCATTTGACTGCTATTTCTAAATCACAGAAAGGTTCAACTTGCTGTTGAGTGGTTGGGTTGCTTTATTATTAAATCTAAAAAAAATTCCCAAGTAAACATTAATATTCAAAAATTTATAATAAAAATAGAACATAGGCAAGTTGTAAAGGAATAAATTACATATAACATATTTTAATGCTGATTGTTATTATGTCATATTTATTTTTTATTCATTTATATATTTGTTGCTGTTGTTAAATCCTTCTAATGTCGCCTTTTTGTAGATTAATAAGGGTGGTTTTGTAGGAAACAGATGTAACTGAATTTTACTGAAATATCTCAAGAATTTCACAGAAGAATGAAAAATTTATAGAAATAGCTCCAAAACATGAAAATGAAAAAAATGCTGTTTTCTGTCTTCTACAAAACAAATAAATACAAATGAGAGGTTGAAATGACAGATACTTATGAGGTAAAAAGAGAAACAACAGAGATTGGGAAAAGGCTAAAAATGGCTTTACAAAATGACATGATAAAGTGATGGCAAAAACCTGCAGTATAGCAAATATAAGAAAAAGTTGAACAGAAAAATGCTCAAACTTTGTTCAAAGTGGAGGACTCAAACCTGAGACTAAAGAAACCATGAGAATATAACGAAGCAGAATATTTGGAGATAAGGAAAGAAAAATGAATCACATTGTCTCTGGCTGCTCATTCTATGACAAAAAATAATACATCGATAGGCTTACATAGAAAGCTACATACACTGGAAGTTATGCCATCATTATGAAATACTAACAGAAAAGAGGTGGTATAAGTATATACCAGAAAATGTCTCAGAGAATGATAAAGCATCCAAACTCTGGGATATGCAAATACACACAGACAAGACTAATCAATCAGATACTAGGTTCAAAGACAACCAGAAAAATAATTGGTTCTACTTTTGGCACAAGACTAACAATTACCCCAGTGCATTACTGGTACTTTATTTTATCAACCCCATAAGGATGAAAGGCAAAGCTAACTTCAATGGGATTTGAACCCAGAACATAAAGGGCATAACTCTATGTTGCAAAGCATAAAGTCTGACGCTCCACCGTGCTCTGTCAAACATAAGTGAAGATATTATATCTCTCAATGAAATGAAGAAATTAACCAAATGTAAAGATCTGGAAAAGAGATATCTGAAACAACAAAAATAACACACAAAAATAATTGATTCCACTTTTGGCACAAGGCCAGCAATTATCCCAGTGTATTACTGGTACTTTATTTTATCGACCTCGTAAGGATGAAAGGCAAAGTTAACATCGGTGGGATTTGAACTGAAATCATAAAGGGCCGTAACTCTATGTTGCAAAGCAGGGCGTCTGATCCTCTACCGATTGCTACTGTGTAGTGCACACAAACTACATAAGTATTTCAATAGGAGAACATAAAAACAAAACAGTAGACATAACCCAGGCACACACATCTGTGTATGTGTGTGTGTGTCATCATGATCATCATCATCGTGTATGTGTATATATATATATATATATATATATATATATATATATATATGTCCCAAGGCTCTGATACCATCAACACTATAAACACAGAGCTACAGAGCTGGCATATCTAAGAACTGACTAACTGCCTGATGAGATCATAGCCATTCAATGGCTATCATCAAAATATATATAGCAGTAAATAAAGGATTATGAGTTCATGCAATTGACTTATGTTTCGTCACTATATATATCATCATCATCATCATCATCAACGTTTAACGTCCGTGTTCCACGCTTGCATGGGTTTGGACGGGGGTAGTCCCACTTGAAGCAAGAGTGATTGTCTTGCTCGCATAGGACTGTCTGACAGGTTTTCTACAGTTGGATGTCCTTCCTAACACCAACCACATTTACAGTGTGGGTCTGGGAGGTTTTTACCGTGTTGCCTACACGGCCACATTACAGCGTGGACTGTGTGTTTTTTTGTCGTGACACCTACACGATCTCATTTGTTTCGGCCTGGATGGCGCGTCACCAACATAACTTTACATAGAACGGGGCTGGTGTGGATGGGGTGGGGTGGTGGTGGTGGGACGGGGTGTATTTTGTTAGAGATGCCTACTGGCTGGAGTAGGTTTTACTATATATTTAGGTAAGGCGGGTCTTCTCTGTTACTGAGTACCGCCAAAGGTCTCGGTCCAGTGACATTGTCTTGGAGAGGTGTAAGTGTGTGATGTCGGAGTTTATCAGCTCGTCCCAGGTTTTTCTAGGTCTGCCTATTCCGTGACTACCGTCTATCTTTATTGCCCTGCACTTTGTTATACAGCTATCGACTTTCATGCGCATCACGTGTCCATACCAACGTAGCCTTCTCTCGAGTAAACAACATCTGATCCCTCTTATCTCTAATTTTTTCCTTAGTTCGTTTATATATATATCTATATCTATATCTATATATATATATATATATATATATATATGATACAAATATATAACATGAAAGGCAGATGTGTGTGCCTGGGTTATATCCATATATAGGAGGCACATGGCTTAATGGTTAGAGCATTAGCTTTGCAATCGAAAGGTTATGAGTTCAATTCTCTGACCGGGTGATGTGTTGTTTCCTTGAGCAAGACACTTTATTTCACATTGCTCCAGTTTACTCAGCTGTAGAAATGAGATGATAGGGACTGGGGTCCCTATCATTGCACTGCAAAGTGGTCGTGGAGGTGCCACGGCAAAAAAGCACCCAGCACTCACTGTAAATGAGGTTGGTGTTAGGAAGGGCATCCAGCTGTAGAAATCAAGCCAGAATCAGTTCCCGTCCTACCCGTGCAAGCAGGGAAAAAGCGGACGTAAAATGAAATGATGAAATGATGATATATATATATATATATAGACTGCCAAGACTGAAATTGAACCATCAACTCAGATGAGGTATGGCATTCATCAATTCATATATTTTATCTGATGAGGACGTACTGAAAAAACAGCACAGTACCTCAGAAATATATATAATAAAACATATATTTTGATTATGTAAATGTCTCCATTTATTAATATTTTGAATAATATAAATATATATATATATATATATGATATAAGCACTCGGTAGTAGGGAAAATAAATGTAAATTTATATATACACAAGGGAACGGGCGAAGGCTTCAAGGATATCATCTTTGTCTGTTCCCTTGTCATTTTAATTTGAATTGCCTCGGGAACGTAACCTTATTATGTAAGAAGCTGTCTGATGAGATCATGGCACTGGGTATACGGAATCGCATGGTCACTGTCGTCATTGAAATATGTATCAGTCTTATCAATAAAGGACTTTAACATCTTAAACTACTTCGCATTTTCTTATTCTATATATACATACATATATATACATATATATATATATATATATATATATATATATATATATATATATATATATATATATATATGTGTGTATTAATCTCCCGAGTCTAGCAATTAACCAGTTATTTTTTTTATTTTTTTTTAGTTAATTCTATTGACTGATTAAGTTTATTTTAAAAACTACCCAGTCGAGAGCTTAATTCGTTTTGTGCTATTTTTGCAATTTTTGCATTGACTACACATACTGAATTCATTTGCCAAAACTTGGAGTTTTCTCCCCTTTAGAGTTACACAGGTGCTTTCAAAACACTGTGAGATTCTAATCCTGGCGCAGAACAAAATACCTGTTGAGAACATGATATCCTTGTTAGATCACTATACCAAAAGCTTATTTTTTTAAGCAGACACTATTATAGATTTAGGTGTCACAGAAACCCTGTATTGGATTTTACCATCATTTCCAAGAGTCCGGGTAAATATTTCAATCATATCATATTTTGTTTGACCCGCTTAGCTTGCTCATTATTTTGGTTTGGGTGGTTAATAGCTTCTTAACCGCCGTCTCAGTTTGTATGGCCTTTATAACACGTTTATTGCTCTGGTCTCTTCTGGTCCATGGAGCGCTTGCCAACACAAATCGGAGGTTGCGTTTCACTAATTTCTACTCGCTGAAATGCGATTCTCACTAAATTTATATTTATATATATATATATATATACACATATATATAGGAGTCAGGATCGATCATTAATTGATCGTTCCTCGAGCTGATCAGCAGTGAAACATATGTAATATGTAATTAAATATGTTTATGATGCAACACTGATTCTCTGTTCCCTTATATATTATTATTACACTGTTACTGTCGCACTATTTCTCACCATGGGACTTGGAGACGGCAGCCATTCTATTGTACAGCAATTGGAGACTGAATTTTTCTAATTTGTTAATTTGTGTTTGAAATATGTTGGCTCAGTGCTTATGGCGGGAGTGGAACTATTTCAATTACATCTCCTGCCATCACGCAAGTTTCTGAATCAGTAGCCAATCGGTGAATGGCATTGTGATGATGCGTAGGGATTTCAGTTGCTAATGTTTTACTGTGTTGGTGTCACATTCAATCATAGCTGACATGGACTGGAATTGAATTCTGTCGATTGATTGGTTATTGATTAGGTGAAACCCGCTGATGAAGCCACATGGGCCAATTGTGCATTTTTGCATAATAAATGCAGACAGTAGATGCTGTATTATGTGTGGCCGAAACTCGAGTACAGGTAAAGATTGAAGGTCTCCATTTATGTGTGTTGTATTGAAGCGTATAACTATGTGTATACTCTGGGAGTTTACTTAACATTACCTATTGAGTACGCTGAGATGCAACAGGTACTAGCAGTGAAACCCATGCTAGTTCTATCATCTTATATATATACATACATATATACACACATACACATACACACACATATATATATGTATATATATATACACACATAAATATATACATATAGACATACATATATATGAACAAGCAGCTGGAAAGAAAGGGGTTTGGGGATGTGCTGAACAACTCCTAATCAACAAAACTGCGATGTCGGAGGTGCGACAACTTAGGAGGAATATGACTACAGTCATGCTGGACTACAGGAAAGCTTTCGATTCTGTTCCCCACTCTTGGATGATAGAGGCCCTCCAACTTGCTAAAGTCCCAGACATTATTGTCAGAGCCATAGAGAGGCTATCCTAAGGTTAAAGACAGAGAGGGAGGACTCTATTTTCACTGATAAAATAAAATATTACAGGGGTATATTTCAGGGGGACAGTCTCTCTGTGATATTATTCATCTTGTCATTAAACCCCTTGTCCTTTCTGCTCAAGAAATGTGAGGGATACATCATTGGCTCACAGGACAAAAATACGAGCCTAACCCATAATTTTTTTGTGGACGATCTGAAACTCTATGCCAAGAAAATGGATGGGATGAAGATAAATCTTGACCTGGTTACAACGTTCTCAAAGGATATAGGAATGGAGTTTGGCCAAGATAAATGCTCAAACATCACTGTAAAGCCGGGAAAAACAACAACCCAATCTAGCAACATTGTCATCAATGGCCTAACTGTTTCACTGATATCTGATGAGGACTGCTACAGATACCTGGGGATAGATGAGAACATATCCGATAATGGTATCTGTAATAAAGAACGCGTAACCAGGGAATACTACACCTGATTAAGAAAGATCTGGTCATCGGAACTCTCTGCGCAAAACAAAACAGTGGCTCACAATGTGTTTGCTGTGCCTGTCCTAACACCAACGTTTGGAATACTCAATTGGACAATAGACGAAATCCGAGCAGTTGGTGTTTGAACTCGAAAAATACAAAACAACACCGGAAACTTCCAAATCAACAGTGACATAGACCGCCTTTACTTGAAACGTAAGAAGGGAGGCAGAGGCCTAACATCAGTCCAGACAACATTTGAATGTCACATCATATCTCTCCGACAACATCTACGAACCTCGAAGCGTAGGAGCCCGTTTCTCGAGCAAGTCTATCTGCATGAAACAGATAAGATCATGAGAGTTGGGAAGGAACTCCTCGAGAGATATTCCCTGTATGATAATCAAAAACTCACACCCAAGGATGTCGCTCAGCAGTATCGCAGTGAATTCATTGATGAAAAACTGAATGCTTATCAGCAAAAAATCATGCATGGATATGTTGCCAGGAAGCTCCAGAGTGAGAGTAATATAGATAAGGAAAGTAGTCTATCTTGGACCAACAACCGCTATATTGGCTCCCACGTTGAAGGATATGCTTTTGCAATCCAAGAACAGGAGATTAACACGAAATACCTGATTCACAAAAGAGATAGGGATGCAGGCAAAACACCTAGATGTGATAACAAGTGCAGACTCAGCAGAAATAACATCGAGGATATCACCCATGTCATCAGCAGCTGTCCAAAGATGTCATCGCAGTACTATCTACCTTTGAGGCATGATGTAGTGGCCAAAACACTGTACAATGCAGTTCGTAAAAAAGATAGCCCCGATAGTAAACACATTAAAAGCTACAGCAATGTGGAAGACATCCATGTACATAATATGAAAGAGTACTGGTGGAATGTTCCAGTAAAAACCCCAATAAAATGCAGACATAACAGACCAGATATTATGATATGGGACAGGGAGAAGAAAGCATGCACAGTAGTGGAAATTAGCTGCCCAGCAGATGCCAATATAATATCAAAGATTAGTGAAAAGGAGAATATTTATGCAGAACTGGTGAGAAATTTGCAGAGACTCCACCCTGATTACACCTTCAGATTTATGCCTGTGATTATTGGGGCACTGGGGTATGTTAGTAACTGCCTCAATACAAATCTTGAGAAAGGAACAGAAAGAACACAACTAGTTAGGAAATTACAAGTACAATCCATTAATGGAACAGTAAAACATTCCAGAAATGTTGCATCTAATAACTGCATATACACATGTACAGATGCAAAGCATATACACATGCACACATACAACTCAAAACATACACATCCACACATACAATAACATCCATATCTACACATGCATGCATACATACATATCTATCTAGTTGATGTTGTGTAAGTTCCAATGAGAGAGTCTTGCGTCTGTGTTAGAAACCGACTATCTCTCTATTGGTAAAAATTTGTGAAATTATAAAACCAGAAGAATATACACACATACACACACACACATATATATATATATACACATATACATACATATATACACACACATATATATATATATACATACATACATTCATTTATACACACACATATATATATATATATATATATATACATACATACATTCATTTATACACACACATATATATATATATATATATATATACATACATACATTCATTTATACACACACATATATATATATATATATATACATACATTCATATATACACCTATGTATACATACATGTATATAAATACATATATACAAACACATTCTTATACACACATACGTACACACATTCATGCATAAAGAAAAGCTTAACATTTTACTGCAACAATTTCTTTAATGGAGATGATCTGTAGAAGAATGTAAAACATCTTCGCTACACACACTCGTGTACTATATATAACCAAATGTAAAACATCATAGCCACACACACTCGTGTACTATAACTAAATGTAAAACATCTTCGCTACACACACTCGTGTACTATAACTAAATGTAAAACATCTTCGCTACACACACTCGTGTACTATAACTAAATGTAAAACATCATAGCTACACACACTCGTGTAATATAAATGTAAAACATCATAGTTACACACACTCGTGTACTATAGCTAAATGTAAAACATCTTCGCTACACACACTCGTGTACTATAACCAAATGTAAAACATCATAGCCACATACACTCGTGTATTATAGCTAAATGTAAAACATCATAGCTACACACACTCGTGTACTATATATAACCAAATGTAAAACATCTTCGCTACACACACTCGTGTACTATAGCTAAATGTAAAACATCTTCGCTACACACACTCGTGTACTATAACTAAATGTAAAACATCTTCGCTACACACACTCGTGTACTATAACTAAATATAAAACATCTTCGCTACACACACTCGTGTACTATAGCTAAATGTAAAACATCTTCGCTACGCACACTCGTGTACTATAGCTAAATGTAAAACATCTTCGCTACGCACACTCGTGTACTATAACTAAATGTAAAACATCTTCGCTACGCACACTCGTGTACTATAACTAAATGTAAAACATCTTCGCTACGCACACTCGTGTACTATAACTAAATGTAAAACATCTTCGCTACGCACACTCGTGTACTATAACTAAATGTAAAACATCTTCGCTACGCACACTCGTGTACTATAGCTAAATGTAAAACATCATAGCTACATACACTCGTGTACTATAACTAAATGTAAAACATCATAGCTACACACACTCATGTACTATAACTAAATGTAAAACATCATAGCTACACACACTCGTGTATTATAGCTAAATGTAAAACATCTTCGCTACACACACTCGTGTACTATAAATGTAAAACATCATAGCTACACACACTCGTGTACTATATATAACCAAATGTAAAACATCTTCGCTACACACACTCGTGTACTATAGCTAAATGTAAAACATCATAGCTACACACACTCGTGTACTATAACTAAATGTAAAACATCATAGCTACACACACTCGTGTATTATAGCTAAATGTAAAACATCATAGCTACACACACTCGTGTACTATAAATGTAAAACATCATAGCTACACACACTCGTGTACTATATATAACCAAATGTAAAACATCTTCGCTACACACACTCGTGTACTATAGCTAAATGTAAAACATCATAGCTACACACACTCGTGTACTATAGCTAAATGTAAAACATCTTCGCTACACACACTCGTGTACTATAACTAAATGTAAAACATCATAGCTACACACACTCGTGTACTATAACTAAATGTAAAACATCTTCGCTACACACACTCGTGTACTATAACTAAATGTAAAACATCATAGCTACACACACTCGTGTACTATAGCTAAATGTAAAACATCTTCGCTACACACACTCGTATGCTAATAGTAAGTACCAATAGTTCTTAATAACAACATATTGAAATGCGATAATAACGATAATTTCCTTAATTTCAATAAAAAAGTTTCAATATTTACTGTATAGTTTTGGTTTAAATACTTTTCCTAAATGCATAGGAAAATCGAAACCTTGCCTTGTATGTTTGGCCTTATTTGTGTGAGTGTGTGTACGTAAGGCTGGACTTATTTCTGTTTGTGTGTAAGAGTGAATTTATTTGTGGTTGTGTGTATGTTTGGACGTGTGCGAGTGTGTCTATTTAAGCGTGAACTTATTTGTTTGGGTTTATTTGTGAGTGTATGTATGTTTGGGTTTATTTGTGTGCGTGTGTGTTTGGGCTTATTTGTGTGTGTGTATTGAGGCTTATTTGTGTGTATATAAGTGAGTGTATACGTAATAATAGAAATAATGACGCTAATAATAATGCTAAAAAATGAAGGCAAATGAGTCATGGGAGTTGATATATTAAAGTGAGAGGGAGGGAGATGAGAAAAAAAAAACCGCTCAACGCCCTGAATGTAAGTTTACCGTTCTATATGGCCTGTGCAAGTATGTGTGTGTGTTGTTTGTGTAAGTGTCAGACTATAAGTAGTTTCTGTTTGTCGTTTTCAGCACGATCCACCCCCGCTTCTTATGAATAACCAAACAGTAGCAGTGACTTTGGTTGGCAGCGACAACAGCCTTACAATTATTATTAACCGCTGTATAAAAGTCATGTTATTGTAGTAGTTGTAATAGCAGTAGTAGTTGCAGCTGTAGGTGATAGAATTATAGTGAAATAAGGAATCATGCTATAAAACCTACACAGCTTACTTATTTTTATTTTATTTTCTATAATAGGGAGAAAAGTGGCATCTAATGTTGCACGGGTGTGGTAAAAACCACCTTTCTTTGACGAGAACGGATTAAACCCGTAGGTTTTATGTAAATTGATTTTCTCTAAATAAACATTTTATTTTGAAAATAAAGTCGCTACAATGCAAATAACTATAACAATAGTTGATAACTATAAATAATAGTTGAATAAATCAGGTAATTGATGTTCTTGTGGAAAAATATAGTAATAAAATATTTATAGTGATTATAGGACAAGCTTTATTTTCGGAAGCTACTGGCTTTGTGGTTAAGAAGTCTGCTCTGTAAACACGTGGTTCCTAGTTCGATCACAAAATGCGACACCTCGGACGGGTTGACTAATACTTAACTTGTCAATAGAATTTAGTACAGAGAAACTATACACAACTCCATCATATATATGTGTGTGTGTATGAGTGCTTGTGTTTACACTCTAAAAACCGGTTTGTGTTTTACATGTGTGAAATATATATATGCAGGTATGATAATCTATGCGCAGTGTATATTTTTATTTGTTCGTGAGCAATGTCATTTGAAATTGTCACTAGGTTATTTCGTTCTATAATTTTATTTACATATGCACAAACGACAGTGACATTCGAAAGTTTATCAAGGACATTTTATAATATAATATATATATATATATATATAATATATATAGCTATAGAAAGATAGACAGACCGTATTTTAGGGTAAGGTGCTGGCGAAAAAGGGAGTGCTTGTTACTTTCATTCCAAGAAAGTGGGAGTGTTAGATAAATTTGTTTATATACTTTACAAATCACGAAACAAGTATTTAAATATATACGCCGTGTTTGCAAGATTTCGATACCCAGTAATGTTTCCTTAATGTAGATAACGCCCTTGAAAAAAAAAATGAATATCGCATTTTCCCATTCTCTTCGCATAAGCATCATGTCTATAACAAAAAAGATGCCGTGGTTTATCCCAGCACAGCTTTAATCGAGTATGACTTATACGATCAAAGGCGTTCCAGTGGTGACTATCCCATCTGTTTTTACTAGAATGTTCGTGTATCTTTGTTTAAGATTGTAGAATGTAATTTGAGCTATGAGGCTGCTATTTCTAACAGGTCGAGTATTGGCTTTTGAAATATTGGCTTAAATTGAACAGACGTATGATAAAAACATTCCAGCCATGACTTTTTCGACTTAGTTTTCCAAGCAAAGTACATTGTAAGCTACATTACCCCACGTGTCCTATTTTAAGTCAGTGGGGTGTACTTTTATGGAAATTTGACAGCTATTTTTAGCAAACCGAGGGACCACGATGAGTCCCCCTTATGTTACCATTGGTGTTTAGCTTTAAGTCAACACTGAACCTATGCTCAAAGGTATTCCAACCATGATAATCTTGTCGTTTTCCAATTTTCATGGAACTCAGGACCACATAACTCAACGTATCCTTTTTTGAAGATAAGGTTTAATTTGAAGATTTAGCTGCTACCTCTAGCAGGCCGAATGATCACGTAGAGACACTATATATATACACACAGCTTTCACTAAACTGACTCTACTTGGCAGACTATTATGTCTCCCTTCATATTCTAATGATTATACTATACAATGTATCGTTTCTAGTGCCTTCCATTCTTGCATTCAAATACGGTCGATGTCAACGTTTCCATTCATGCTTTCAATGTTGATAGACTAAGTACCAGTAATATATTAAAATTACATAAATAGGTAAATAGAATATATAGCTATCACAATTTCTCCACTCCCCTCGCCTAAATATCTCAAGGTTTCGTACCAATGAAATGTTATATATATATATATTTTTTTAATTAATCAATTAACATTACGAAGGCTGTACTGTTGCTCTAGCTGTTGAAACGGCCGGAGCTCAGCCGCCGGGTTCCCGATTTTTTTCATATTACATTCTCTGCTACCCTAAGTATCTAGTACTCTGGTGAGTAATGGTCTGACTGCTTTTCACCGCCTCCTATATATACATAGGAAAATGTTCAAGACCCCGACGGCAGAGCTCAAGCCGTTTCGACGGAAATAGACGTCCGGAATAGCGTTCAGAAATAGCGGTCTAAACGGCTTGAGCTCTGCCGTCGGGGTCTTGAACATTTTCCTATTACCCACTCTACTACCCAAAGTATTGAGTACTCTGGTACGTTATGGTCCACCTGGTTACTTACCACACTTCCTTCGTTTTATATATATATATATAATGTGTGTGTGTTTTGTTTTTGTTTCGCCACTAGTCAACTCTGATCGAGTGGGACTATGATTGATTAAAAGCATTTCTAACCCTTTCCATTCCATCTGTTTAGCAATATCGAGAAGTACATTATCTAATTTTTAATCCCCTCGAGCCAGTCGCCAGGGATGCGGAAACTGGATGTCACCACTTTTAAATGGTGCGCCCTCAAATTTAGAAAATAGGGCTTTAAAAACACCCTCCTGAAATACGTTCCTTGAATTAGAATGCCTACCTCGAATGTTCTGAAACCCCACCCCATCCACCGAGCACCAACGCCTAGTGACGGGTCTGCATCTCCTTAAAACGATTTGGCTCATTTTTGAGAGGGAGGGGGTGTTAAAAGGGGTTTATCAACGGGTTGTTTTTTAATATATACACACAAAAAGTAGTGGGTTAGCTTTTATAATAGTGTAATACTTTCAGGATTTGGTCTGAGTTCAAATCAAGTAGGGAGTTAACTTCGTCTTTTATTTTTCGTGGGTTAAAATACTAGTGCGATCCAGTTGGTTTCCCCCGATAAAATTTGACCTTGTCCAAAAGAACATAGACATCAAAAATAGCTAATAGAATGTCTAATGCTAAGTTAATGGAAATTCTTTTCGTCTTAGCAATTTTGGAGAACTAAAGAAATAAACCAAAATACAATAATGAGATATAAAAAATAAAGGAAGAACAAGAGTTGAGTCATCAATTTTTTATCAATTCTTTCTACGATGTTAAGATATTGAGGTTAAGTTAATTAGTAAAATGTTCCGCATGAGGTGATGTTGATTACATACAACACGTAAGTTCGTTAGACTTGATTCACCTGATAGGTGCTACATGATACTATGTTGGCAAATAATAGCATTTGTCACTGAAGATGCCACAGGAAGGCGCTTTGTGGAAGAAGGAAACATCAAATTTCTCATTTACCATACATAGACATAGATGGCAGCATAGAAAATTGAAATGTAAAAAAAGGTCCTTAACAATTTGAATATGAAATGCCCCCTCCCTCTTTTTTAACCGCCCCTCTCTCTCGCCTGATCATGAGAGTCTGAAACCGAATAACTAACTCGCGGTTCCATCTCGAACATCATTAGCAACACATGACCTGACAAGATAAATAACAGACAAAAAAGATCGATAAAATCGTCGTCGCACGATGTTAAAATCGAACTAGCAAAACGTTGATGTGTATGTGTGTAAATGTCTGTATGAAAGGGATTGTGTTGGCTGGTAGAGACAGCAAGAAATAAGCCACGCTGAAAGAAAGAGAAATAGTGAGGGGGAAAGAGAATGGTGAAAATGAGAGAGAGAGAGAGAAACAAGAAGGAAAATGAGAGAAAAAGAGGAAAACGGGAGAGGATAAAAGAAAAAGGTAGAAGAAGAGAGAGAGAAGAAAAGAATGTTTCGTGTCGGCGCCATTTTGAATAGATGTGGCGGCTGATTAAAGACGGGAAGCTATGTTAAGAAGTACCGGTGAGAGATCCACCTGCCCATACCAATTAGTCATCGAAGAATAATATATAATAGAAATGCTAATGATGTCAAGCCGGTCAAGAGCAAAGAGACTGGACAAATGTAAAGTCTACAGATTTTAAATATGTACAAAAGAAAAAAAAAAGACTAATATATAAAATCTATTTTGATCATGAAATAAAATATAATACATTGTGTTAGTAAACAGCAGCGAGTTGCTTCTCTTGCATAGATATATAAGATTGCTGTAACGGTAAAAATCTATTTTCTTTGTAAAGTACTAATGTCAATTTAACCTAGCTAAACAGTCGATTTTTAGTGCTGCATTTCATTATATGACAATATACACCCATTCAGATAATTATTATAAACATTATCATTATTATTACATTTATATATGATGATTTCAAACGAAGTTATTTCTAAATTAAATAAATATCTACCTTCTCTACTAATGTATCAAGTACCTTACTTAACTGTGATTCCATTCTATTTCTAATCGGAAAACCATTCTTAATTGTGTGTTTATATATATATATATACACACACACACACAATTAAGAATATGTATATGTATATAAATGTACATATATGTATGTATATATATATGTGTGTGTACATATATATATATATATATAATATATTTATATGTATATATATATGTGTGTGTACATATATATATATAATATATTTATATGTATATATATATGTGTGTGTACATATATATATATATAATATATTTATATATATATAAACACGAGAAAGAAATCTAATCTACGATTTTTTGGGGGATTATTTAAATGACATTGAAGTTGTATGACAAGAGATTAACTAATGTAGAGGTGATTGCTATATTTCGATAAGTACGTCTGCTAAGCGAATTTAGAATATAAACTAAATTAAGATCGCTTGAAACAAGCAATTCACAAGGTTCCCTGGCAAAAGTCGTCACATCACATTTTTAACATTCAACTATTGTCATCATATATATATTATATATATAGCAGGAATTTGTAGTTTACTTGAAGCATTCGAATTCTTTACATATATATATATATGCCGTCGGGGTCTAACATTTTCCTATTACCCACTATACTACCCTAAGTATTGAGTACTCTGGTACATCTGGTGCCTTACCACACCTCCTTCGTTATATATATATATATGTATGTGTGTGTGTGTGTGTGTATGCATATACACACACATGTGGGTGAGTGCGTGTGTTGTAAAGCAATCTACCACCGATAAAATATGCATTCTTTTTAAACATGATTTTATGCTAATTCATTTTTTGAGATCATTTACCCAAAATATATATAGTTAACTTTCCTTATTTAACTTGATCTATCAATAATATAGAAAGAGCAGATCGTTAAAAAATGGTTTTATATGCGAAGAATGAAAAGCTAGGTGCATTGCTCACTCATTTCTTATGCATGACTCGTTGTGTAAGTCTGCACATGAAAGCCTTGATCATATATTTCTGTTTAATTGTAACAAAATGCCAGCAAGAAAATTCTCTTACCCATTTCGAAAATCCTTGGTTGGGACCGATGAGGGCACCGACCACGAAATTAAATCCAGGAAGTTAGACCACTTTGTTACATTTCCTTGGAGTCGATAGAAGCGTGGAGCAGCACAACAGCGAAGACAAGGAGATAGCTCAACAACCCGTCTCTCCCCCTTCCTGGGCGATACCATTCAATTAGATTACGCCAATATTTACTCTCTCTTTCTCTCTATTACTATTTCTCTTTCTCCCTGTGTAACTATCTCTGTCTATTTCTCTTTCTTTCTCTCCACATATATTAATATTATCTTCTCTTTAACGAAACATCGTGAAACAGAAGTACTTTATTATGCAACAGAAATGTCATATCCTCTAAGAAATGTGTATATTGAATGACTTCAACTAAATATATTTATAAACGTCATATATATTGTTTATTATTATAAAAAACTACAACTTTTCTTTATGTTTACATTATATATCTTTATACCTATTGAAATTTCATATCACAGTATGCTCACCTTTTTCAATATTTTATTTCAATATTAACTATATCAGATTTGTACTCATTTTCTAGCGCTATTATGTTGCACATACATATACACACATATATATAGTGCATGTAATAGTTGTATTTTAACACGAATATTTGAATACACACACACACACACACACGCACATGTATGTACGTGTGTTCCTTTCACGTTATTCTAATTTTAAAATATTTGTTTCCGTTTAGTTATAATTACATCGTTTAATATTCTTTTCTAGATGTTAATACAAAAGTTTGACAAGTTTAATACGTTGAGGGGTTCCACCCCTACTCCTTCAGAATACTTTAACGTGTTAATTATATTTGTACAGTACATGCCACTAGTTTGTTGCATGCTTACTAACTAGCCGTTTCCTATGGATTTTTCATAACTTTCTTTGAAATCGTAACACTTTTGTTACATTATATATATTTACAGTTATTTATTTTCGTACTGCTGTGGTTGATATGGATATATGACTGACCCTTAGCATGCAGCCTGATATGTTTGCCTATGTTCTGTAGCTATTCTCCATACTGCTAGAAATGATAAGCAGACGAAACAAAGGTGACACAGACCTAGAGTTTCCTGCTCAAACATGACCGCGCACGCACACACACACACACACACACATATATATATATATATATATATATATATATATATATATGTGTGTGTGTGTCGAGGCTGAAACTTCACAAATCGTTACACCGAGTTTCTCGTTTCCGATCTTCAAAAAATCCTTGGAGAAAAATTTGTGAAGTGTTTAGCTTCCAATGAATTGTTTAACTCTGTTTTCAGCGATAGAAACTCTCTTTTTTCCCTATTGTTCACATTGTTTACGCACTCAACACCATTATGCTCATCCTTACGGGGTCGATAAAATAAAGTACCGGTAATGCACTGGGTAATTGTTGGCCTTGTGCCTAAAGTAGAAACAATTTTGATGTATTCATATGTTGAATGCCTGAATTGATAATCAAAATCTTGACCTCCGATATCTATATATCAAAAATAGAAATACCCAGTGCGATCGTTAACTATAAGACTGCAACAGTTTTCCTTACCGTCATAATCCCCGCCCTTCCTTTCTGACGCTAATCTATATAGCCATTTTATTCCAATTTGACACTTGTGTCTATTCTATGAATATTTTTTATTCGATTCATATCGTTGCAGTTGCTGAGAATGAGTATAATATTTGATTTTTTTTTAGTAAGATCAGTAGAGCTAGTAACCAGTTAGTGTAAAGATCCTTTATTCCCAATGGATTCGTAGCAGTACCGTCCTGACGACACATGGCGTGCCTTGGGTATCTTAAACCTTGTGAGATATGGGGAAGCATTTCTCTTCGAATCGGAACACAACCGATTTCGGTTTTATAGAAAAACACCCCCCACCGATTTCAGTGGGAAATGATTTTTTTTTTTTCCTTGGTTTATTCGTGTGCTATCAATGAAATTTACATCCTAATATGCTGCAAAGAACTTTGTTCCCCGGAAAATGGAAGAGAAGACCCTCGGACTTTTCACCCCCATTCCCCACCCGAGTTTTCTTTACCCTTTCTTTTTACAGCGGTTTTTTTTATTTTTTTATGTGGTACCAACTAATCTTACCTCCGAACATGCTATAAAGGAATTTACACCCCCCCCCACCACCACCACCACCACCACCAATGTGGACGTGAGGTGAGCGTTAGCGGGTAAAGAAAACTCCAGGAGTTGGGGCAGGTCCGAGAGTCCCTCCTATTCCACCGTTTTCCCGGGAAAATGTCCTTTGTGGCATGTAATGGGAGCATGGTTTCTATGGTAGGTTACTTTTCTTAAAATCAACCACATTACAGCGTATACTGGGAACATTTGATCGTGCGTTTAACACTTCGATCTTACAGGGTGGATTCGGTGTTTTCATCATGACACTAGCACAGTGCTGACTGTGTTTTTCATCATGAAAAGTCATATACACAGAAAAACAACATTGATCAAGGCTATCTTAGGGTTAAACAATAACAATCATCTCCCAGATTCCTTTTCCCCAACCTTAAAATTTGCAGGATTAACTCGTAACATTTTGTAATGATTTAACAGAAAATATCTAAAAACAGGTTTGTTAATTCAAATGTTTATAGTATCTTTACCAGTGGACAGATGATTGTGAAAATGCGCAGTAAACTAAGGTAAAGACTAGCTTTTAATATAATGTAAGCTTTTAATTAATTCTTAGCATCCTATAATGATTTAATAGAAAATATATAAAAATGGGTTTGTTAATTCAAATGTGTATAGTATCTTTACTAGTGGACAGATTATTGTAAAAGATTGCAGTATTAGAGAAAACACTCCAATTTTTAATGATACAGCCATAGTGCTGTTTGTTTTTTTTGTTTTTTTGTTGTTGTTTTTTTTTGTTTTTTTTCCAGAATGTCATGCTGATGCAGTTTCATGTGGTACAGAACATTAAGAATTAACCATGACACAATAAATTTTACTACTACTTATATCAACATTTCCTGCTAGATTTTACATGTTTTCTATGGATGAAACTCCAGGCTGTATTTGTCCTCGGAGAATTAAAAATTTGTAAACTTAGACAATAAAATACAACACAAATGCTGCTTGCTTCAAGAAAGAAGAACTGCATTATATAACACTTCTTTTGAACAATTAGGCAACATGGGTGACATGATCTGTGCTGGTGGAGGCTGTGAATGTGCTGTTGCTTCTCGCTGCTGTGTTGCATGGGACAAATTCAGAAAGCTGTTACCCATCCTCACTTCAAGGTTCGTGGCAAAGTGTTTTCTGCTTGTGTTCATTCCACCATGCTTCATGGCAGTGAGACATGGACTCTGAATGCCTCAGATCTGCAACGGCTCAGGTGAAATGATCGTGCCATGATTAGGTGGATCTGTGACGCCAAATTGAAAGATGAGACCCCTTCGACCGTGCTCCACCAGAAGCTAGGTGTGTATGAGATCACTGCTGTCCTTCGCACACAACAACATGTACACAACATCCACATCCTACACAGGTATAGTATAGTCCCGTAACTCCTAATAGAGTCGTAGGGGTGCCATATTGACATACATATTTTAAGCCTGGCAGAGCCTATCCATTTCCAGGCCTGAGTACAGCAGATTCCTTCCAGAGAGAGGAAGAATCGACCCCAGTACTAGACTGGTACTTTTTTTATCGACCTCGAAAGGATAAAAGGCAAAGTTGACCTCAGCGGGATTTGAACTCAGAGAGTAGAGAACTGGAACAAATACTATACAGCATTCTATCCAACGTTCTAACGACTCTGCCAATTCGCTGCCTACACAGAAGACACACTAAAGAAATCAAAACAATCCACAAACATATTAGAGCACCGACAGCCACATTTGGCTTACACAAAGAAACAATAACAATGTGGTGTACAAACAATATAGTATTTCCATCATGGCTTATGCAAACTATACCTGGGTCCACAGTCTCTCCACAATAAACCATATAAGCCAATGAGGGAAACTTTACATGATCTCTTGACATTAAAAATAGCAGCCATTTTCTCAAATAATAAACTGCCATCTTAAAAAAAGAAGGGAAGGAAACATTACACAATGCAATCATAGATATAAAAGAAGACAGGAAGGTCACAACTGGAAAACCTTTGATCATGAATGTGCTCAATCAGGACTGACTATGGGCTAAACTACAAGAATAACCTACAAAAAAAAAATAACTTCATTACAGACAACTCCTATACTTCACCTACACAAACCAAAAATACAAAAAATCAAAGATCACCTGAACATGTTAGGGGCATAGTTTGTTGCCATATCACACTGCAACCTTCACAGTCACTTCCATTACAGTTGCCACAACACAAAGCAACCTTCACAGTCACTTCCATTACAGTTGCCACAACACAAAGCAACCTTCACAGTCACTTCCATTACAGTTGCCACAACACAAAGCAACCTTCACAGTCACTTCCATTACAGTTGCCACAACACAAAGCAACCTTCACAGTCACTTCCATTACAGTTGCCACAACACAAAGCAACCTTCACAGTCACTTCCATTACAGTTGCCACAACACAAAGCAACCTTCACAGTCACTTCCATTACAGTTGCCACAACACAAAGCAACCTTCACAGTCACTTCCATTACAGTTGCCACAACACAAAGCAACCTTCACAGTCACTTCCATTACAGTTGCCACAGTACAAAGCAACCTTCACAGTCACTACCATTACAGTTGCCACAGTACAAAGCAACCTTCGCAGTCACTTCCATTACAGTTGCCACAACACAAAGCAACCTTCACAGTCACTTCCATTACAGTTGCCACAGTACAAAGCAACCTTCACAGTCACTACCATTACAGTTGCCACAGTACAAAGCAACCTTCACAGTCACTTCCATTACAGTTGCCACAACACAAAGCAACCTTCACAGTCACTTCCATTACAGTTGCCACAGTACAAAGCAACCTTCACAGTCACTACCATTACAGTTGCCACAGTACAAAGCAACCTTCACAGTCACTTCCATTACAGTTGCCACAACACAAAGCAACCTTCACAGTCACTACCATTACAGTTTCCACAACACAAAGCAACCTTCACAGTCACTTCCATTACAGTTGCCACAGTACAAAGCAACCTTCACAGTCACTTCCATTACAGTTGCCACACTACAAGGCAACCTTCACAGTCACTTCCATTACAGTTTCCACAGTACAAAGCAACCTTCACAGTCACTTCTATTACAGTTACCATAGTACAAAGCAACCTTCACAGTCACTTCCATTACAGTTGCCACAGTACAAAGCACCCTTCAAAGTCACTTCCATTACAGTTTCCACAGTACAAAGCAACCTTCACAGTCACTACCATTACAGTTTCCACAGTACAAAGCAACCTTCACAGTCACTTCCATTACAGTTTCCACAGTACAAAGCAACCTTCACAGTCACTTCCATTACAGTTTCCACAGTACAAAGCAACCTTCACAGTCACTTCCATTATAGTTACCACAGTACAAAGCAACCTTCACAGTCACTTCCATTATAGTTACCACAGTACAAAGCAACCTTCACAGTCACTTCCATTACAGTTGCCACAGTACAAGGCAACCCCCACAGTCACTTCCATTACAGTTGCCACATTACATGGCAACCTTCACAGTCACTTCCATTACAGTTGCTACAGTACAAGGCAACCTTCACAGTCACTTCCATTACAGTTGCCACAGTACAAAGCAACCTTCACAGTCACTTCCATTACAGTTGCCACAGTACAAGGCAACCTTCATAGTCACTTCCATTACAGTTGCTACAGTACAAGGCAACCTTCACAGTCACTTCCATTACAGTTGCCACAGTACAAAGCAACCTTCACAGTCACTTCCATTACAGTTGGCACAGTACAAGGCAACCTTCATAGTCACTTCCATTACAGTTGCCATAGTACAAAGCAACCTTCACAGTCACTTCCATTACAGTTACCATAGTACAAAGCAACCTTCACAGTCACTTCCATTACAGTTACCATAGTACAAGGCAACCTTCACAGTCACTTCCATTACAGTTGCCACATTACATGGCAACCTTCATAGTCACTTCCATTACAGTTGCTACAGTACAAGGCAACCTTCACAGTCACTTCCATTACAGTTGCCACAGTACAAGGCAACCTTCATAGTCACTTCCATTACAGTTGCTACAGTACAAGGCAACCTTCACAGTCACTTCCATTACAGTTGCCACAGTACAAGGCAACCTTCATAGTCACTTCCATTACAGTTGCTACAGTACAAGGCAACCTTCACAGTCACTTCCATTACAGTTGCCACAGTACAAGGCAACCTTCACAGTCACTTCCATTACAGTTGCCATAGTACAAAGCAACCTTCACAGTCACTTCCATTACAGTTACCACAGTACAAGGCAACCTTCACAGTCACTTCCATTACAGTTGCTACAGTACAAAGCAACCTTCACAGTCACTTCCATTACAGTTGCCACAGTACAAGGCAACCTTCACAGTCACTTCCATTACAGTTGCCACAGTACAAGGCAACCTTCACAGTCACTTCCATTACAGTTGCCATAGTACAAAGCAACCTTCACAGTCACTTCCATTACAGTTGCCACAGTACAAGGCAACCTTCATAGTCACTTCCATTACAGTTGCTACAGTACAAGGCAACCTTCACAGTCACTTCCATTACAGTTGCCACAGTACAAGGCAACCTTCACAGTCACTTCCATTACAGTTGCCATAGTACAAAGCAACCTTCACAGTCACTTCCATTACAGTTGCCACAGTACAAGGCAACCTTCATAGTCACTTCCATTACAGTTGCTACAGTACAAGGCAACCTTCACAGTCACTTCCATTACAGTTGCCACAGTACAAGGCAACCTTCATAGTCACTTCCATTACAGTTGCCACAGTACAAAGCAACCTTCACAGTCACTTCCATTACAGTTGCCACAGTACAAGGCAACCTTCACAGTCACTTCCATTACAGTTGCCACAGTACAAGGCAACCTTCACAGTCACTTCCATTACAGTTGCCATAGTACAAAGCAACCTTCACAGTCACTTCCATTACAGTTACCACAGTACAAGGCAACCTTCACAGTCACTTCCATTACAGTTGCCACAGTACAAGGCAACCTTCATAGTCACTTCCATTACAGTTGCCATAGTACAAAGCAACCTTCACAGTCACTTCCATTACAGTTACCACAGTACAAGGCAACCTTCATAGTCACTTCCATTACAGTTGCTACAGTACAAAGCAACCTTCACAGTCACTTCCATTACAGTTGCCATAGTACAAGGCAACCTTCACAGTCACTTCCATTACAGTTGCCATAGTACAAGGCAACCTTCACAGTCACTTCCATTACAGTTGCCACAGTACAAAGCAACCTTCACAGTCACTTCCATTACAGTTGCCATAGTACAAAGCAACCTTCACAGTCACTTCCATTACAGTTGCCATAGTACAAGGCAACCTTCACAGTCACTTCCATTACAGTTGCCACAGTACAAAGCAACCTTCACAGTCACTTCCATTACAGTTGCCACAGTACAAAGCAACCTTCACAGTCACTTCCATTACAGTTGCCACAGTACAAAGCAACCTTCACACTCACTTCCATTACAGTTACCACAGTACAAAGCAACCTTCACAGTCACTTCCATTACAGTTACCATAGTACAAGGCAACCTTCACAGTCACTTCCATTACAGTTGCCACAGTACAAAGCAACCTTCACAGTCACTTCCATTACAGTTGCCACAGTACAAGGCAACCTTCACAGTCACTTCCATTACAGTTGCCACAGTACAAAGCAACCTTCACAGTCACTTCCATTACAGTTGCCACAGTACAAAGCAACCTTCACAGTCACTTCCATTACAGTTACCACAGTACAAGGCAACCTTCATAGTCACTTCCATTACAGTTGCTACAGTACAAAGCAACCTTCACAGTCACTTCCATTACAGTTGCCATAGTACAAGGCAACCTTCACAGTCACTTCCATTACAGTTGCCATAGTACAAGGCAACCTTCACAGTCACTTCCATTACAGTTGCCACAGTACAAAGCAACCTTCACAGTCACTTCCATTACAGTTGCCATAGTACAAAGCAACCTTCACAGTCACTTCCATTACAGTTGCCATAGTACAAGGCAACCTTCACAGTCACTTCCATTACAGTTGCCACAGTACAAAGCAACCTTCACAGTCACTTCCATTACAGTTGCCACAGTACAAAGCAACCTTCACAGTCACTTCCATTACAGTTGCCACAGTACAAAGCAACCTTCACACTCACTTCCATTACAGTTACCACAGTACAAAGCAACCTTCACAGTCACTTCCATTACAGTTACCATAGTACAAGGCAACCTTCACAGTCACTTCCATTACAGTTGCCACAGTACAAAGCAACCTTCACAGTCACTTCCATTACAGTTGCCACAGTACAAGGCAACCTTCACAGTCACTTCCATTACAGTTGCCACAGTACAAAGCAACCTTCACAGTCACTTCCATTACAGTTGCCACAGTACAAAGCAACCTTCACAGTCACTTCCATTACAGTTACCATAGTACAAAGCAACCTTCACAGTCACTTCCATTACAGTTACCATAGTACAAGGCAACCTTCACAGTCACTTCCATTACAGTTACCATAGTACAAGGCAACCTTCACAGTCACTTCCATTACAGTTGCCACAGTACAAAGCAACCTTCACAGTCACTTCCATTACAGTTGCCACAGTACAAAGCAACCTTCACAGTCACTTCCATTACAGTTGCCACAGTACAAAGCAACCTTCACAGTCACTTCCATTACAGTTACCATAGTACAAGGCAACCTTCACAGTCACTTCCATTACAGTTGTCACAGTACAAAGCAACCTTCACAGTCACTTCCATTATAGTTACCACAGTACAAAGCAACCTTCACAGTCACTTCCATTACAGTTACCACAGTACAAAGCAACCTTCACAGTCACTTCCATTACAGTTACCACAGTACAAGGCAACCTTCACAGTCACTTCCATTACAGTTGCCACAGTACAAAGCAACCTTCACAGTCACTTCCATTATAGTTACCACAGTACAAAGCAACCTTCACAGTCACTTCCATTACAGTTACCACAGTACAAAGCAACCTTCACAGTCACTTCCATTACAGTTGCCACAGTACAAAGCAACCTTCACAGTCACTTCCATTACAGTTGCCACAGTACAAAGCAACCTTCACAGTCACTTCCATTACAGTTTCCACAGTACAAAGCAACCTTCACAGTCACTACCATTACAGTTGCCACAGTACAAGGCAACCTTCACAGTCACTACCATTACAGTTGCCACAGTACAAAGCAACCTTCACAGTCACTACCATTACAGTTGCCACAACACAAAGCAAACTTCACAGTCACTTCCATTACAGTTGCCACAACACAAAGCAACCTCCACAGTCACTTCCATTACAGTTGCCACAGTACAAAGCAACCTTCACAGTCACTTCCATTACAGTTACCATAGTACAAAGCAACCTTCACAGTCACTACCATTACAGTTGCCACAACACAAAGCAACCTTCACAGTCACTACCATTACAGTTTCCACAGTACAAAGCAACCTTCACAGTCACTTCCATTACAGTTGCCACAGTACAAAGCAACCTTCACAGTCACTTCCATTACAGTTACCATAGTACAAAGCAACCTTCACAGTCACTACCATTACAGTTGCCACAACACAAAGCAACCTTCACAGTCACTACCATTACAGTTGCCACAGTACAAAGCAACCTTCACAGTCACTTCCATTACAGTTGCCACAGTACAAAGCAACCTTCACAGTCACTTCCATTACAGTTGCCACAGTACAAAGCAACCTTCACAGTCACTTCCATTACAGTTGCCACAGTACAAAGCAACCTTCACAGCCACTTCCATTACAGTTACCATAGTACAAAGCAACCTTCACAGTCACTTCCATTACAGTTACCATAGTACAAGGCAACCTTCACAGTCACTTCCATTACAGTTTCCACAGTACAAAGCAACCTTCACAGTCACTTCCATTACAGTTTCCACAGTACAAGGCAACCTTCACAGTCACTTCCATTACAGTTACCACAGTACAAGGCAACCTTCACAGTCACTTCCATTACAGTTACCACAGTACAAGGCAACCTTCACAGTCACTTCCATTACAGTTTCCACAGTACAAAGCAACCTTCACAGTCACTTCCATTACAGTTTCCACAGTACAAAGCAACCTTCACAGTCACTACCATTACAGTTGCCACAGTACAAAGCAACCTTCACAGTCACTTCCATTACAGTTTCCACAGTACAAAGCAACCTTCACAGTCACTTCCATTACAGTTGCCACAGTACAAGGCAACCTTCACAGTCACTTCCATTACAGTTGCCACAGTACAAAGCAACCTTCACAGTCACTTCCATTACAGTTACCACAGTACAAGGCAACCTTCACAGTCACTTCCATTACAGTTGCCACAGTACAAAGCAACCTTCACAGTCACTTCCATTACAGTTTCCACAGTACAAAGCAACCTTCACAGTCACTTCCATTACAGTTACCACAGTACAAAGCAACCTTCACAGTCACTTCCATTACAGTTACCATAGTACAAAGCAACCTTCACAGTCACTTCCATTACAGTTACCATAGTACAAGGCAACCTTCACAGTCACTTCCATTACAGTTTCCACAGTACAAAGCAACCTTCACAGTCACTTCCATTACAGTTTCCACAGTACAAGGCAACCTTCACAGTCACTTCCATTACAGTTTCCACAGTACAAAGCAACCTTCACAGTCACTTCCATTACAGTTACCACAGTACAAGGCAACCTTCACAGTCACTTCCATTACAGTTACCACAGTACAAGGCAACCTTCACAGTCACTTCCATTACAGTTACCACAGTACAAGGCAACCTTCACAGTCACTTCCATTACAGTTTCCACAGTACAAAGCAACCTTCACAGTCACTTCCATTACAGTTTCCACAGTACAAAGCAACCTTCACAGTCACTTCCATTACAGTTACCACAGTACAAGGCAACCTTCACAGTCACTTCCATTACAGTTGGCACAGTACAAAGCAACCTTCACAGTCACTTCCATTACAGTTGCTACAGTACAAGGCAACCTTCACAGTCACTTCCATTACAGTTTCCACAGTACAAAGCAACCTTCACAGTCACTTCCATTACAGTTACCACAGTACAAGGCAACCTTCACAGTCACTTCCATTACAGTTGCCACAGTACAAAGCAACCTTCACAGTCACTTCCATTACAGTTGCTACAGTACAAGGCAACCTTCACAGTCACTTCCATTACAGTTTCCACAGTACAAGGCAACCTTCACAGTCACTTCCATTACAGTTACCACAGTACAAGGCAACCTTCACATTCACTTCCATTACAGTTACCACAGTACAAGGCAACCTTCACAGTCACTTCCATTACAGTTGCCACAGTACAAAGCAACCTTCATAGTCACTTCCATTACAGTTACCACAGTACAAGGCAACCTTCACAGTCACTTCCATTACAGTTACCACAGTACAAGGCAACCTTCACAGTCACTTCCATTACAGTTACCACAGTACAAGGCAACCTTCACAGTCACTTCCATTATAGTTGCCACAGTACAAAGCAACCTTCACAGTCACTTCCATTACAGTTTCCATAGTACAAGGCAACCTTCACAGTCACTTCCATTACAGTTACCACAGTACAAGGCAACCTTCACAGTCACTTCCATTATAGTTGCCACAGTACAAAGCAACCTTCACAGTCACTTCCATTACAGTTACCACAGTACAAGGCAACCTTCACAGTCACTTCCATTACAGTTGCCACAGTACAAAGCAACCTTCACAGTCACTTCCATTACAGTTGCCACAGTACAAAGCAACCTTCACAGTCACTTCCATTACAGTTGCTACAGTACAAAGCAACCTTCACAGTCACTTCCATTACAGTTGCCACAGTACAAAGCAACCTTCACAGTCACTTCCATTACAGTTGCCACAGTACAAAGCAACCTTCACAGTCACTTCCATTACAGTTACCACAGTACAAGGCAACCTTCACAGTCACTTCCATTACAGTTGCCACAGTACAAGGCAACCTTCACAGTCACTTCCATTACAGTTGCCACAGTACAAAGCAACCTTCACAGTCACTTCCATTACAGTTGCCACAGTACAAAGCAACCTTCACAGTCACTTCCATTACAGTTGCTACAGTACAAAGCAACCTTCACAGTCACTTCCATTACAGTTGCCACAGTACAAAGCAACCTTCACAGTCACTTCCATTACAGTTGCCACAGTACAAAGCAACCTTCACAGTCACTTCCATTACAGTTGCCACAGTACAAAGCAACCTTCACAGTCACTTCCATTACAGTTGCTACAGTACAAGGAAACCTTCACAGTCACTTCCATTACAGTTTCCACAGTACAAGGCAACCTTCACAGTCACTTCCATTACAGTTACCACAGTACAAGGCAACCTTCACAGTCACTTCCATTACAGTTACCATAGTACAAGGCAACCTTCACAGTCACTTCCATTATAGTTGCCACAGTACAAAGCAACCTTCACAGTCACTTCCATTACAGTTTCCACAGTACAAAGCAACCTTCACAGTCACTTCCATTACAGTTTCCACAGTACAAAGCAACCTTCACAGTCACTTCCATTACAGTTGCCACAGTACAAAGCAACCTTCACAGTCACTTCCATTACAGTTGCCACAGTACAAAGCAACCTTCACAGTCACTTCCATTACAGTTGCTACAGTACAAGGCAACCTTCACAGTCACTTCCATTACAGTTTCCACAGTACAAAGCAACCTTCACAGTCACTTCCATTACAGTTACCACAGTACAAGGCAACCTTCACAGTCACTTCCATTACAGTTACCATAGTACAAGGCAACCTTCACAGTCACTTCCATTATAGTTGCCACAGTACAAAGCAACCTTCACAGTCACTTCCATTACAGTTACCATAGTACAAGGCAACCTTCACAGTCACTTCCATTACAGTTACCATAGTACAAGGCAACCTTCACAGTCACTTCCATTACAGTTGCCACAGTACAAGGCAACCTTCACAGTCACTTCCATTACAGTTACCACAGTACAAGGCAACCTTCACAGTCACTTCCATTACAGTTGCCACAGTACAAGGCAACCTTCACAGTCACTTCCATTACAGTTACCATAGTACAAGGCAACCTTCACAGTCACTTCCATTACAGTTACCACAGTACAAGGCAACCTTCACAGTCACTTCCATTACAGTTACCATAGTACAAGGCAACCTTCACAGTCACTTCCATTACAGTTGCCACAGTACAAAGCAACCTTCACAGTCACTTCCATTACAGTTGCTACAGTACAAGGCAACCTTCACAGTCACTTGCATTACAGTTGCCACAGTACAAAGCAACCTTCACAGTCACTTCCATTCCAGTTGCTACAGTACAAGGCAACCTTCACAGTCACTTCCATTACAGTTGCCACAGTACAAGGCAACCTTCACAGTCACTTCCATTACAGTTACCATAGTACAAGGCAACCTTCACAGTCACTTCCATTACAGTTGCCACAGTACAAAGCAACCTTCACAGTCACTTCCATTACAGTTGCCACAGTACAAGGCAACCTTCACAGTCACTACCATTACAGTTACCATAGTACAAAGCAACCTTCACAGTCACTTCCATTACAGTTACCATAGTACAAGGCAACCTTCACAGTCACTTCCATTACAGTTTCCACAGTACAAAGCAGCCTTCACAGTCACTTCCATTACAGTTGCCACAGTACAAGGCAACCTTCACAGTCACTTCCATTACAGTTGCCACAGTACAAAGCAACCTTCACAGTCACTTCCATTACAGTTGCCACAGTACAAGGCAACCTTCACAGTCACTTCCATTACAGTTGCCACAGTACAAGGCAACCTTCACAGTCACTTCCATTACAGTTGCCACAGTACAAAGCAACCTTCACAGTCACTTCCATTACAGTTGCCACAGTACAAGGCAACCTTCACAGTCACTTCCATTACAGTTGCCACAGTACAAAGCAACCTTCACAGTCACTTCCATTACAGTTGCCACAGTACAAAGCAACCTTCACAGTCACTTCCATTACAGTTACCATAGTACAAAGCAACCTTCACAGTCACTTCCATTACAGTTACCATAGTACAAGGCAACCTTCACAGTCACTTCCATTACAGTTACCATAGTACAAGGCAACCTTCACAGTCACTTCCATTACAGTTGCCACAGTACAAAGCAACCTTCACAGTCACTTCCATTACAGTTGCCACAGTACAAAGCAACCTTCACAGTCACTTCCATTACAGTTGCCACAGTACAAAGCAACCTTCACAGTCACTTCCATTACAGTTACCATAGTACAAGGCAACCTTCACAGTCACTTCCATTACAGTTGTCACAGTACAAAGCAACCTTCACAGTCACTTCCATTATAGTTACCACAGTACAAAGCAACCTTCACAGTCACTTCCATTACAGTTACCACAGTACAAAGCAACCTTCACAGTCACTTCCATTACAGTTACCACAGTACAAGGCAACCTTCACAGTCACTTCCATTACAGTTGCCACAGTACAAAGCAACCTTCACAGTCACTTCCATTATAGTTACCACAGTACAAAGCAACCTTCACAGTCACTTCCATTACAGTTACCACAGTACAAAGCAACCTTCACAGTCACTTCCATTACAGTTGCCACAGTACAAAGCAACCTTCACAGTCACTTCCATTACAGTTGCCACAGTACAAAGCAACCTTCACAGTCACTTCCATTACAGTTTCCACAGTACAAAGCAACCTTCACAGTCACTACCATTACAGTTGCCACAGTACAAGGCAACCTTCACAGTCACTACCATTACAGTTGCCACAGTACAAAGCAACCTTCACAGTCACTACCATTACAGTTGCCACAACACAAAGCAACCTTCACAGTCACTTCCATTACAGTTGCCACAACACAAAGCAACCTCCACAGTCACTTCCATTACAGTTGCCACAGTACAAAGCAACCTTCACAGTCACTTCCATTACAGTTACCATAGTACAAAGCAACCTTCACAGTCACTACCATTACAGTTGCCACAACACAAAGCAACCTTCACAGTCACTACCATTACAGTTTCCACAGTACAAAGCAACCTTCACAGTCACTTCCATTACAGTTGCCACAGTACAAAGCAACCTTCACAGTCACTTCCATTACAGTTACCATAGTACAAAGCAACCTTCACAGTCACTACCATTACAGTTGCCACAACACAAAGCAACCTTCACAGTCACTACCATTACAGTTGCCACAGTACAAAGCAACCTTCACAGTCACTTCCATTACAGTTGCCACAGTACAAAGCAACCTTCACAGTCACTTCCATTACAGTTGCCACAGTACAAAGCAACCTTCACAGTCACTTCCATTACAGTTGCCACAGTACAAAGCAACCTTCACAGCCACTTCCATTACAGTTACCATAGTACAAAGCAACCTTCACAGTCACTTCCATTACAGTTACCATAGTACAAGGCAACCTTCACAGTCACTTCCATTACAGTTTCCACAGTACAAAGCAACCTTCACAGTCACTTCCATTACAGTTTCCACAGTACAAGGCAACCTTCACAGTCACTTCCATTACAGTTACCACAGTACAAGGCAACCTTCACAGTCACTTCCATTACAGTTACCACAGTACAAGGCAACCTTCACAGTCACTTCCATTACAGTTTCCACAGTACAAAGCAACCTTCACAGTCACTTCCATTACAGTTTCCACAGTACAAAGCAACCTTCACAGTCACTACCATTACAGTTGCCACAGTACAAAGCAACCTTCACAGTCACTTCCATTACAGTTTCCACAGTACAAAGCAACCTTCACAGTCACTTCCATTACAGTTGCCACAGTACAAGGCAACCTTCACAGTCACTTCCATTACAGTTGCCACAGTACAAAGCAACCTTCACAGTCACTTCCATTACAGTTACCACAGTACAAGGCAACCTTCACAGTCACTTCCATTACAGTTGCCACAGTACAAAGCAACCTTCACAGTCACTTCCATTACAGTTTCCACAGTACAAAGCAACCTTCACAGTCACTTCCATTACAGTTACCACAGTACAAAGCAACCTTCACAGTCACTTCCATTACAGTTACCATAGTACAAAGCAACCTTCACAGTCACTTCCATTACAGTTACCATAGTACAAGGCAACCTTCACAGTCACTTCCATTACAGTTTCCACAGTACAAAGCAACCTTCACAGTCACTTCCATTACAGTTTCCACAGTACAAGGCAACCTTCACAGTCACTTCCATTACAGTTTCCACAGTACAAAGCAACCTTCACAGTCACTTCCATTACAGTTACCACAGTACAAGGCAACCTTCACAGTCACTTCCATTACAGTTACCACAGTACAAGGCAACCTTCACAGTCACTTCCATTACAGTTACCACAGTACAAGGCAACCTTCACAGTCACTTCCATTACAGTTTCCACAGTACAAAGCAACCTTCACAGTCACTTCCATTACAGTTTCCACAGTACAAAGCAACCTTCACAGTCACTTCCATTACAGTTACCACAGTACAAGGCAACCTTCACAGTCACTTCCATTACAGTTGGCACAGTACAAAGCAACCTTCACAGTCACTTCCATTACAGTTGCTACAGTACAAGGCAACCTTCACAGTCACTTCCATTACAGTTTCCACAGTACAAAGCAACCTTCACAGTCACTTCCATTACAGTTACCACAGTACAAGGCAACCTTCACAGTCACTTCCATTACAGTTGCCACAGTACAAAGCAACCTTCACAGTCACTTCCATTACAGTTGCTACAGTACAAGGCAACCTTCACAGTCACTTCCATTACAGTTTCCACAGTACAAGGCAACCTTCACAGTCACTTCCATTACAGTTACCACAGTACAAGGCAACCTTCACATTCACTTCCATTACAGTTACCACAGTACAAGGCAACCTTCACAGTCACTTCCATTACAGTTGCCACAGTACAAAGCAACCTTCATAGTCACTTCCATTACAGTTACCACAGTACAAGGCAACCTTCACAGTCACTTCCATTACAGTTACCACAGTACAAGGCAACCTTCACAGTCACTTCCATTACAGTTACCACAGTACAAGGCAACCTTCACAGTCACTTCCATTATAGTTGCCACAGTACAAAGCAACCTTCACAGTCACTTCCATTACAGTTTCCATAGTACAAGGCAACCTTCACAGTCACTTCCATTACAGTTACCACAGTACAAGGCAACCTTCACAGTCACTTCCATTATAGTTGCCACAGTACAAAGCAACCTTCACAGTCACTTCCATTACAGTTACCACAGTACAAGGCAACCTTCACAGTCACTTCCATTACAGTTGCCACAGTACAAAGCAACCTTCACAGTCACTTCCATTACAGTTGCCACAGTACAAAGCAACCTTCACAGTCACTTCCATTACAGTTGCTACAGTACAAAGCAACCTTCACAGTCACTTCCATTACAGTTGCCACAGTACAAAGCAACCTTCACAGTCACTTCCATTACAGTTGCCACAGTACAAAGCAACCTTCACAGTCACTTCCATTACAGTTACCACAGTACAAGGCAACCTTCACAGTCACTTCCATTACAGTTGCCACAGTACAAGGCAACCTTCACAGTCACTTCCATTACAGTTGCCACAGTACAAAGCAACCTTCACAGTCACTTCCATTACAGTTGCCACAGTACAAAGCAACCTTCACAGTCACTTCCATTACAGTTGCTACAGTACAAAGCAACCTTCACAGTCACTTCCATTACAGTTGCCACAGTACAAAGCAACCTTCACAGTCACTTCCATTACAGTTGCCACAGTACAAAGCAACCTTCACAGTCACTTCCATTACAGTTGCCACAGTACAAAGCAACCTTCACAGTCACTTCCATTACAGTTGCTACAGTACAAGGAAACCTTCACAGTCACTTCCATTACAGTTTCCACAGTACAAGGCAACCTTCACAGTCACTTCCATTACAGTTACCACAGTACAAGGCAACCTTCACAGTCACTTCCATTACAGTTACCATAGTACAAGGCAACCTTCACAGTCACTTCCATTATAGTTGCCACAGTACAAAGCAACCTTCACAGTCACTTCCATTACAGTTTCCACAGTACAAAGCAACCTTCACAGTCACTTCCATTACAGTTTCCACAGTACAAAGCAACCTTCACAGTCACTTCCATTACAGTTGCCACAGTACAAAGCAACCTTCACAGTCACTTCCATTACAGTTGCCACAGTACAAAGCAACCTTCACAGTCACTTCCATTACAGTTGCTACAGTACAAGGCAACCTTCACAGTCACTTCCATTACAGTTTCCACAGTACAAAGCAACCTTCACAGTCACTTCCATTACAGTTACCACAGTACAAGGCAACCTTCACAGTCACTTCCATTACAGTTACCATAGTACAAGGCAACCTTCACAGTCACTTCCATTATAGTTGCCACAGTACAAAGCAACCTTCACAGTCACTTCCATTACAGTTACCATAGTACAAGGCAACCTTCACAGTCACTTCCATTACAGTTGCCACAGTACAAGGCAACCTTCACAGTCACTTCCATTACAGTTACCACAGTACAAGGCAACCTTCACAGTCACTTCCATTACAGTTGCCACAGTACAAGGCAACCTTCACAGTCACTTCCATTACAGTTACCATAGTACAAGGCAACCTTCACAGTCACTTCCATTACAGTTACCACAGTACAAGGCAACCTTCACAGTCACTTCCATTACAGTTACCATAGTACAAGGCAACCTTCACAGTCACTTCCATTACAGTTGCCACAGTACAAAGCAACCTTCACAGTCACTTCCATTACAGTTGCTACAGTACAAGGCAACCTTCACAGTCACTTGCATTACAGTTGCCACAGTACAAAGCAACCTTCACAGTCACTTCCATTCCAGTTGCTACAGTACAAGGCAACCTTCACAGTCACTTCCATTACAGTTGCCACAGTACAAGGTAACCTTCACAGTCACTTCCATTACAGTTACCATAGTACAAGGCAACCTTCACAGTCACTTCCATTACAGTTGCCACAGTACAAAGCAACCTTCACAGTCACTTCCATTACAGTTGCCACAGTACAAGGCAACCTTCACAGTCACTACCATTACAGTTACCATAGTACAAAGCAACCTTCACAGTCACTTCCATTACAGTTACCATAGTACAAGGCAACCTTCACAGTCACTTCCATTACAGTTTCCACAGTACAAAGCAGCCTTCACAGTCACTTCCATTACAGTTGCCACAGTACAAGGCAACCTTCACAGTCACTTCCATTACAGTTGCCACAGTACAAGGCAACCTTCACAGTCACTTCCATTACAGTTGCCACAGTACAAAGCAACCTTCACAGTCACTTCCATTACAGTTGCCACAGTACAAAGCAACCTTCACAGTCACTTCCATTACAGTTGCCACAGTACAAAGCAACCTTCACAGTCACTTCCATTACAGTTGCCACAGTACAAGGCAACCTTCACAGTCACTACCATTACAGTTACCATAGTACAAAGCAACCTTCACAGTCACTTCCATTACAGTTACCATAGTACAAGGCAACCTTCACAGTCACTTCCATTACAGTTGCCACAGTACAAAGCAACCTTCACAGTCACTTCCATTACAGTTGCTACAGTACAAGGCAACCTTCACAGTCACTTGCATTACAGTTGCCACAGTACAAAGCAACCTTCACAGTCACTTCCATTCCAGTTGCTACAGTACAAGGCAACCTTCACAG
Source organism: Eledone cirrhosa (assembly GCA_964016885.1). Classification (NCBI taxonomy): domain Eukaryota; kingdom Metazoa; phylum Mollusca; class Cephalopoda; order Octopoda; family Eledonidae; genus Eledone; species Eledone cirrhosa. The sequence continues at coordinate 120,736,890 of OZ024745.1, forward strand.
TCACTTCCATTACAGTTGCCACAGTACAAGGCAACCTTCACAGTCACTTCCATTACAGTTACCATAGTACAAGGCAACCTTCACAGTCACTTCCATTACAGTTGCCACAGTACAAAGCAACCTTCACAGTCACTTCCATTACAGTTGCCACAGTACAAGGCAACCTTCACAGTCACTACCATTACAGTTACCATAGTACAAAGCAACCTTCACAGTCACTTCCATTACAGTTACCATAGTACAAGGCAACCTTCACAGTCACTTCCATTACAGTTTCCACAGTACAAAGCAACCTTCACAGTCACTTCCATTACAGTTGCCACAGTACAAGGCAACCTTCACAGTCACTTCCATTACAGTTGCCACAGTACAAAGCAACCTTCACAGTCACTTCCATTACAGTTGCCACAGTACAAAGCAACCTTCACAGTCACTTCCATTACAGTTGCCACAGTACAAAGCAACCTTCACAGTCACTTCCATTACAGTTGCCACAGTACAAGGCAACCTTCACAGTCACTTCCATTACAGTTGCCACAGTACAAGGCAACCTTCACAGTCACTTCCATTACAGTTGCCACAGTACAAGGCAACCTTCACAGTCACTACCATTACAGTTACCATAGTACAAAGCAACCTTCACAGTCACTTCCATTACAGTTACCATAGTACAAGGCAACCTTCACAGTCACTTCCATTACAGTTGCCACAGTACAAGGCAACCTTCACAGTCACTACCATTACAGTTACCATAGTACAAAGCAACCTTCACAGTCACTTCCATTACAGTTACCATAGTACAAGGCAACCTTCACAGTCACTTCCATTACAGTTGCCACAGTACAAGGCAACCTTCACAGTCACTTCCATTACAGTTGCCACAGTACAAAGCAACCTTCACAGTCACTTCCATTACAGTTGCCACAGTACAAGGCAACCTTCACAGTCACTACCATTACAGTTACCATAGTACAAAGCAACCTTCACAGTCACTTCCATTACAGTTACCATAGTACAAGGCAACCTTCACAGTCACTTCCATTACAGTTGCCACAGTACAAGGCAACCTTCACAGTCACTTCCATTACAGTTGCCACAGTACAAAGCAACCTCCACAGTCACTTCCATTACAGTTACCACAGTACAAGGCAACCTTCACAGTCACTTCCATTACAGTTTCCACAGTACAAAGCAACCTTCACAGTCACTTCCATTACAGTTTCCACAGTACAAAGCAACCTTCACAGTCACTACCATTACAGTTGCCACAGTACAAAGCAACCTTCACAGTCACTTCCATTACAGTTTCCACAGTACAAAGCAACCTTCACAGTCACTTCCATTACAGTTGCCACAGTACAAGGCAACCTTCACAGTCACTTCCATTACAGTTGCCACAGTACAAAGCAACCTTCACAGTCACTTCCATTACAGTTACCACAGTACAAGGCAACCTTCACAGTCACTTCCATTACAGTTGCCACAGTACAAGGCAACCTTCACAGTCACTTCCATTACAGTTACCATAGTACAAAGCAACCTTCACAGTCACTTCCATTACAGTTACCATAGTACAAGGCAACCTTCACAGTCACTTCCATTACAGTTACCATAGTACAAGGCAACCTTCACAGTCACTTCCATTACAGTTACCACAGTACAAGGCAACCTTCACAGTCACTTCCATTACAGTTACCATAGTACAAGGCAACCTTCACAGTCACTTCCATTACAGTTGCTACAGTACAAGGCAACCTTCATAGTCACTTCCATTACAGTTACCATAGTACAAAGCAACCTTCACAGTCACTTCCATTACAGTTACCATAGTACAAGGCAACCTTCACAGTCACTTCCATTACAGTTTCCACAGTACAAAGCAACCTTCACAGTCACTTCCATTATAGTTACCACAGTACAAAGCAACCTTCACAGTCACTTCCATTATAGTTGCCACAGTACAAAGCAACCTTCACAGTCACTTCCATTATAGTTGCCACAGTACAAAGCAACCTTCACAGTCACTTCCATTACAGTTGCCACAGTACAAAGCAACCTTCACAGTCACTTCCATTATAGTTACCACAGTACAAGGCAACCTTCACAGTCACTTCCATTACAGTTACCATAGTACAAGGCAACCTTCACAGTCACTTCCATTACAGTTACCATAGTACAAAGCAACCTTCACAGTCACTTCCATTACAGTTACCACAGTACAAGGCAACCTTCACAGTCACTTCCATTACAGTTACCACAGTACAAAGCAACCTTCACAGTCACTTCCATTACAGTTACCATAGTACAAGGCAACCTTCACAGTCACTTCCATTACAGTTGCCATAGTACAAGGCAACCTTCACAGTCACTTCCATTACAGTTGCCATAGTACAAGGCAACCTTCACAGTCACTTCCATTAGAGGAAAAATTACTTCTAAACATCTAGTTACATCTTGAACACCCAAGAACTGTACTATAACAGCATCAAAAAGCCCTATTTCTCCCACTTACTGTAGACAAGGACATCTATTAACATAGCTGCAACATCAATAACCTCATTAACTCCCAAGCACAACCAGTTATAAATGCAGAAGAAAAGCAATGTTTGTGCTCTTAGTGAATCCACTTGACTTAACCCCATGTTCACTGACAAAATACTACAATCATACAGGAATAGAGTAGAATATATCCACTGTCAGACAATGACCCATGTTAGCATAGAAATTGGATGGTCATATATCAACATTATCACAATTTAATGTCTATTTTCCACGCTTGCATGGGTTAGACAGGTTGTCCATGTTATGAGATATGTCTGTCCATCTGGCCATACCGTACCTTGCTCAAATGGAACTTTATTTTGGCTGGGTTTTTTTACAGCTGGATGTCTTTCCTAACACTAACCATGTTTACAGTGTGAAACTGGGTGATTCCATTATGAATAGGGTCTTTCCAGTTGGCCATGCCATACCGTGCTCATAGTGTAACCATATTTTGGGAGCTGCATAGTCCCATTATGAGGGAGGCCTGGCCAGTTGGCTGCATTGATTTGAACCAATCGCAGCAGGAAGTATTTTTCTGCGATATACATATGACCATATCAACACTGCTACTTGGAGTCATTTACCATCCCCCAAATTACCATCAGGACACTCAACTTTGTGATATCCTCAGGGTTGCTGCCAGGAAAACAGCCACTTATGTTTTCATTGCAGGGGACTTCTATCACCCTGAGATTGACTAGGAAACCTTTCGTTGGCTGCCAAATGCATATGACTTGCTTGAGCTAGTGCTGGACTTGAATTGGTCCCAAGCAGTCACCTCCCCAACAAGAGGTGACAACACTTTGGACCTACTCTTCATCACTACTCCTGAAACGGTTATTAGTGTTACTGCTGAGGAACCTTTAGGTGACTCTGATCATGCTATGATCATTGTCAATCTATCCCTCAAGGGCAGTAACAAAAACCACAACCATTTCCAAACTGCTTACTTTGACTGGAATAAAGCAGACTGGAACTGTTACTGCACCGAGTTGCAACGTCCAAACTGGCTTGAGTTCTACGACTCTGGAGATGTCAACACTGTACTCCAGAACATCCTGAGCTCAATATGGACAGCATGTGCAGCATCGGTGCCACGTAAGCAGAAAAAACATCCCAAAAGTGCAATTAGGGAGACTGCAGCAGTCCGTCTTGCCAGAAAAGAACGTCGTAATGCTGAATGTGAGTACAAACTGCATAAATCAGATATCAATAGGAAGAGACGAAATAAATCATCCAACCATCTCAAACAGGTGACAAAAAAGGCAGTGCTTCAATTTGAGCAGAGCATAGCAAACAGCCCTAACAGTAAGGTGTTCTGGAGGTATGTTCACTCAAAGCAGAGGCCTCACTCTCTAGTTGGTCCTCTTCACAATCCCCACACAAGCCAGGTTACTGACGACCCCAAGGAATGCGCAGAGCTTATTGCTGAATGCTATGCAGGCATTCTCATTATTGAAGACCAGAGTGTACCGTCTCCACCACCTATGACACCGGATTCTATTACAACCATGGAATTTACACCTGCAATGCTGCGACGTCACACAACCATGCCTCTCCTGGTCTTGATGGTGTTATGTACCTGCTTCTTAAACGTGGTGGGTACTTCCTTCTGCACCAGCTATCATGCTTCTTCCAATTCTGTCTGAACAACAGTGCTACTCCAGAACAGTGGAAAACTGCCTGTGTCATTCCTCTGTTCAAAAAGGGTGACCGCACATCACCCGTGAACTATCGTCCAGTCAGTCTTACTAGCTGCATTGCCAAACTGATGGAATCCTGTGTCAGAGAAACACTTTGGAACTTCTGGAACTCTCACAGTCTTATCCGGCCCTTGCAATTTGGATTTATCCCTAACTCCAGCTGCTGTGATCAACTTATCGAGTTTCTTGAAGACATCACCTGGATCACTGATGGCGGCTCATGGGTGGATGTTGTTTACCTTGACTTCGCTAAAGCTTTCAATCTGTGCCACACAAAAGGCTTATGGTAAAACTCTCTGCAATGGGTGTGAAGGATGATCTTTTTAACTGGTTGAATGCCTTCATTCTCAGTCGAAGAGAGGTAGTCACGGTTCTGGGACAGCATTCCTCACCATATGAGATGTCATCTGGTGTACCACGGGGATCTGTTCTTGGCCCCCTTTTGTTTGTGGCATATATTAATGACATAGATGCCAACTTAAAGAATGCCATAGTACTGAAATATGCAGATGACATCAAACTGTACCTTGAGATAAAAAGGACAGATCCTGAACACTATAGATCTTGCCTGCAATCTGACCTGGACACAATGCAACAATGGATCACAGACTGGCAACTCAAGCTAGCTGTGGACAAGTGCATCAGCATGTATTTTGGGAGAAAAAACCCAGCGTCCACATACTCCCTCCACAACACTAATATCAAGAAGTCCTCTTGTGAACGTGACCTGGGCATTACGGTCAGCAGCGATTTGCGTTGGACGAAGCACGTCTCTAAAATTGTTAAGAAGGCCGAAGGTGTCTTAGCATGACTCAGCAAGACCTTTGTTAGCCGCTCTCCAGCTATCTATTTAAAGCTGTACATAGCTATGGTGACGCCCTCATTAACTTATTCAGGTTTCACCTGAAGAGGAAAATCAGGGTGGAGAGGGAAGTGCTGACCTCCAGCCAGTTTGTTGAAAGGTGGGTGAGAGAGGCAAGAATGGCTTGTGTGAATGGGTCTACCGTGAGCGTGTGCTTGTAGCATTGTAGGAGGAAAACTGGAAGAGGGCATTTGCCCTAGCGGTCAGGGTAACCGGGGCTTTTCTAGTGGGCTTTCTCCACGAGCAACCCTTGGAGGTCTCCCGTCTATTGGGAATTTTTCATTGTTTCCTTTTGTCACACTCTGTTTTTGTTTTTTTTACACGCAGAAATGCCCATTTGTACTGTCCTGTGTTGTCCTTAATGTTATACTTTGTGTCAACCCTTGTGGTTAATAAAGAAAGCAGTACCAGTAATACACTAAGTATTGTCCTCTCTTCTACTTATCAACGCCTTTGTTTTAGCTATATTCACTCTTAGGCCTCTTGATTCCAACTGCTGTTTCCATAGCCAGAATTTATTCTCTAGCTCCTTTACTGATTCTGCTATAAGAACCAGATCATCAGCATAGAGAAGTTCCCATGGGCATCCAGTCTTAAACTCCTCCATTATCGCTTGGAGGACTATCATGAACAAGAGTGGGCTGAGGGCAGAACCTTGATGTACACCTACTTGTATCTGGAATTCCTCACTGAACTCCATTCCTATTCTCACTTTACTGACAGCACTCCTGTACATAGCTTGCACTGTCCTCACAAGCCATTCCTCTACACTTAGTTTCCTTAGGGACCACAAGATGACAGATCGGGGTACCTTATCAAAGGCCTTCTCTAGGTCAACAAAAGCTAAGTATAGTGGCTTATTCTTCTCTAAGAACCTCTCTTGAGGTTGTACTTTTCCGAGGCACAAAACCAAACTGCATCTCATCTAAATTGACACTTTCTCTAATCAGTTACACTAATATTCTCTCTGCCACTTTTATAACCTGATCCATCAGCTTTATGCCCCTATAATTGCTCCTCTCTAGAGCATCCCCTTTAGCTTTGTAACAATTTATGAGAATACTACTGCACTAGTCTTTGGGTATGACACCACCATATATAGTTTGATTAATGATACGTGCAACTAGTTTAGTGCCTACTTCTCCTGAAGCCTTCAGCCTCTCAGCAACTATCCCCAACGGCCCAGCAGCCTTACCATTCTTCATTTCCTTAATTGCCTCTTGTACCCTATATTCGTCAATCTCAATAGCTGGTCCCTCTGTCGGGTCTACTGGGGGTAATTCCTCTCTGTCCTATTCGTTCTCTACATTCATCAGTCTCTCATAATGACATTTCCAGGCCTCCTTTTTCTGATCATTCGTGACACTAAGTACACCGGCATCATTCCGGACACATTTATCTCCAACAACATCCTGATTTGCACTGACACACTGCCTTGCAATGTGGAATACCACACGTCTCTGATCTTCCCGTTGCAGAACATTGGCAAACCTCCTACTCTCAGCCTCCCTGTGTGCTAAGTACACCTGACATCTAGCTTCTCTCTTAGCGGCTGTGTATCGTCTCTACTCCCACCATTTTTCCAAGCTTTCCATGCCAGTCTTTTGTCTCTAATGGCCCTATCTACCGTGATGTTCCACCACCAGGTCACTCTCTGTCTTGTTGAAGCTCTGCCCCAACCACAAGTTTCTTCAGTAGCCTGCAGTAAGTTGTCACGCAAGAAATTCCAATTATCATCTATGTCATTCAACTCTAAATCGTCTTCTTTTTCGTCATACGCATCTTGAAGGGCATTGCTAAATATATATGTATGTAAAAGGTAAACAGAAATAACAACACAATCAGTATAGTATATGGAAGGGATATAATAGGTTAACTCCTGATATAGCAGGAAGAGGGTCGTAACGTTTCGGATGCTAGTCCTTCATCAGAAGAAAGAATGAGAAATAAGATAGATTGAGGGGACAAGCGGGTTGGAATTGGAAAAAAATATATATATAAATATAATATATATATAATATATATATAATATATATAATATATATATATATATATATATATATATATATATATATTAATATATATATATATATATATATATATATATATATATATATATATATATATATATATATATGGCTTGCACTACCCATATAGAAAGCCGAATGATACGCTTAATTACATAAGTAAGCATTCCAACCATCCTGCCAGCATAACCAAGAACCTGGTAAGAAACGTTTCTTTGAGGCTTTCCCATCTATCTACAAACGAGTATATTTTCAACAACCATTCCACATATTACAATGAAGCTCTTGCTCGGAGTGGATTTGTCGATAAGGTAGCTTATACAGAGTACGAGAATAGACCTAGGAAAAATAGATCCCGACGCATTATATGGTATAACCCACCATATAATATGGAGGTGGCCACACCATTAGCTAAGATCTTTCTCTCCCTTATTATGAAGCATTTCCCCGCAGCACATAAATATAGTAAAATTTTTAATAGAAATACCATTAAAATTTCTTACTCTACGACTCCTAACCTTACACATAACATCAGAGCTTCAAATTTAGCTAAATTACCTAGCCGTAGGAACACATGCAACCCTGTAGCTAGTAGTAACTGTAATTGTAGGAATCAGGTTGACTGCCCCCTATCCAGGAAATGCCTCTCTAGTAACATTGTCTACAAATGTAAGGTTGAAACACCCACGTCCAGTAGGGCCTACATAGGGTTAACCGCCAATAGATTCAAGCAGCATCTTTACATGCATACCCATTCTTTTCTTAACCCTTTAAGAAGGAATATGACGTCACTTTCAGCTTATATCTGGAGTCTAAAAGACAACCACACCCAATATAAGTTACACTGGGAGATCCTAGATAGGGCTAGATCATATAATGGAAATAAAAGACCATGTGAGCTCTGCGCCGCTGAGGCCCTGGAAATACTCTACGCCAAAGACCACATCTTAAACAAAAAATCTGAGGCAATTTCGGCTTGTAAACATAAATTGCACAAAACTTTCCTGTATTACAGCCCCACATTATACCCTAACGGATAGTACGAACTATACGCGGATATTTTACGTCTTGATGTGGTAGCTAAGTATATGTTATGTTTATACCATTACTTATTCGTATAGGTAAGTATATATTACCTGTATGTTTTGTGAAGGGAACGTTTCTACGAACCAAAGTATTGTCTTCCTGTGTCTTCCTTCGGTTGCAACGTTTTTTGAAATATTTACTTCTGCGTTCACAGATTGACTTTTTTAGTTTCAGAAGATCCCGTTAAGGGTGAAAGCAGCGATTCTTTGCTTAAACTTTGTTATTTTAATAAATATTTGCTCTACGGTTCTTATATATCTGATATATATTTATCCTTATCGAGCCCTTTTGGGATTTTAGTCTTCAAATTTATTATTATTACTATTATTACTATATATATAATATATATATATATCTTGCAAGCAGGGAAAAGCGGACGTAAAATGATGATGATGATGATGATGATGATAATATATATAATATATATATATGTGTGTGTGTGTGTGTGTAGACATACATATCCAATGCTCTTATGTTCTTTTTCTGACCATTCTTAAGTCTACCTCATTACACAATCTCCATTGTTTGCTCTGAAACAATTATCTGACAATCCATAAATATCTTCAGTACCACAAATTGAAATGGTTATGTGATTTATAATTTGATGATGCAATCTATATTTGTCTGTCTTCTAGTTTCTTTAGACTATGTAGGCTTTCCTCTCTGCCGTTACCTTTCTTATCACCATCATCTCTCTTTATCATTGCATACATACTGTTATACTTTTTTTTATCTAAGTATTTTCCTCTTCATACATAAGACTTCAACAATAGCAGACAAGAGAAAAATTACTTTGAAATATTTCAGATTGATCTGTTCATAATTATTAAAGAATGGAAAGTCAGTTGATTATATTAGGTTGACAGTTATTGATTAATAAGTAGGATTAAAAATGAAAATCACGCTAAATAGAATTTAAAAAAAACATACCTAGTGTCATATAGAGATTTATGGTATACAGTTGTCCCCCACCTTGGTATTTGCTGGGGGTTACCTTCCTAGAACACCCGCGAAGAGTGAAAAACCGAGAATATTGGACATGGTCCATAACAATGTCTATAAACATCAAAACATAATGTAAAATATAGGCCAGCAAATACAGTATATTGTTATTAATAATCTAGCGTTAAAAGGCGTGATAAAATATATATTCTCATGAAAAATGCTGTAAAAAAAATTACGGAAGATATTAACGATTCCACGGATATGTGGTGGTTTCCACGAATAATTATTAATTAGATTCTAAGGAAGATTCCATGAATAACCGGGATTGCGAATGCCGAACCACAAATATGTGGGGGTACACTGTAAAGCATGGTCAAAAATGGTTAAGAAGTTCACTCCACAATTATTAATTCTTGGGTTTGATTCCACTTTATAGCATCTTATGCAAAAGTCATTAATTCAAAGGGCCACACATTGTGTCATACCAAATCTCCCTGAGAATTACGTTAAGGGAATACATGTCTTTGGAGTGTTCAACTTCAAGAACTGGCAGTTTTATTATTGATTGAACAACTAGAACACCCATCATCATCATCATCATCATCATCATCATCACAATTATTATCATCATCATCATCATCATCATCACAATCATCATCATCATCACAATCACTATCATCATCATCATCATCATCATCACAATCATCATCACAATCATCATCATCATCATCATCATCATCACAATCATCATCATCATCATCATCATCATCATCATCATCACAATCATCATCACATCACCACAATCATCATCATCATCATCATCATCATCATCATCATCATCACAATCATCATTATCATCATCATCATCATCATCATTTTATGTTCTCAGTACAGCATCTCTCAACTTGTGTTCTTTTGTCATCTCCTTTGTGAACTTTAGCAATCTGAGACCAGCTCTCTCTCACCACTTCTATCCAGATCTTCCTTGGTCTTCCTCTACTGCAGCTTCCTTCCATTGTGATTACTTGGCACTTCTTCGTGTCGAGATTCATTCCATATATATATATGAAGAGTATCATGGTTTGTGTGAATTAGAAGTTTATATACACAAGGAAACAGTATATTTACATACAACACACCTTCTTTTGCTGACAATATATTAAAGACACCTGGATTTCCTTTCAGGAATGTTTATTGCAAACTAGAGATTGTGTTGTGGGATAGTTTATGGATGGATCTTATCTAAGTATATACAACATACACAGTGCAGAAACAGAGTAGAAGATGAGTGTTTAACCAAGAAAATAAACAAAACAAAAACATGTTTGAGGTTACAGAGGAAGTAATGGAAGTATAATAATAGCAGAGAGTGTAATAGCTTGATCAGCAGTGAATGAAGCAAAAAGAAAAGCTGAATGAAAGTACGCCTCTCTCTCTCTCTCTCTCTCTCTCTCTCTCTCTCTCTCTCTCTCTCTCTCTCTCTCTCTCTCTCTCTCTCTCTCTCTCTCTCTCTCTCTCTCTCTCTATCTCTCTCTCTCTCTCTCTCTCTGTGAAAGGAGAGAAGATGAAAGATGTGTTGAAGGACTAGAAGAAAAGTGAGAAGAATAAGCTGAAATATTATGGTTGAGATGTGTGTGTGATGACAGTGGGAAAGTTAACTATTATCACTTAGTGAAAGAAGTGAACTGTTAACATCAGTTGTGAATGAAGAATTTGTGTGGGATGAAAGTAGTTTACCTGAGGTAAATCCAGTAGAGAAAAACATCATTACAAATGATTAGTGACTTGGTAACTAAAGCAATTGTTGTGATGTAAAATAAGAAGATTATTCTTTATATATATATATATACCCTAAAGATGTACCATTAGACTTTTATGTTTCCATTGTTACTCATTGGAATTGTTTTCAGGAAAGATAGAATGCAGGGGATGAATTAATGCAAGAATTGTTGCAGTTGATGTAATAATGCACCAGCTTCAACACACAGCAGAAGAAGAGAGGTAGATGTAAAAGCCAAACTCAGTATCTTCAATTCAATATTCATGCCTACTCTTACCTATGGTCATTAATCTTGGGTAATGAACGAAAGAATATGATGCGAATACAAGCAGCTGAAATGGGATATCATTGAGTATAATATTAAGTCAGGGCTGGATTTAATGGGGGGAGAGGTAGTGACAACCATAGCAATTTATTTGTGCGCTCTGCTGGGTTTTGGGTTTTATCCTATTGACGAGAACTATATTTTTAACAAAAAGTATTTAATGTCCTTACTGTGGCAAAATTCATCAAATTTTTGGAGACAACAGGTTGTACTTTCTTTATTGACCCTAACATGAGGAAAGGCAAAGTGGACCTTGATGAGATTTGAACTCAGAAAGCAGAGTCCTGGAAGAGATATCTCATGCTCTAATGACTCTGATAAATTGATAAACAGTGTAGTTAATATATTAATATGGGTTGTGGATAGCATGTGGCTTAGTGGTTGGGGTGCTCTGCTTTCAATCATTAGGTCGTGAATTCGATTGTCAATGACATGTTGTATCCTTGAACAAGACATTTTATTTCACATTGCTCCAGTCTTCTCATTTGGAAAAAATGAGTTCTGCCTGTAATTCAAAGGACCAGCGTTGTCACTCACTGTGTCATTCTGAATTCCCCTGAGAACTACATTGAGGTCACATATCTTTATGGAATACTCAACCATTTAATTGTTAATTTTATGATTAGACTGTTCCAGTGATGAAACAACTTGAACAGTTATTGTATTCTTGAGCAAGATATTTTCAATAAGACATTTTTCAATTCAGTTTTCATATCAACCCTTACCTAGAGACATGGATCTTTGGTAATGACTGAAAGAATACGATGATTGCAAGTGGTCGAAATGGGGTTCTTCAGAAGGGTTTTGGAGTAATGTTACTCAATAAAGTGTGTATCTCAGAGATCAGAGAGTCACTTCAGGTAGAGCTGCTACTTCTCTGAATTGAGAAATCAAAGCTCTAATACTATGGGCATGTGGTTTAGAATGTCTGGACATATTTTACAGGCAAAACCAGCCGGCAGGAGACACAGGGGTAGACCCTGAGCAAAATGGCTGCATAACATCCATGAGCTTGGCTGGTCTTGCTTGGGGATCCAGCTGGATCAGTTGGAGATGGTTGCTTCTGACAGGACCCACTGGAAGGAGTGTTTGAGGACTCTGCTCCCACAACCCTCTCAGGAATAAGTGGAAGAAGAAGAAGTGTAGAGTATGTGTAATGTAAGTTGTGTTATTTCATTGATGGTTAGTGGTAGTCAGCTCACAATTATATAATCATGAGCTCAATTCCTGGACCAGGCATCTTGTATCTTTCAGCAAGACACTTTATTTCACTTGCTCTAGTTCATTCAGTTTTACTAGGTTAAAGGTGTACATGTCTATGGAATTCTCAGCGACTTGCATGTTAATTTTGTGATCAGGTTGTTTTAATGTATGAACAACTAGAACATTCATCATTGGAACTGATGGAGGTTGAACACATGAAATCTGAGATGGGATCTGCAATCTGTTTAGGGTGGTTTAACCCTTTAACATTTACATTACTATATATCTACTACTATATTTTCAAGGTAAAGGTTTTATCTCATATAATTATTTCACATGGTATCAAATCTATGAGATTTTGATGATATTAATTTTGAGAACAATACCTTAACATCAGTATGAGAGGCTGGTTACAGCAGGTTTGAACAGAAAGAGGTGAGAGAATTCTGGCCAGATATGGCTGGTTTAAAAGCTAAAGGGTTAATCTTATTGTTACAAAAGAAATAAACACTTATCTCAATCTGTTATATATTCTAGTTCAAATCATATGACCCAAATCTGCAGGCCTTTCTGCTTCCAAAACTCTAGCCATTCTTTTGTTCCCTTGCCAAAAGGATTTCTATCAACTTCGTAAAATTCTACTACATATATCACATTTTAACTATGATTGCACTGTAAGCATTACTCTGAATAATTATGTGGTGAGAAAACAAATAATACTGTATGATTTTAGCGACAGAGTCCATTTGGTTAATATAGAAATGGCTTCTACAAGACTAGAACTGTTTCATTTGAAATGAAAACGAAATCACGACTTCCGACACAATCATTGCTGATAAAATGACAAGTCAGTCAATCATATCTTATAGATGAAGATTTCATATTAGCTGTGCATTTGGCTTTTGACTCCATATTGTTCATACTTGACAAAATTCCACCAAATGCGTTCACTTCCTCTTCACCAGTCTCAATACCACCTACACTTACACAACAACTGCAAACACACTTCAAACCAACATTTTCAGTATATTCCAAAACTAGCCCTTGTGACTTCTCTCTCTCTCTCTCTCTCTCTCTCTCTCTCTCTCTCTCTCTCTCTCTCTCTCTCTTGCTCTCTCTCTCTCCCTCTCTCTCTCTCTCTCTCTCTCTCTCTCTCTCTCTCTCTCTCTCTCTCTCTCTCTCTCTCTCTCTCTGTAAACATAGCATAGCCAGATGGTTAAGGAGTTCGCTTCATGATCTTTAAGTCGCAGGTTCGATCCCAGCTCTTGCCATCTTGGACAAGTGTCATTTACCCATAGCCTCAGATTGACCCATGCCTTGTCAGTGAAAATGAATAGATGGTAACTTCTTGAAAGCCTGTTGAATGGACTGTACCTGTAATTCAATGGTCCAGCCTTGTCACACACTGTGTCACACTGATGGCACATGACCTTATCACACACTGTATTATACTGAACCTTCACGTATCTGTGGAATGCACAGCTACTTGCATATTAATTCCCCAAACAGGCTGTTCCATTATTCAGACAATTAGGCCACTTATCATCCCATTCAACCAATGGAGGTTCAACAACAGCTTGCTGTCACTTCTAACATTATCCTATGGAGATTAAATCACTTTTTACTCTTTCTGAACTACACAGCTGTCATCCAAAGGGACATGAACATTAACTGCTCTTCCCCAACTTTGACAAAAACATTTAAAAAATAGAAAATTGAATATATTAAAAGGAAGTAGTTAGATATATCTATTTCACATGTATTTTATTATATATTATTCCTCCCTGATAGCAACACATTGATATTTCCTATGACCCCCCCCCTCCCTCTCTCTCTCTCTCTCTCTTCATTTTCACTTTTATCCCTTAAGAAAAAGTTGGGAAAGACATTAAACCCTTTCATTCCCATATTTCTAATGAAATACCCGGCCAATACTTTTTAAAATAATCCAGAGTGTCATATGCCATCTCCAGTTCGACAAGACAAGAATATACCTCTTGGCAATACTCTCACGATATCTCGAATACCTGCCACAGTGTGAATATTTGGTTGGCTGTACTGCATCTGTGGTGAAAACCGCATTGTTCCTCAGCTAGCTTGGACTCAACAATCTCCCTGCATCTCTTTGCCAGACACTTAACATATACTTTACCAAGAAGGCTTAACAAGGCGATCCCTCTGTAATTGGAACAATTTCTCTTGTCTCCCTTTTTAAAACTCGGGATTATCTCTACTATCTGAATACATGATCCTGACTTCCTTATCCACCAATGCTTCCCATTTTATGCTGTAGGTTGCACTGGATCTGCCAGTTTTGTGGGCTTCTTTGGCTTTAGGTAGTCTCAAGTTGCAGATAACTAGATGGTGATCAGTTGACAACTCAGCCCCTCTCTTAACACGTACATCCAGCACAGAATTAAAGAGATCAGAGACAATAACAAATTCACTTATTGATCTTTGTCTCTGATTCCTCTTATACTATATATATTTATAGATGTCTCTGTGCTGGAAGGTGCTCATAATAGAGAGTCCATTGCTAAAACTGAAGTCTAGCAAGGCCTTTCCATTCGTATTTAGATTGGGGTCACCATTCCTTCCAATCACTCCTTTCCATGTCAGGTGGTCAGTGCCAACATGTGCAATGAAGTCTCCCATCAGGATATATGACTCAGTCTTAACTACTTCTAACACTGCAGTAACATCATCAAAGAAGGATCTGTATTTAGACTCCTTGTTTAGTGTATAAACTTGCACCACCCACTAAGACTTATTTTCAGCCGAAGCTTCAAGAGGCAAATCCTCTCTCCTAACGGGATCCAGTCCATAACACATACTGACAGCCGGGGGCTTGTGAGTGTCCCCACTCCCGCCTGTGTAGTCATTTCTTGTGCCACACCTGAATAGTGGAATTTCCATCCTCCATCCAAATCTACGGAACTTTGTTGAGGAAACCCCCGACTATATCTAGTTGGTAGCATCTAGCCTTCTCCACTAGTTCCTGCTCCTTGCCTGTAAGGGTAATTATGTTCCAGATTCCAATTGTCAAAGATTGACA
The DNA here is from genome assembly GCA_964016885.1 of Eledone cirrhosa. Lineage (NCBI taxonomy): Eukaryota > Metazoa > Mollusca > Cephalopoda > Octopoda > Eledonidae > Eledone > Eledone cirrhosa. The sequence continues at coordinate 120,752,420 of OZ024745.1, forward strand.
TTCGGTAATTAGGAGTGAGGTAGGCATAAAAGCCAAATTTGCTATCTTCAGTTCGGTATTTGTGTCAACCCTTACCTAGGGTCAGGAATCTTGGGTAATGAAAGAATACTATCACGAATATAAGTGGTCGAAATGGGGTTCCTCTGAAGGGTCTTTGGAGTAACACTACTCAACAGAGTGCATAGCTCTGAGATCAGAGAGTCACTCCAGGTAGAATCACTACTTCTCCGAATTGAGAGATCACAGCTCTGAAACTATGGGCATGGGGTTAGAATGTCTCAGGAAAGAATTGCTGGATATATTTTACGGGCAACACCAACTGGCAGGAGACCCAGGGGTAGACCCCGAGCAAGATGGTTGGATAACATCCAATAGCTTGGCTGGTCTCGCTTGGGGATCCAGCTGCATCAATTGGAAATGGTTGCTTCTGACCCGCTGGAAGGAGTGTTTGAGGACTCTGTCCCATGACCCTTGCAGGAAAGGTTTAGCATTATAACTATATAACTAACTTTTTTGTTAGCAAGTTGGTATTTAAGGCAGTATTGGTAGAGTAGTGAACAACATGCTTTGTGGCATATAGTTACAAGCCTTTACATTCTGAGTTCAAATCCCAGCAAGGTTAGCCTTTACCTTTTACCTTTTAGGGTCAATAAAATATAGTCCCAGTAAAGCACTGTAGTTACTATAATTGACTTTCCTCTCCCTCTAAAATTGTTAGCCTTGTGCTTGAAACATTACTTAGCAAAGTTTCTTATATAAAATTATCTAGGAAGTTTTTAAATAAATATAAACTGCTTAAAATAAACAAGCTTTCTATCATAGGACCAGGCATGGTTTCCAACAGTTTGGTATTAATAGCATTAATCTAACCTGACTAAAATATTATGCTCATATCAGAAATCCTTATTGATTCAAACATTATCTCATTAGTTCTGAAGAACAGAAACTATCATGTTTGAAGTAAGTTAATTTTGTTCCCTTTTGCTTCAATTGCCACCAGAACCTACTGAAATAACTGAGACCTATGAAGGAGTCTTGACATAATTGCTCGACATACTAGAAACAGCACCTAATTTCCTCCAAATCACATCTTACCATCTTGAATATAGGCTGTGGTGTTTAGAAGTTCACTTCTAAAGCATATGTTTCAGGTTCTACTGCACAGTGTGTTGCACCTTGGTCGAGTGTCTTCTGCACTAGCCTCAGGATGACCAATGTCTTGTAAGTGAATTTGGTAGATGAGAGCTCTTTGAAAGCCCAATGTTTGTATTTATGTGAGTGTTTGTGTTCATCTTCACCTCAAAGACATTGCTAAGTCAGAGAATCTTTACCATTCTGAAAAATATGGGTTGATTATAAATAAAATTGTACATACCACTAAAAAGATGCTAATGGGTGGAATATCTTTCTTTAATCATAGGTCTACTGGATCAGGCTTAAGCTTGGGTTGAACAACATGAGCAACAAGTGGCATACAGAAAACAACTGGATTGTGGAAAACATACAACTTGATTGGATGTTACTCTGCATTCTATATGGTAAACAATCGTATATCAGTGGTAGAGATTTGATCTTTTACAAGGTGTACAGGTATGGTCTTTTACCGGGTGGTACAGGTATGGTCTTTTACCGGGTGGTACAGGTATGGTCTTTTACCGGGTGGTACAGGTATGATCTTTTACCGGGTGGTACAGGTATGGTCTTTTACTGGGTGGTACAGGTGTAGTCTTCTACAGGGTGGTAGAGGTATGGTCCTTTACTTGGTGGTAGAGGACTATACCTCTACCATGTGGTAGAGGTATAGTCCTCTATCTGGTGGTAGAGGACTATACCTCTACCTGGCGGTAGAGGTATAGTCCTCTACAGAGTGGTACAGTCTTCTACCAGGTGGTAGAGCTATAGTCCTCTACCAGGTGGTAGAGGACTATACCTCTACCGGGTGGTAGAGGTATAGTCTTCTACCATGTGGTAGAGGTATAGTCTTCTACCACATGGTAGAGGTATAGTCCTCTACCATGTGGTAGAGTTATAATCTTCTACAACATGGTAGAGGTATAGTCCTCTACCTGGTGGTAGAGGTATAGTCTTCTACCAGCTGGTAGAGGTATGGTCTTCTACTGGGTGGTAGAGATATAGTCTTCTACCGGGTGGTAGAGGTATGTTATATCAGGAGCAATTAATGTCTGCACATTACACTGCACTATATGGTAAACAATTGCATGTCAGTGCACACAGCATGGTCCTCTACTGTTTGTTGGAGGTATGTGATATAGCTGGAGCAATAGGCATGTGGAGACATTAAAATCACTTTATTCAGCTCAGCTTTCTCAAAGCTTGCCACTTTCAATGGCATTCATAACATCAAGCTAATGGTAAAACCTCTACGTGTTTACTTGATCTGCTAGAAATAGCACCCATGTTCACTTCAAATACCACAAAGAATGACATATTGGACAATGTAATCCCAAATATACACAAAGGCAAGGGAGTGATGGCTGGAACATCATTGATTTTCTTACTCAAGGGCAACCTGGGACTAAACAAAAACAACATTAACAACATATTTTATGTATGATATTGATTTCTTATTTTAACAGAGAGTCATATATTAATATTTGTTTCTACTTTAGGCACAAGGCCAGCAATTACCCAGTGCATTACTGGTACTTTATTTTATCAACCCCGTAAGGATGAAAGGCGAAGTTAACCTCGGCGAGTTTAAACTCAGATCGTAAAGGGCCGTAACTCTATGCTGCAAAGCATGGCGTCTGACTCTCTACCGATACTGCCAAGCCACCGCCCTTAACATAGTGAAATAGTGAAATGTCTATAAATGTGATTCAAAATCAAGTCACAGGCATGATTTTTCCTGAGTATTTACCTAAACTCTCTAGCACACAATGTATTTTCTTCATTTAGTTCTTCATTTAGTTCTTATATTACAACCAGTTCTTAACAAAACAATACTATTTCTGTATTTTCTAGTCATTTTTTTTTTTACAGATTGTTATCAAATATTTACTGATAAGTCTGCAACTTGTGATTTCTACATGGACGGCCCCCAACAACAACAAATAACAGAAGATTTCATCTCTCTCTTTTGGAATATTTCTTGTTGATAAAATTGCTGGTAAAAAGAAGGGAAGAACAAAAAAAAAGGTGATGAGTTTTCAACTGTAAATAAAAGATTCATATTCAGCATGATATTGAACTTTTGTCATGAAGTTTTCACTAGAATCCATTATAATAATTTAGTTCTGTTGTAAAACAATGAATTAAATGCTTTTGTTATATTTGTTTGTTTGTTGTTTATTTGTTGCATTTTTATTTTTGTCTTGTTATTTCCATTAATGAGAACTGATCAAATGAAATAATTTTTCACGTTTTAGTAAAGAGAATACACGTTTCATTGCTGGATACACCCATATTGGCTTTGACTAACAATAGCATGTTTTAAACTGGTGAGAATGTTGCTATGACTTAGTAATAACCAAAGTGAAACATGCAGAGAGTTGAAATAAATGTGTTGCAACACATTTTTCAACCTTGCCAAGTCACAGTTTGAAAGGATTGGCAGAATCGTTAGAGCATCAGACAAATGCTTGGCAATATTTGTTCCAGTTCTTTATGTTATATTATTTGGGGTTGTTAGATTAAATAAAATGCATTGCATTTTTTTGTTATGGCCCTCTGTGCTCTGGTTTCAAATCTTGCAGAGGTCAACTTTGTCTTTAATCCTTTTAGAGTTGAAAAAATAGGGGTCAATTTAATTTCCCCCCCCCCCCCCCCCCCCCCAACCTAAAAAAAAAATTGTTGGCCTTGTGCCTAAATCATTTGTAAAATTAGGGCATTGGAGTGACAGAGTTGATAGAGTGTCAGACAAATGTTTAGCAGTATTTGCTCCAGCTCTTTACGTTCTGAATTCAAATCCTGCTGAGGCCATCTTTGTCTTTCATCTTTCAGTACCAGTAAAGTACTAGAGTCAATTTAATTGATTTTCCCTTCCCCATAAATTGTTGGTCTTGTGCCTAATCCCCCCACCCCACCCCCTCCTCCTCCTCCTCCTCCTCCTCCTCATCATCATCATCATCATCATCATCATCATCATCACCACCATCGTCATTTAACATCTGTTTTCTCTGCAAGCAAGGGTTGGATGGGTGCATTTTATGATGGTACCAACACTAGGGAGGTTGTCATGTCTTTGACACGATGGAAGAGATCTTGTGACCCTTTGTTTGGTACATTTTCTATAGCTGGATGCCCTTCTCATCACCAACCACTTGGCTGAGTTCTCTTGGCGTGTTCTATCATGCCACTATATTCATATAATTTGAGGAAAGAATCAAGTTAGGTGAGATGCAGTTTGGATTTATGCCAGCTAGGGGTACTACCAATGCCCTCTTTTTGGTGAGACAATTACAGGAGAAGTATTTTGCTAAGAGTAAGCCACTGTATTTGTGGATCTAGAGAAAGCCTTTGATAGGATCCCATACTTAATAATCTGGTGGGCACTTAGGAAGCTAGGTGTAGACAAATGGCTTGTGAGAACCATTCAGATCATATATAGAGGTGCAACCAGCAGAGTGAAAGTTGGTAATGAGTACAGTGATGAATTTGAAGAGCATGTGGGGGTCCACCAGAGATCAGTCTTCAGCCCACTCCTGTTTATCATCACCCTTCAGGCCATCACTGAGGAGTTTAAAACTGGCACTCTATAGGAGCTCCTATATGCTGACAACCTAGTCTTCATACCTGAATCTGTAGGAGAGTTAGAGGCAAAATTTCAAGCATAGAAGAAGAACCTAGAGTTGAAAGGCCTAAAAGTATATTTAGCAAAGACAAAAGTCCTAATAAGCATGAAAGAAGACAGGAAAGTGGCCTTGTTCAATATGTCAGAAAGGGGTGGGCAGAAATTCCATAAGGTTCACTCAATGTAATCTTTGGATGCACAAGAGATGTAGTGGGATTGCAGGTAGGCTAACAGAAAATATAGACCTTATATGCAGCAGGTGAATCTCCATGAGAACTAGGTTAAGGGTGTACATGTCTATTTGAATGCTCAGCTTTTAAGATGTTGACTTCATGAGCAGGCTGTTCCATTGTATGAACAACTGGAACATTCATTGTCATGACTAACAGAAGTCTAACAACAACACTCCATTGTTGTTGTATAAAGTAAATGTTGTGTACAAAAAGTGTATTATTTGAGTTATGAAGGGCGGCAAATTGGCAGTATCGGTAGAGTTCTTCTTGGATCTCCCCACTCCAAGGCTTCCATCAACTTTTAGTGCTCTGCACCTTTTTATGCAGCTGTCATCCTTCATACGCATCACATGGCCATACCAAAACATCCTCCTCTCCTGCACACAACATTTGATTCCTCTTATGTTCAAAGGGTTAAACGATGATGATGATGATTATATATAGTGCTATGATTACTATTGGTAACAATCTTACTTTTCATGCCCCACATTTGGTTTATTTCAATTTCAAGATCCTTTTTTTTTCTTTATTTTCTTTTTTGACCTTTTCAGTTTTGTCCTTATCTAAACCTTTTTCTCCAATATTAGTTTCCAGTTTGGACTTTATCAGTTCTTTAAATATAGATATGTGGCTTAGTGGTTAGAGAATTGGATTCACAATTGTGAAGTTCCAAGTTCGATTCCAAAACCAGGCGATGTGTTATAGCAAGACACTTTATTTCAATGTTGCTCTTTCTGCCAGGAGTTGCAACTGGTAGAAAATATCAGCAATGGAAAGACCAATGGAGACATTGTTTTCACCCCACTTGGTAATGGAATGAGGTATGGGAATTTGTCGATTGATATTGTGTTGTATATAGAGAAGAAGATTCTTCATGTTTCCATATTTACACTTATCAATTTCCCTTTGCTTGCCTCTAAACCTTTTTTCTTGTACCACAGTTGTTATTTTATATCAAGTTTAATATTTGTATCAGAGACTACCCTGTGTGTGTTGGGAGAGGGAGTAAGTAACTTCAAAACTTTGTCAATAGTGTCCAGTTTTTTTCTGTCTATGCTCTTCAATTCACTTAACCTCCAGTTTATTATGTTCTAACTGGGATGGCTAATGTAGTTATACCTACTGTTGTATTGCTAAGGTGGCAAATTGGCAGAGTCATTAGGGCATTGGATTAAAAATGTCTCGGTATTTGTTCTAGTGCTCTGAGATCAAATCCTGCCAAGGCCAACCTTGTTTTTCATCCTTTCAGGGTCAATAAAGATTGTACCTATTCAAAACTTGGGTCGACTTTCCCACTATCTCATTTTATCCCTTTCTTACTTTCTCTCTTTCTTTCAAAGAAATCAGCTGTTCCAACCTGAGGAGAGATGGGCTCCATCAGGTTTTAAAATAGCCAAGGTATGCTGTATTTATCTTTTTTTCTAAATCATGTTTCTAGCACCAAATTCAGTTTTTAAGGTGGGAAATTGGCTAAAAATTATTAGAGCATCCAACAAAATACCTTTCAGTATTTATTCTGTTTCCAAGTTCTCTGTATTCAAATGCTCCAGAGGTCAATTTTATCTTTCATCCTTTTGGGGTCGATAAATAAAGTACTAATCCAGAGTGGATTGGTTGACAGGTGGACCCATTTGAACAATGGTTAAAGTACCTTGCAGTATTTATTTCAGCTCTCTGCATTCTAAGTTCAAATCCTCCATCACCTGATAGCTGTAATCCGTTGCCTGGTTTAACACTCCGGCCAGAATTCTCTCACCTCTTTCTGTTCAAACCTGCTGTAACTGGTCACTCATACTTATGTTAAGGTATTGTTCTCAAAATAAATAATATTAAAATCTCGTAGATTCGATATGTGAGATAATTATGTAAAATAGAGCCTTTACCACAAAAATACAACAGTGTATATACATTGATGTAAATGCTAAAGGGTTAATATTACCTCTTGGCCCTCAAGGGATTTTAATGAAATTTACTCTGTTGCAGTCATTTGAACTAGGTGTCCAGTTTGAAAATATCTTTATCCCTTCCCTCCATCAATCTCAGAGACCCTGAAAAGAATTATAGACATCATCCTTCCTTCTGTCTGTTTTACAGCTTCCCTTGTTTTACATTTTCTTTTCTTTATTTTTATGGTTATTTTCCTTCCTATTTCTAAAATTTTTATTTTTTATTTTTACTTTTATTTTCATATTTACTTATCTCTGTCTTGTTTTTTGTTTCTCAACTGTAAGAAGTACTAGATACTTCCCCTAGTCAGTCATGGCTTACTAGCTTTACACAGACGTATAAATTGATTGAATAAATAAATAAATAGAGATAAAAAAATGCCAGTTTGACACTTCTGTAGTATAGAGGTGTATACGAAAGCATATATAATATGTTTATGCACAACAAACATATTAAGTCTCCCTGAGGGTGTTTTGAGCAGCAATCATACCACAGCAACCTCAGTAAATGTGTGAACACATTAAATACTATATCATCATCATCACCGTTTTATGTCTGTTCTTCCACGCTAGCTTGGGTTAGACAGGTTGTCCTGCTGTGGGCAATGCCAGGTCAGGTGACCTTGTCTTGCTTATACGGGAACTGATTTTGGCTTGATTTCTACAGCTCGATGGCCTTCCTAACACCAACCTCATTTACAGTGTGAACTGGGTGCTTTTTGTTGTGAGACCTCCATGACCAGGGGATGGGGGCATACTGTCTATATGCTTCAGCTTCGGCTTGTACCCGTGGGAAGTCGGGTCTTCTGTATTACTGCGAGACGCCAGAGGTCACAGTCCTGTGTCATTGCCTTTGAGCGGTGCTATAGTATTTATAAATCCTGAAATACTATAGTATAGGGCAAGGGTGGGCAAACGTTTTGGATAGGGGGCCACATTGACTGGATATAGTATGCCAGTAACCTTACTTTTCTTCAGTTAGAATTTAGAAAATATAAAATATAAACTGCATCATTACATGCAGAAATGCCCATTTGTACCGTCAACTGTTGTGGTTAATAAACTGCATCATTAGAATACATAAATTAATAAAATGATTAAATACAAAAATTTTAAAACAAAATTTTCTTTTAATTAGTGTCTGTATATCACAGAACATACCAGAACAAAAATGTAGGTAGATCTAGTCTCGGCTAAAGTATTATATACAAAAATCTGTTGATTTTTATTTTTTTTATTAATTCACCAAATGCTTCCACAGGCTGCACAAAACTCTTTGGCGGGCCACATTTGGCCTACGGGCCGTAGTTTGCCCACCCCCTGGTATAGGGTATTCTCACACATTTACTGAGGCAGCTGTGACATTTATTGTACATAATAAAGGTGTATATGGTTGGATTGATGAACATAACCCCATTAGAAGATGTTTTTGAGGTCTCACTCATCTTGAATTCAGTGTATATTTGGTGTATATAAGCTTTCATATACACCTTTATTTTGAATCACACTGTGTTAGTAATACTGCTAAATACCATCTACGGTAACCTATTCTTCTTAATTTTTGTGTTATATTTCATCTGATTAATTGCCTAAGTATTTGTAGAGGTAGTTCTGGACTAAATCTCTGATTTCAGTATCTATGCCAGCGTGGTTAGAAATGGTAAGAAACTCCCACCTTCAACAATGACTTCCATGATGATGATGATAATGATTGTGATGATGAGGATGATGATGATGATGATAGTGATAATGATGGTGAAAATGATGATGATGATGATGGTGATGATGATAGTGGTGATAATGTTGATGATGGTGATGATGGTGATGATAATGCTGATGGTGATGGAGTGATGATGGTGGTGATGGTGATGATGATGATGATGATGATGATGATGATGATGATGATGATGATGATGATGATACTGTGAGGAGAGGTGGTGATGGTATAGTAGTGATGGTGATGATGATGACAATGATGTTAGTTCAGCTCTCCTGAAAGTTTCTTACCATTTTTTACCTCTAGTTATGGTCTAGTTCCCTGATTTCAGTATTTATGCCTAATCTAATATTCTCAGATTCAATAGATATTTTTCTTATAGTAGCTCTGCCACATTTATTTATCCCTTTAGCATTTCCATTACTCTCTATTTACTCTTGTATTTTCACAGTGAAGGCTGAATCTCTCATAATTATCTTGGGGAAACACATTCTGCATTCTGTCCGCCGGGGCTGTGGAGTGGCCAGCATGTGGGACCCCATTTGATCATAATACAGAGAGATGGGGGGCGATGATGGTGGGAGTTCGGATCTTCCGTGTTCGGACACATTGCACCTCTCATGTGGATCATGTAATAATTTCAGGAGTTTTTAGACAATTTATTTACATTCTTATATACAAGGCAAGCTCCCTTTATAAAATGTCTTATAACATAGGTTTGTAGATGACTTATTCTTCCTTTCGTAGAGAAGAGATTGATTAAGAACCATTTACGAGGCTAAAACATAATTTTTTTTCATTATCAAAATAGTAACACAGCTCGTATTTATATAAAGATTTCTTTATTCATGAGAAAAAAGCCCATCTTTTTTGTCAAAATAAACACAATTCGTACATAATATGTAAACTTATATCGAATCTATGAGATTTTGATATCTATTTTAAGAACAATACCTTTACATAAGTATGAAAAGCTGGTTATGGCCAGTTTAAACAAAAAGAGGTTAGACAATTTGGGCCGGAGACGGCCGGTTTAAATGCTAAAGGGTTAAATCCATACTAATTTCTATGTTGAACTGACGAATATGACCACATTAGAGAATATTTATGAAGACTCAATTTTCTTGAAGCTAGTGTATAGTTGGTGTGCGGTGTCTAGATTGTATCTGATGTTTTACTTT
>OZ024745.1:120767249-120837249 GCA_964016885.1 Eledone cirrhosa
TAGGTGTCACGATAAAAAGCATCCAGTCCACACTGTAAAGTGGTTGTGTAGGTGTCACGATAAAAAGCATCCAGTCCACACTGTAATGTGGTTGTGTAGGTGTCACAATAAAAAGCACCCAGTCCACACTGTAATGTGGTTGTGTAGGTGTCACGATAAAAAGCATCCAGTCCACACTGTAATGTGGTTGTGTAGGTGTCACGATAAAAAGCATCCAGTCCACACTGTAAAGTGGTTGTGTAGGTGTCACGATAAAAAGCATCCAGTCCACACTGTAAAGTGGTTGTGTAGGTGTCACGATAAAAAGCATCCAGTCCACACTGTAAAGTGGTTGTGTAGGTGTCACAATAAAAAGCATCCAGTCCACACTGTAATGTGGTTGTGTAGGTGTCACGATAAAAAGCATCCAGTCCACACTGTAAAGTGGTTGTGTAGGTGTCACGATAAAAAGCATCCAGTCCACACTGTAAAGTGGTTGTGTAGGTGTCACAATAAAAAGCATCCAGCCCACACTGTAATGTGGTTGTGTAGGTGTCACGATAAAAAGCATCCAGTCCACACTGTAAAGTGGTTGTGTAGGTGTCACGATAAAAAGCATCCAGTCCACACTGTAATGTGGTTGTGTAGGTGTCACGATAAAAAGCATCCAGTCCACACTGTAAAGTGGTTGTGTAGGTGTCACAATAAAAAGCATCCAGCCCACACTGTAATGTGGTTGTGTAGGTGTCACGATAAAAAGCATCCAGTCCACACTGTAAAGTGGTTGTGTAGGTGTCACAATAAAAAGCATCCAGCCCACACTGTAATGTGGTTGTGTAGGTGTCACGATAAAAAGCATCCAGTCCACACTGTAATGTGGTTGTGTAGGTGTCACGATAAAAAGCATCCAGCCCACACTGTAATGTGGTTGTGTAGGTGTCACGATAAAAAGCATCCAGTCCACACTGTAAAGTGGTTGTGTAGGTGTCACAATAAAAAGCATCCAGCCCACACTGTAATGTGGTTGTGTAGGTGTCACGATAAAAAGCATCCAGTCCACACTGTAATGTGGTTGTGTAGGTGTCACGATAAAAAGCATCCAGCCCACACTGTAATGTGGTTGTGTAGGTGTCACGATAAAAAGCATCCAGTCCACACTGTAATGTGGTTGTGTAGGTGTCACGATAAAAAGCATCCAGCCCACACTGTAATGTGGTTGTGTAGGTGTCACGATAAAAAGCATCCAGTCCACACTGTAAAGTGGTTGTGTAGGTGTCACGATAAAAAGCATCCAGCCCACACTGTAATGTGGTTGTGTAGGTGTCACGATAAAAAGCATCCAGTCCACACTGTAAAGTGGTTGTGTAGGTGTCACGATAAAAAGCATCCAGTCCACACTGTAATGTGGTTGTGTAGGTGTCACGATAAAAAGCATCCAGTCCACACTGTAAAGTGGTTGTGTAGGTGTCACGATAAAAAGCATCCAGTCCACACTGTAATGTGGTTGTGTAGGTGTCACGATAAAAAGCATCCAGTCCACACTGTAAAGTGTTTGTGTAGGTGTCACAATAAAAAGCATCCAGTCCACACTGTAATGTGGTTGTGTAGGTGTCACGATAAAAAGCATCCAGTCCACACTGTAAAGTGGTTGTGTAGGTGTCACAATAAAAAGCATCCAGTCCACACTGTAAAGTGGTTGTGTAGGTGTCACGATAAAAAGCATCCAGTCCACACTGTAATGTGGTTGTGTAGGTGTCACGATAAAAAGCATCCAGTCCACACTGTAAAGTGGTTGTGTAGGTGTCACGATAAAAAGCATCCAGTCCACACTGTAATGTGGTTGTGTAGGTGTCACGATAAAAAGCATCCAGCCCACACTGTAAAGTGGTTGTGTAGGTGTCACAATAAAAAGCATCCAGTCCACACTGTAATGTGGTTGTGTAGGTGTCACGATAAAAAGCATCCAGTCCACACTGTAAAGTGGTTGTGTAGGTGTCACAATAAAAAGCATCCAGTCCACACTGTAAAGTGGTTGTGTAGGTGTCACGATAAAAAGCATCCAGTCCACACTGTAATGTGGTTGTGTAGGTGTCACAATAAAAAGCACCCAGTCCACACTGTAATGTGGTTGTGTAGGTGTCACGATAAAAAGCATCCAGTCCACACTGTAATGTGGTTGTGTGGGTGTCACAATAAAAAGCACCCAGTCCACACTATAAAGTGGTTTGTAGGTGTCACGATAAAAAGCATCCAGTCCACACTGTAATGTGGTTGTGTAGGTGTCACAATAAAAAGCACCCAGTCCACACTGTAAAGTGGTTGTGTAGGTGTCACAATAAAAAGCACCCAGTCCACACTATAAAGTGGTTTGTAGGTGTCACGATAAAAAGCACCCAGTCCACACTGTAATGTGGTTGTGTAGGTGTCACAATAAAAAGCACCCAGTCCACACTATAAAGTGGTTGTGTAGGTGTCACGATAAAAAGCACCCAGTCCACACTGTAAAGTGGTTGTGTAGGTGTCACAATAAAAAGCATCCAGTCCACACTGTAAAGTGGTTGTGTAGGTGTCACGATAAAAAGCACCCAGTCCACACTGTAATGTGGTCTCGTGATACGGATCTTCTTCTTGAACCCAGAGGTAAGTTGGTGGTGCTGGATTGACCAGCAGAGAAGGATACACTTTCAGGCTGGTAGCCATCTATACACCAACAGGGGCAGGACAGTCTGACTTCTTCTGGCGACTGGAGATGTCCTAGGATCATTCCGCTCTTTAATGTTAACTAGCAGAATGGCCCGGCGTTGTTCACCAATTGATGCAGAAGTCCTAATAAAAAGTGAAGTTGTCTTGGGTGAATAGGCAAATAATTTTCCATTAAGATTTTTCTAAAGCATGTAATTGCGTTCCCTCTCTTAAGTTGATGTAGCATCAGCGGTTCGTTGGTTGTATGTTTCAAGTGCTCTTCTGGTGGCAGTACGTTCAGCATCTTGTGACTGTCGAATAGCAGATTCCACTAACAATTCGTTTGCCCGCCTTGTTCTTTTTCTTGCCGCTTTCGCAGTATTTCGGCCAAATTTCGAGGCATGACCTAAAAGCAGGATGAAGTACACTGAGACTAACTGGTGGAGTAAGGAGTAAACTCATCAGTGATTCGTGTGATTTCCGAATCGCTGGCCTTGTTTGTTTATGTTTTGTTTTTGTGTATGCAAAAATATCTGTACACGAATATATATATTAAAATAACAGATTAAAGTTTAAGCAAAGGATCGCTGCTTTCACCCTTAACGGGATCTTCTGAAACTAAAAAAATCAATCTGTGCACGCAGAAGTAAATATTTTGAAGAACGTTACACACTGTGTATATATATATACACACACACAGATAGTGTCATAATGTTGAAATGCAGACAGCCAGACATGTAGATAGATATTATAAAGGCACAACCTTATAGCTATGTATCTATCTAAAAAGACAGACTAAGAAAAAGAGAGAGGGATCGCTTTTTCGCCTAATGCGGTCCCTAGGGCATTGAAAATTTGAAATATTTTTTGCTCAAAACACTCACACGACAATAAGTATTACATGTGTAAAGTTTGAAAAAAATCAGTTAGGTGGTTCTCTAGGTTTAGGGAGTCAGACAGACAGACATTTCTGTTTTTAGATATATAGATGACAATTATTTAGTTTGCACAAATACCAGTGAATCACCTTTCCTGTTATATTGTGCCTCCGTTCTTTATAGTGAGTCTGGGCTAGGTGTTCGTACTCAGATACGATGTGAGCCACAGTTTCCTCTCTCTCTGTCTCCATAGATCCTACAGAGTGAGCTAGCTTTGTCACCCACTTCATTCTGAGGGCTTTCTCTTGTGCATCCATTAGCATTCCTTCTGTAGCTTTTTAAAGCCCTTTTTAACCAGCCCCATATCTGTGGATCTCTGAATTCCGTTTTCTTTAAAAAAGGCGCAATGCAGTGTTTTTCATGAAGGTTGTTCTTCTTTGTTATTACTTCCTTCTTGGACATCCCCTGGTCTATTGTCTTCTCCCTCAGTACAACTTTGAGCATCAGCTCCCTACTCAAGAACTTCTGAAATTCTGAAATTTGTAGTTAATTACTGTATCTATGAGCAACTTTTGTAATGGAGTATGATCTTTTGATGCTTTCATGTTTTATAATGAGTTTGATCATCCAATCATGTGATTCCCCTAGATATATAGATAATCCAATTCTAGCAGTTTTCAAAGAAATGTCTAACTGGATTAATCCACATCCTCCTTCTTTCCTAGGGAGATATATTCTATCTGTATCTGCCTTAGGGTGATGCATTCTGTGCATGGTAAGAATTTTCTAATTTTTATATCAAGCCTATGGATCTCTGTGCTTGACAAGTTGATGACATTGTAACAGTAAGTTACTACTGGTATGGCAAGCGTGTTTATGGCATCGATCCTATTCCTTGCATTCAATTCCGTTCTTAAGATTGCTCCTATTCTGCAGTAACTTTCCTTCCTTATCCTTTCCCTCATTGTCGAGTGCTTGATTCCATCTCTTTCACAAATACCTAGATATTTATAAGTTTCTTCTTGATCAAGTTATCTTATCACATTCCCTCGATCAAGATTAATGTCTGAACTTCTCCGCAGCTTTCCTCTGGTGAACATGGCTTTGGCGTATTTATCTAGTCCAAACTCCATTTTAATATCATCACTGAACTTGCTCATCATTTTTTGCAAATACCTTCAGGTCATCCATGTAGAACAAGTGATTAAGGGTTTTGTCATCGACTTTATATCCGTGTTTTGTTTCATTGAGCATGTTACTTAATGGTATAAGTGCGATGCAGAATAAAAGCAGTGATAAAGAGACACCCTGAAAAATTTCACAATTAATATTATCTTCTCCAGCTTCCAGTGATTTTTTTCACTATTCAAAAGGAGTGTCGTTTTCCATGTCTTCATACTGAATGACAGGAACCTCCTGACAACGGGGGATATTTTGAAAATCTCTAAACATTTTTCAATCCAACTGTGTGGCAAACTATCAACTGCTTTTTTGTAATCTATCCAAGCAATTGATAGATTTTTGTGTCTATTATGACAATCTTCCAGAATCATTTTGTAAATCAAAAGCTGATCCTTACAGCCATATAAGCCTCCCTTCTGCTCATTGGGAAATAGATAATTTGTTATCAGGTGGTCATATGTATATTCAGTTAGAACTAATGTTAAGATTTTATGCATTGTGGTCAAGCAAGTTATCAGTCTGTAATTTTGGGGATTATTTGTCTCATCATTCTTCAGAAGTAAGAATGTAATGCCATTAACTATCCATGATGGTATCTTTTCTGGCTCCTTAACCATTTCATTGTAAAGTTGGGCTCATGAGACTCTGTGAAGGCATTCATCCCAAAATTTGGTATTTTGTCTTTCCCTGGGGATTTCCATTTTCTGGATTTTCTAAAAGCTAAACGCAGATGTTCAACTGTTATATTTTCCCATGTTTGTTCCTCAAGGTAAGCTATATCTTTCATTTGTCTGTCTATCCATGGGGCATGTATATTATGAACTTTTTCTTCAGCCCAGATCTTTTTCCAGAATTCTTGCACTTCCTCCTTGGGTGGTATTGATTTAGCAGTTATTGTTGACTTGCCAGTTTTTCTGTAGAAGTTTTTTTGGTTGTTTTTGAACATATTATTGTCCTTATTGAATCTAGAGCATTTTTCAAAGCGTCTTATACAAGCAGCTTTAGCCGACATTTTTTGCTCGATTGTTTCTATCATCATGTCTATGTCGCTTGTTGATTTTATATTGTATTTTCTTTTCAATTTTCTGAGTTTAATCTGTTTAACGTGTTCACCTACTTTGTAGTTTGCTAAAATTTCTATGTCAGATCGAAGAAGGTTTATTTGGTGATTGATGTTCTCTTGCCAAGTAAGATTTTTGTAGGCATTCCTTTGTTTTTTCATTTTCACTCCACATAAGTGAGTGGTGACTTTAGCCAATGCATAGTAGAGTTGATTTAGATCAGTAATGTTTAGTTTATTTGTGGTGATAATGTCTTTATTATTATTATTATTGTTCTTTGAGTCTCAGTCATTGATGTTATTTAACTGGAAAGTTTGTTGAAATGAATATCAAGCTGCTACCTGCAGCCTCAGATATTCAGGACGCATCGGAGGGTTCTTGCTGTTCCCAGCAAGCATGCCTTTTGAAGTGTTCCAAAAAGCGGGGTTGGACTAATGTTCTTTTACCATCCTTGGAAACTCTTTGAGATAGTACCTAGTGCGCCTATGACAATCGGGACGACCTTGATTTCATGGCAGTTCCAAATCCTTTTTAACTCCCACTTTAAATCCTGGTATCAGTTAATTTTCTCCCTCTCCTTTTCTTGCACTCTTGTGTCAAAGGAGCAGGCTACATCTACAATCAGGCACGATCTTTTTTCCTTGTTCAAAACCACCAGGTCAGACCTATTGGGTTCTAATTTCTTGTCCATCTGTATCCTAAAATCGCATAGCACCTTCACCTGATCGTTTTCTATCACCTACTCTGGCTTATGCTCATACCACTTCTCAGAATGTGCTAAATTGTTTACTTTGCATAGATGCCAGTGGATCACCCTGCCTATCATGTCTCCAGCCTTTATAGTGAGTCTGGGCTAGGTGTTTACAGTTGGATACAATGTGAGCCACAGTCTCCTCTCTCTCTCCACAGATCCTACACAGTGAGCAAGCCTCCTCCTTGTCAATATGGTGTTTCACCCACTTCGTTCTGAGGACTTGCTCTTGTGCAGCCATTAGCATTCCTTCTGTAGCTTTTTTTAAGGACTCCTCTTTTTAACCAGTTCCATGTCTGGGGATCTCTAAATTCCGTTTTTTTTAAGAAGGTACTATGAAGGGATTTTTCATGAAGGTTGCTCTTCCTCCTTGTTGTTATTTCCTCCTTGGACATCCCCTGGTCTATTGTCTTCTCCTTCAGTACAATTTTGAGCATTGGCTCCCTACTGTCAGTCACATATTTGTGCAGGTTGTTTTTCTCCATCTGAGCACAGTCCTCTATGTTAATATGACCTCTTCCACCTTCAGCTCTCTTTAAGTAGAGTCTATCGACATAACTCCTCTTATGGAACATGTTGTAGATAGTCATTAGCTTCCTAGTCTTCCTATCTATTTCTTTTTGTTCCGCAACATTCCATTTCAGAATTCCCGCACTGTACCTAATAATAGACACACCTCGGGAATTCACTGCACTTATGACATTCCTACTATTTAGATGTGATTTTAATATGCTCCTTACTCCCCTAATGTACTCAGATCTTATCAATTCCTTCATTTTTTTGTTCTTGATGTCATCTGCCTCCAGAACACCTAAATATTTGTATCCCTCTTCAGTGTCAATTTCCTTTATCATCTCATCTGTTGGTACCTGGATTCCGTTGCTTCTGCTCAATTTACCCCTATTCATCACTAGGACTCCACACTTATTAATACCAAATTCCATACATATATCATTGCTGAAAATATGGACAGTATCAACAAGTACATCCAACTCCTTCTCACTCTTCCCAAAGAGTTTAAGATCGTCCATGAAGAGGAGGTGGTTTATGGTAAGCTCTCCTTTTCCCAACTTGTATCCTGCTCTCACTTTTCAGTGAGGGGTATCAGGGCAGCGACAAACAGCAGAGGGGACAAACTATCTCCCTGGAAGATACCTCTCTTGATCTTCACGCCTCCCAAGGATTCTCCACCCAATGTTAACTCTGTTTCCCAGGACTGCATAGTTTTGCTCAACAACTGTCTGATGTTATCTGCCACATTGAAGATCTCTAGGCTTTTGGTTATCCAAGAATGAGGTACCATGACAAATGCCTTTTTGTAGTCTATCCATCCCATGGCAAGACCAGTGTGTCTCCTCTTGCAATTCCTCATTACCATCTTATCAATAAGTAACTGGTCCTTTGTACCACGGGACTTCTTTCGGCATCCTTTCTGTTCGTCCGGTAACAAGTTGTTTATGTGGAGGTGATGGTAGATTTCCTCAGACACAATGCTTGTTAACAGTTTCCACATTACGGACAGACATGTCATAAGCCTATAGTTGGTAACATCATTACCCTTGATTCGGTCTTTCATTACCAGAACTGTGGTACCTTTTGTCAACCACTCTGTGCACCTTGGGTATGAGCAGTGTAGTTTTTGTTGATTTTGTATTGATAGTTTTTTTTCGTAATATGTGTGCAGTGCCTAGTAGTGCTATCATTTGTATGTTGTATATATTTGTAAGTCCTGGGGTTTGGGCTATATATTTGTCAGTGTGTTTTTTTAATCATTCTTAGAGCACCTATTATTATAGGTATTGTTTCTGTTTTCATTTTCCACATTCGAGTTATTTCTATCTCTAGATCTTTATATTTGGAGAGTTTCTCTATTTCCTTGGAAGATATATTGTCATCTGTGGAGACAGATACATCTATTAGAAGACATTGTTTTCTTTGTCGTCTTTGGCTACAATATCTGGTCAGTTGGCCTTGATCTCTTTGTCTGTATGTATTGGCATATCCCAGAGAATGATTGCTTTGTCATTCTCTGACACTTTTTCTGGTGTGTGTTTGTACCATCTTTTTTCTGTTGGTATTTAATAATGCTGGCATAATTTCCAGAATATAAAGGTCTTAACTCTATCATGCCTGTGGATATATTCTTTTTTGGCTAGAGCTGGGCATCCATAGACTGTGTGGTTGATTGTTTCTTTCTTATCTCCACATATTCTACAGTTACTTTGTTTTGTTATGTACTTCTGGTAGTTTCTGGTGGGTAGACTCTGGTCCTGCGCTACAATTAGAAATCCTTCCATCTCAGTCCAGTGCTTTGGAGCCAGTTTTGTGTGTTTTCTTTGTCTACTTCCTTTCTATTTAGCTTTTTTTTGGTATTGGCCATGTAAGGATTTCTCCTGCCATCTTTTTAGCATGGCATTCTGGGGGTCAATTTTCAATTTAAATTTTATGTCTTTCACAATTTTTGTTTTTGTTTTTTCTTTGTTTTTATTTTCCTCACAATTATCTGTTAGTCCGGTTTCTGATTTGAATATTTTGGCTTTGTTCATGTTTCGTGGCTATTTGTATTAGCTTTCCTTTGTTTTTTTATTAAGTATTTTTGTAGTCCTACAGTAGTTTTCTAATTGCATAAGGCCCCTTCCTCCTTGTGTTCTTTGTAGGTATAATCTTTCTACATCTGATTTTGGACGGTGTATTCTAAATGCAGTCATTATTTTTCTTGTTTTTCTATCTATTCCAGCCAGTTCTTTTAGTGTCCAGTTCAGAATGTTAAAGCTGTAACTCCTTACTGGGATTGCTAAAGTGTGATGCCAATCACTTTATGCTTTGCATTTAGTTCAGTTTTTAGTATTAACCTAATTCTTCTGTAGTATTCTTTTCTAATCTTTTCTTTCATTTGTGTGTGTTGAATCTTATCTATGTTGTTGATTCCTAAGTATTTGTATGTCTGAGTTTGATCTAGTTCTCTTATCTCTGTTTCTTTATCTAACATAATATTATTGCTTTACACTAGTTTCCCTCTCTTCACTGTTGTATAAAAAGAAATATAATAATTGTTTCTACTTTTGGCACAATGCCAGCAATTATCTCAGTGTATTACTGGTACTTTATTTTATCGACTCCCGTAAGGATGAAAAGCAAAGTTAACCTCGGCGGGATTTGAACAAAACAGAGCAAACCCCAACCATAAAAGATACACAGAGTGCTAACCAACAAAAACCGATCCCAGACAACACAACCAAAAATACAAATATGGTGTTGGACAGATATAGATATATAAAAAGTAGATGATAGAATGACAAGTCAGTCAATCATATTGATGGCCTCCCCACAGCCCCGGCAGGCAGAATGGAGAAGGCGTTTCCCCGGAGGATGGCAGGGGTGATGAGCTGGAAGAACCATTCTATCTCGCGAGGCCAGCTCAGCACCTATGGTGGTGAGTAGGGAGGTAGCCATAGGGCCGAGGACACCAGAAGTCTCCACTTCGTTTTTAGAGTATTATGTTGCTGTATGATTGAAGCATATTCCTCAGTTATCCATTTGTCTTTTTGATTTTATTAGTGGTACTTGAGGGTTAGAGTCTGGCCCATTATTTAGATCGAAAGGGTGATGGACTGGCAGAATCAGCAGAGCGTCGGAAACCCTGCTTTGCAGCATAGAGTTACGTCCCTTTACGTTCTGAGTTCAAATCCCGCCAAGGTTAACTTTGCCTTTCATCCTTATGGGGTTGATAAAATAAAGTACCAGTAATGCACTGAGATAATTGCTGGCCTTGTGCCAAAAGTAGAAACAATTATTTAGATCGTTATCATTTTTGTTGGGTATCGGCTTCTGTGTTTCTATGTTTGTACGTTTTCATTTCAAACTCTTTCTTGTTTTACTTACGTGGTCACAATTTCATAAAGAAAATTATGTTATTAGGATGATCCATATATACAATTTATTTTTGGTAGGCCTTGCTGGTTTCCCCTTCGTTTTCTTAGTATATTTTTTATATTAATGTAAATGATAAAGAATAAATGTTTCATTCACTGTTGTATAAAAAGAAATATAATAATTGTTTCTACTTTTGGCACAATGCCAGCAATTATCTCAGTGTATTACTGGTACTTTATTTTATCGACCCCCGTAAGGATGAAAAGCAAAGTTAACCTCGGCGGGATTTGAACTCAGAACGTAAAGGGCTGTAGTGATAGGGGTGACCATTATGTAGCGAATAGATGTATTCTTTGCAGGATGAAAAGAATGAAGAATTGTGATGTTGACAATGTTTATTTTATAATAATAAAATTCACTTGTTGGTACATCAAATATTGAGTAATAAAATCGTGACAGTTAATAGTCTTACTAGTTACTTCGAGCTAGCGTGAATGCATGTATCAAATAAAACGATATAGTAGAAGTTGTGTGTTGTACTTTACAGTAGTAGAGAAAGACAAGAAGTCAAAAGGATAAAGTGTAGCAGGGAACAATATAAGCATACGTGGTTTCTGTAGTAGTGGTCAATCTGTCGAGCTGGTATAAAATGTGAGAGGATAGTAACTAGAAGACTGTATTCGTGAAGAGAATCTATAGCGTTAATAGAACTGTTCTTCTGTCGTCTGAGTTAATAACTATCTCTGGTTCAGTTCTCAAAGCGATTGTATTTATAAAAATACTATAATTAGAAGGATGGTTTTTGAAACAATAGTGGCCAGGTGTGTATCGTCTATCAAGTGTCCGGGTCACAGGTCAAGTGGTATATACGTTTATCATAGTTGTCTTTTGAGAGGACAATGGTGAGAATTCCTAATTTTTTATTCAATTCCGAATCTTCGCCAGGTAAGACATAGAAGAATTCCGTTACAGGGCAATAACTCTATGCTGCAAAGCATGGCGTCTATCGATACTGCCAATCCAATAATACAATGCTTACAGAACGAAAGCACAAACAAATATAATATAAAGGAAAGGGAAAGCGGTAAAGAAAGAGAAAAGTATCCATGCATTACTGACTTGTGGAGTTATGTCGAACAGCTGTTGTCTCATGTAGAATGAATCCGGTTATCGGCCGAGTCCATAGTGAAGATCGACCCGCCGCCTTATTTTGGCCTGGAAGGGCAAGCAATTTTCCTCTGTCTGGTGGCAATAGTGAATGAGGTTTTAGCAGAAAGATACTTTAGACGTATAAAGTATTGTTGAAATGTAAAGTTAATGGGTGAGTGACTTATAGTGTGAAGTGATATTACTATGAGAAAAAATCACATCGGGGTCACCACTTTAGCAGAAAGATACTTTAGCTGTTGTCTATGTTGGCAAGTGAGTAAGTAGAGTTGCTGGATTCTCTATTGATGACAGAGAGGATATCATTATGTATGATATAAGTTGGTAGGCTGCGTGTTTACGTTTAGTAATGAGTTCCATAGTTGATGAAAGAATCCGAAAGCATATTTAAACTTGTAATAATGGTTTATTCTCTTTAAAACGAATTAACACATACTTTCACCGTGAAGTAAGCTGCATAAAGATCAGTAATGAGTTGTATAGGTCCTTTCAGGATAAAACATGGAATTATGCAACTGAAGTAAATAGATATTTTGGTAGGAAGAAATGTTGCTGGGCCCCTGCCGAGAGGGCCAAAGTTCCCTGTTAAGCGCTATATCTTGCCAGCATCTCCAGTATCAACCAGGAACGTAATTAGTTACTTCCTGTGTCCACGAAATGCAAGCCTTAACTGATAGGTAGAAGTCAAAAAAGGCGCGAAGCAACTGCTGGGTGGAAGTCGACTTTGTTATTCATACACCGCCGAGCCTAAGGGCTGGCGAGTGACAAAGTACGACCAAGTTATTCCGCAGCTATGAAATAGTACCATTGCTTGCTACAAGGTTGTCTGGTGGACCAGGTTGAAAGGACTGAAGACAGTCACTTTTCTCTTTGTTGTTCTTATTTTCCGAAAACGGAATAGGGGAGACTCCGAGCAATTTAACTGAGCAATTAACCGCATCCATCATCTACTACTGCTTGACCTTCGTGCCTTGTCCCAAACCCGGTTCGAGATAAACCCCATCACCTTCTTTTGGACAGGAAGGGCAGCCAATTTTCCCCTGTCTGGTGGTGGTAGCGAAAGAGGTGTGGTGGACCAGGTTGAAAGGATTGAAGACAGACACTTTTTCTCTTTAGCCAATCCCTCATCAACTTTTTCAAGTTTTACTTGGAAAGAAAGGTGAGAGTGGAGAAAGTGCTGCCCCCCCCCCCATACATTTGTTAAAAGATGGAGGAATGGGGCGAGAATGGCCCGTATGAGTGAGCCTACTCTGACCATACACCTGTAGGTTGGTTAATTTGAGGGGGAGTGACCTCCCCAGGTGCCCTAGAAGCGTCAGGTGGTTCAGGATTGGTGGGGTACCTGAGTCACCCCTGGGTGGTTCACTCCTCTATTAGGGAATTTATTTTGTTATTTTTATATTTTTTTCATTGTTAAATAGGTTTTGTTATTCTGCATTTTTACGCTATCTTATTGTAAACCCCCACTATCCCTGTCTTTGTATTATCCCCTACATGTCGGTCCTTGTGGCTAATAAATGAAAGCATCATCATCATTATTATTAGATTTACGGTCCTTTACGTTCTGAGTTCAAATCCTGCCGAGTTTAACTTTGCCTTTCATCCTTACAGGGTCGATAAATAAAGTACCAGTAATGTACTGGTATCGATTTAATCGACTTTCCATTCCCCCAAAATTGCTGGCTTTGTGTCAAGTGTAAAGTATCTTTACATTTTCATATCTTTTCAGCACCTTCCAACGGAGGGCTGGGAATGCCGTGGCTGATGATGCGCAAACATGCGCTGAGACTACGGCATCTCCAGGTATTCCTCACCGACCAACCAGTGTGGGTACCGTTTGTGAGACAAGCCTTCCCGCAACTTGTCTCGCTGACGGAGCTGCAGTCCTGGGTCAAGCGGAGACTGAAGAAGATGGGCGCCTGGCACATTGAATGCACTCAGGCGCTCACAGTCCTTTGTCAAGCGGGCACAGCAATCAGTGGAGACTCCACTTCGACATTCTATAGAAGGCTAGTACATCACAAGGGCGATGACGTGTTCAGAGAGACTCTGGGAGTCGAAGACGACGAGCTCACCAATCTGTTTGGTAGGACTTTCCGCCCGGGACCTATGGACAACTTCCAGAGGTCCCTGGCCTGGCAGTGCTACCGAGGAGCTCTACCAGTTCGAGACAAGATCTACAGGCACGAACTCCCCGGCAGGGATCCTTCCAAGAGGATGTGTCCAAGATGCGAGCAGGACATTGAAACCGTCTTGCACACAATTGTACACTGCCCGGGCATAACTGACCTGTGGAACTATGCAGAACAACTGCTGTCACGTATGGGACAAATCCAGTTGACTGCCGAGTCCATAGTAAGGATCAAACCGCCAACTTCTTTCAAAAACGAAAGAGAGACGGTTTTCCTCTGCATAGTGGCTATGGTGAAAGAGGTTATATGGTGGACGAGATTGAGAGGACTGAGGACAGATGCCTTTCTCTCCGGACAACAGCTCATTCCCTTCTTTAGGTACCACTTTAAAAAGAGAATTAGAGTGGAGAGAGAGAGGCACTGCACCCCAGTAAATTTACTGAAAGGTGGGTGAATGTAGCAAAAATGACCCGAGTGATTGGGCCTTCTCTGTATATAAACCTGTAGGTTGAAGAAGAGAGCAAAAGGAAGAAAGGAGCACTTGCACAACACGCTCCTGAAGTTGAGGGTTGTTCTATCGACGGGGTATTAAACAACCCATTTGTGACGCCTCCCCCTATTGCGGATTTCGATTGTTAAATTTGTTTGTTTCAATATCTTTAAACGATTGTATGTAAAATCACTATCATGTGACCTTGTTTTGTCCTTTCTTAATAAAGAAATACATATTTCAAGTAGAACAAATTTAACATAGTTTCACTATCTGGTTTCCGAGAAAACTCGTTAGTTTTACATCACGATTTTATATGGCTTGTAACATCTAATATAGGGAAGAAATATGATGTACATACTGTTGTCTCCCAGTGTGATCCGCTACACTCAAGATTCTATTTCTCCATTCTTCCAAAATGGGAACAAAATACAAGCTCTTCTTTCGGATATCATCAATAATCGAATTACACCTGACCAAATCCCTACAATCAGAGTTGTGTTGAGAGATGGAAAATATTATAGTATGGACAATATGAAAATATTATAGTATGGACAATATGAAAATATTATAGTATTAAACAACCCATTTGTGACGCCTCGCCCTATTGCGGATTTCGATTGTTAAATTTGTTTGCTTCAATATCTTTAAACGATTGTATGTAAAATCACTATCATGTGACCTTGTTTTGTCCTTTCTTAATAAAGAAATACATATTTCAAGTAGAACAAATTTAACATAGTTTCACTATCTGGTTTCCGAGAAAACTCGTTAGTTTTACATCACGATTTTATATGCCTTGTAACATCTAATATAGGGAAGAAATATGATGTACATACTGTTGTCTCCCAGTGTGATCCGCTACACTCAAGATTCTATTTCTCCATTCTTCCAAAATGGGAACAAAATACAAGCTCTTATTTCGGATATCATCAATAATCAAATTACACCTGACCAAATCCCTACAATCAGAGTTGTGTTGAGAGATGGAAAATATTATAGTATGGACAACAGGAGGCTGTATGTGTTCAAAGAAGTACAACGCTTAAGTAAACCAAACTTGCAGATTGACGTTTCGTTAAGTTCATACTTCGACGAAAATAAGTTCACTACAGAAAACGATGGTTTAAGTGTAAGAGTAAGAGGTAAGAAATGGAGTAAGACACAGCAAGAAAATACTGAAGTTGAGTTTAAATCGAGTAACAGAGAACACAGAACTACATACAAATCACCTGCAACACAAAATATAGTTGCTCCGTCTGTACAAAGTATTAGGACCCCACCTGAACCAAGTACTCGGATCTCTTTAGCACCAAGTGACATGACTCCAGTTAAGCCAAGAACTCAGATCTCGTCAGCACCAAATCACAGGACCCCACCTGAACCAAGTACTCGGATCTCTTTAGCACCAAGTGACATGACTCCAGTTAAGCCAAGAACTCAGATCTCGTCAGCACCAAATCACAGGACCCCACCTGAACCAAGTACTCGGATCTCTTTAGCACCAAGTGACATGACTTCACTTAAGCCAAGAACTCAGATCTCGTCAGCACCAAATCACAGGACCCCAAAACATTACAGTGAAAGTGAGAAACAATGTTGTTGTGTAATTCTTTAAACAGCCACAATATTTCTCTAAAAACGGGCATATTATTTACGGACAAAAATCCATGGACTTTCATCAAAACAGCTGCTTTTCTAAAATAGAACTTTAATGAAATCTTTTTTGTAAGTATGTATTAAAAAACGCTTCAAATTCTATACTTGCTTTTCTCATGTAACTTTCTCTATACTGTTCTATATATATCCATGATTGTTAATTAAATATTATACGCACAAACCAACTCTCCATGTTACTTTCATACAACCCAGTATCTTCGCTGGCTATTCCAACAAATTTACATTCCCCCTTTTTTTTAGCCGTTAAAAGAAATATAGATTTTTTTTTTTTGGCGATTTATTAGAGAGGGGGTGCTCCCTTCTTCTCTTACCTGTACAAGCCGATACAGAGAGATGGCCCACGTACACGGGCCATTATTGCTACTTTCACCCATCTTTCATGGAATTGGCTGGGACTGAGTGCCTTTTTCTCCAAGAGGACCATTTGTTGGCCGGCGACATATCCCCACAGTTTCCTCGTTGCAAACGCATCTGGGACATTTCTTTTCCAAGGGGTTTCTGTCCCGGAATCCGTGTCTGTAGAGCCTTTCCCGAACGGGCAGGGCCCCTCGGTATAATAGTAAGTATTAGTGGTTGTAATAAAAATGCAATCAAAATGTAATAAATACCTTCACTGATTTCTTTCCTTATATTATCAACAGAAGTTGGTATGTCACCCAAAGTTCGCTTTGTATGTTCCCGAATAGTTGGTGAGCTTGCAGCTTGGCACCTGGAGAAGCAAGTCTATGCCATCCAACAGTGTCGTCGGGCACTGGACAGATGGACTGGTAAAGTTGCCCGGGGAAAGTGGAGGAAAGTGCCATTAGCTGGGCCTGTCCAAGATGTGCATTGGGCAACGAGACCATCCTGCACGCAATTGTCCAGCGTGCGAACATTGCTGACTTGTGGGTTTATGTTGAACATCTGCTGTCATATGTAAAATGAATCCGGCTATCAGCCGAGTCCATTGTGAAGATTGCCCCGCCACCCACCTTTAACCAGGAAGAGCAGGCAGTTTTTATCTGCCTGGTGGCCATGGTAAAAGAGGTTGTATGGTGGACGTGTCTGAAAGGGTTGAAGACCAGCACTTTGCTCTTCAGTGGCGCCCTCATTAACTTTTTCAAGTTTCACCTGAAAAGGAAAATCAGGGTGGAGAGAGCAGTGCTGCCTTCCAGCCAGTTTATTGAAAGGTGGGTGAGAGAGGCAGGAATGGCCCGTGTGAATGGGCCTGCCCTGAGTGTGTGCCTGTAGTAGCGTAGAAGGAAAACTGAGAGAGGGTGCTTGCCCTAGCGGTCAGGGTGTCTGTGGCTTTTTGTGGGCTTTCTCCATGAGTGACCCTTGGAAGTCTCCCCATTATTGGGGAATTTTTCCTTTGTTTTCATTGTTTTGTTACATCCTTTGTTTTTGTTTTTTATATATATAATTTTTTTTTTACACACATAAATGTCGATTTGTACCATCTTCAGAGAAGTCCTGATTAACTTTCTCAAATTTCATTTGAAAAGAAAAGTCAGCATGGTGATAGAAGTGCTCCTTCCCAGGAATTTTTTTGAAAGATGGGTGAGAGAGGCGAGCATGGCCCGAGTGAAATCTCCCTTTCCTATGGGGAATTTACCTTTGTTTCATTTTTTTTACTGTTTTTGTTTTATGTTTTTGTTTTTACATGCAGAAATGCCTATTTGAACCATCCTGTGCTCTCCTTAATGTTATGTTTGTGTCAACCCTTGTGGTTCATAAAGAAAATATCATTATTATTATTATTAGGGCAGTAGACTGGCAGAATCGGAAGAGTGTCAAGCACCATGCTTTTCAGAATAGAGTTATGTCCCTTTACGTTCTGAATTCAAATCAGACCGAGGTTAACTTTTGTCTTTCATTTTTATGGGGTCGATAAAATAAAACACCAGTAATACACTGGGGTTGACTTAATCGTCTTTCCCCTCCCCCAAAAATTGTTGGCCTTGTGCCTATAATAGAAATCATTATTATTACTTGGCGGGATTTGAACTCATACCATAAAGGGCCATAACTCCATGCTGCAAAGCATTGTGTCCGACGCTCTACTGATACTGCCAATCTACTGCCACAGTAATAATAATTGTTTCTACTTTAGGCACAAGGCCAGCAATTACCCAGTACATTACTGGTACTTTATTTTATCGACCCCGTAAGGATGAAAGGCGAGGTTGACTTTGCCTTTCATCCTTACGGGGTCGATAAAATAAAGTACCAGTAATGCACTGGGTAATTGCTGGCCTTGTGCCTAAAGTAGAAACAATTATTATTACTGTGGCAGTAGATTGGCAGTATCAGTAGAGCGTCGGACACAATGTTTTGCAGCATGGAGTTATGGCCCTTTATGGTATGAGTTCAAATCCCGCCAAGGTTAACTTTGCCTTTCATCCTTACGGGGTCGACAAAATAAAGTACCAGTAATGCACTGGGTAATTGCTGGCCTTGTGCCAAAAGTAGAAACAACTATTACTATAATTATTATTATATACAATGTACTGCCCTTTTCAACCATTTTTTTTATAAAACTGTGTTTCAATTTACAACATTATAATGTTCACCTACTCCCTGTTTCAGTTTTAACAGTATATAATACTGATTAACCCTGCCAGCCCTCTCATTTATTCCCTACTCTACATCCTGTTGTTGCAAACATGTTTTTAATACATTTTAAATAAATACCTCTTATCTATAAGATCTTCCTATCTTTTCATTTTATCAACATTTCTATAAAATGTCTGCAATAAATACAAGATAAATTTTGTTTAAGAATCTTGTAAAAAAAAATTGTTGGCTTGAAAATATTAAATATCATTTCCTTAATAAATATTTGCAACTTATAGAAATAAATATTATGTAAAAAGCAAATAACTCAGAAAATAAAACACAAAAAGAGGACTATAGAATTTGAAAAATTATTTGCTACATATATGGCCATTTATATCCAGTTTAGAATAGATACACCATATCCTGTGAGTTGTAAGAAACAACTTAAAGGGGTGGTGTCGTGAAGGGCATCCAACTGTAAAATATTGCCTCAAAAATTTCCATTCAGCATGATAAGTCATTGTAAGAATGATGATGGTGAAATGAATCAAGCATGCTCCATGGAATATGTTTTGTTATTTAGTGTGCATGACTGACAAAGTACAGATGAGTTAAGAAAAACTATGCATAAGAGGAAGGAATTGGATGTAGAGTAGAGAAGAGACTACATTGGTATGAGTACATAATGTATGGATGATAATTGTTGGGGGAATTTGGAAATTTTCATGGAGCTTCCTCTGGAAAGCTGATTGACTGTGTTTTCACTACTTATTACACTTTGTGGTGAAGGCATGTGGCTTGGTGGTTAGGGAGTTGGATTTGTAATTGTGAGGCTGCAAGTTTGATTCCTGGGCTGGACAAGGCATTATGTCCTTGAGCAAGTCATTTTATTTCCCATTGCTCTTTCTGCCAGGTAGATGATATCAACTATGGAAAGACCATGGAAACATTGTTTCTTTGGTACAATTCAACGAGTTTTGTCGATCTGTTAAAAAAATTACATTTTGTTGATAATAAGTTATCCTCAGTCTTACACATTAGTATATGTTACGGCTTAGTCAGAGAAAAGATAATAGCATCATGAACCATTCCAGGACCTCTGAGTCTAGTGGGGGGAATAGAGAAAGTTATCCCCAGAATGAAGACCTTGCCCAGTTGATTGCAACAAGATAAACTCTGCTTAAGTTATCCAATAGCCCGGTTGTGATGTTAAACAGAGATACAAGTGAAGTCTACAATCCACAAACAGGAATGGTCCTTCCCCCCACCCTACCTCACAATATTTTTGTTGACCTGAGGCTATGATAGGAGACATTTCCTCACAGTGCTTTGTAGTGAGGTCAAACCTGAAGCCACACACTTATAGAGAAAATTTCTGAACCAAACAGTTATGCTTTTACCCACATATTTGGGAAGCAAACATCTTAACCAAACAGTCCTTAAACAGTCAGGAAGAGCCTATAACAGTTAGGAAGAACCTACAATAGTCAGGAAGGACCTACAATAATCAAGAAGGACCTACAATAGTCAGGAAGGGTCTACAACAATCAGGAAGGACCTACAACAGTCAGGTAGTGAGGCTATCTCTTGTTTTCTAACTAATTAATTAAATATAAAAAATATAAATTTAAAAGAGATGAAGGAAGTTCAGACTCAGGAAATAACTACAATGAAAGACAGTTGCTATAATAGCAACGGACTGTAATTACTGTTATATTCTATGTCTGAACTTCCTACAACTTATAGACTTATTTCCCCAGTATTTAGTAAGTTTGAAACTTTGAGCTTCACACATGATGTTTGTTTGTAACATTTTTTTTGAAAACTTGAGCACATCTGCCTAGAGCTAACAACTAACCTTCATTTCCTCTATACAGGATATTACACTTTTGTGTTCATCTTTACAATGTAAGTTTGGTTCCAAGTTAAGCCATTTCAGTTCCAATGACTCCCATATGATTCCTAGTTATAGTGAATAGTTTGGAGAAAGATGGCATCTTCATGGCTGCCTTGTCTTTGATGCACTACATGATGGTAAAGTCTTCAGGGTCAGTGTATAAGATGAACAATACATTTTATTTAGTAATTAGTTAGTATTAAGTTCTTCTTAAGCATCTTCGCTATTGCATCCTCGTTAATTAGGTAGAAAGATGTATATATTCATTAAAAACCATCAAGGTTAACTAAACCCACTTATAATATAAAAGTATAACACTACTTCACATATCTTTTTCTTTTCATCAGCTTAACACCTCATTCATTTTATGGGTCCACACTGTTATTTTGATAACATTCTTGCTAAACAAAAGTATCTACAAGCTAAAAAAAATAATGCCCCCACCCACATTCTTCTGGGACAACCGCATGTTAATACAATGTCATCATTTCATCTAAAGTATATTATACTGTCAACTTATCCTTCAATTAATAATTGTTTCTACTTTTGGCACAAGGCCAGCAATTATCCCAGTGTATTGCTGGTACTTTATTTTATTGACCCCGTAAGGATGAAAGGCAAAATTGACCTTGCGGGATTTGAACTCAGACCGTAAAGGGCTATAACTCTATGTTGCTAAGCATGGCGTCCCACCCTCTACCGATACTACCAA
Source organism: Eledone cirrhosa (assembly GCA_964016885.1). Taxonomy (NCBI): domain Eukaryota; kingdom Metazoa; phylum Mollusca; class Cephalopoda; order Octopoda; family Eledonidae; genus Eledone; species Eledone cirrhosa. Next base: position 120,788,272 of record OZ024745.1, read on the forward strand.
TCATAATATAGCTAAATCTTCTTTCTGACAAGGTCTTTTACAGCAATTATGGTTGATGTCACTCTAACCCATCCTCGTTTCTCCAGACAACACTTACTGCCATTTCAATGCCCTAATTATTTTATTTTTTCATCCTGAATTCTTTGCATGCAAAATGCCTATAAAAAAGCTAACTTACTAAGCTATACTGATACAACTAGATACTGAATTCTTTGCTGAGCTCTTTCAATGTTTTACCTTTCATGCAACAGTCTGTCACCTGGAACTAATTATACTTCCAAACTCTTTACTTTCTGATCAGTAGTTATCAAACCTGTATCTTGCTGGCAGCAGACAAAACCCAGAGCTTCTGTGCTTATTTACTTGTTCCTTGCTCTACTGAATTTAATTGGGAAGATTTTTACAATTAAGAAGAAAATATTTGAGTTATTTGACATGTGATTGTTGAAGAAGGAATAAGAGTATTTGGAACTCTGCTTTACAAATAAAGATTCTGAATTAATAATCTACACAAAGAACTAAAAGAGAAAAAAATCAAATAGTAAAAGTAAGAGAAAGAGGAAGGAAGCAACTGACTCTTCTCCCACAGTGTAGGTGGTATATCTCAGCTGCACCCCACTGACAAAATAATGAAGGCATTGCCATGTAGAACAGCCAGCGACACTCGCTGTAACAGCCTCTTTCCTCAAGCAAGATGTACTTCTCCCGATTTTGTAGAGGAAAATGGCAGTTTGGAGATTGATAAGCTGAAAAACTTAAATGACTAAAGATATTTCTTAGAATTACTTCACACTAGTCTCTGTCAAGAGAGGGACATGCCCTCTGAGTAGGCAAAGTAGGTAATGCCTATTCAAACTAAGATCATTAATATGAATATTGAGGTGCATGATATGCATATTTGTACACCTGTACTTACCTGGTACTTTATTTTATCATCCCTGGAAGGATGAAAGGCCAGATGTGAACTCAGAATGTAAAGTGCTGGAACAAATACCACAATGGTATTTTATCTGATTCTCTACTCATTCTATCAATTTATCTCAGTTCATTAATATAAATTACTAAATATAATGGGTAAATGACTCTCAGTTCATTATAAAAATGATAATTTAGTGCCTTAAATTCAATGTATAGTTCAGTAATATATGGTATTTTGATGTTAAGTAGTCACAATTTCCTCATGGCTTTCAATTTTAATCATCATCATCATCATTTAATGTCTGTTTTCTCTGCAAGCAAGGATTGAACATGTCATCTTAAACTGGCCAGTACTCAAATGGAACCTCTGACCCCGTCTGGGCTAGGGGACCCAACATACGATCTCAAACTCTGCTGTGAATTTTATCATGGCACCAACACTAGGCAATTTCTTATGTCTTTTGCATAGCTAAAGGGCCTTCTCAACTCCTTGTTTGACAGGTTTGCTACCTACAGCTGGATGCCTTCCCTATCACCACCCACTTTACAGGTGTATGCTGAGTAATCATTTATCATGTGGATCACCAACATTAGGGAGTTTGGAATTTCTATGGCACAGCTAAAATATCCTCCTGGCCCATTATTTGGTAGGTTCTCTACAGCTGCATTTCCTTCCTACCACCAACCACTTTACAGAGTGTAGTGGCGGTGTTTATTGTGTTGATCACCAGCACTTGGGAGGTTGTCATATCTATGAAACAACAGAAGAATACTCTGGAAAGTTTTCTGCAGCAGGTTGTTCTTCCTATCACCAACCACTTTACAGAGTGTACTAGGTGCATTTATCATGTAGATCACCAACACTAGAGAGGTTGTCATGCATCTGGCACAATTGGAGAGTCCTCTTGGCATGGTTTCTACAGCAGAGTAACCTTTCTATCGCTAACCAGCTTATAGGGTGTACTAGGTACATTTATCATGGCCCCAGCATTTGAGAGGTTGTCGTCATTGACTCAAGAAAATGAACAGTTGACCCAGTTGACTCTTTGCTCTTGCAATGCCACTTTCATATTTGTGGAGGAGTGAGTTGTGTAGTGAAAGATTGTAGTGATATCACATTAACGGAAGAGATCAGCTGAGGCCGTTTCTCATGAGGATTCATCAAAAGGACAGGTTGTGTTTTCAAAGGTCTCTTTCAAAATTCTAATTTCTGGCCAGAGTTTGAGTGAATATGTGTCTCAAGTTACACAAACCAATGAGAACCAGCTAAGGTAAGTGGTTTGTGTTTTCTATTGCAGTATTCCCATAGGAAATGAATTTTCCTATTTTTAAAACTCTACAAGGCATGGCTGCAGTTACAGGAAAGAAGGTATGGAAAGAATTAACTGATATTATTGCCAAGAATGTGGTAGTGGCAAATCCAAAAACTCTGTCTGGCATCATGACAGAGCTAACAATAAAATATAGATAAAAAAATTATGTAGAAAAACCTATACCCGAAGTGAATACTTATAGATTCTTCTAGTAAATAAATAGGAGTTTCCATATCAAATAACTCACTACTGATAAAGTCCTGCAATCTAATTGAAACTTCTCTATATATATTTAACTCTTAAGATCGTGTACAGCAGGAAACCACATTAGCAAGTCATTCTTGAAAAATACAAAACAGCACTATGACTGCATCACATTAAAAATTAATTTCTTTACAGGAATACTGCTGATTCTCACAAAAATCTGTCCACGAGTAGAGATTCTATAAATGTTTGAATGAACAAACCGCATGAAACTAGTTTAACCCTTTAGCATTTACATTACTCTATATTTACTATTGTATTTTCACACTAAAGGCGTTATCTTACATAATTATCTCACATAATATCGAATCTACGAGATTTTGATGTTATTTGTAAATATGAGCAGCCAGTTACAGCCAGTTTGAACAGAAGGAGGTGAGAGAGTTCTGGCCAGATACGGCTGGTTTAAATGCTAAAGGGTTAACAAGACATTCTTAAAAAACAGCACGATGACTGCATCAAATTGTGTTTACTGTAATATTGCATATTTTCAAGAAGATACTACAAACATTTAAATTAACAAACCTGTTTTTAGATATTTTATACTAAATTATTACAGGGCATTAAAAATTGATATTAGAAATTTTGACCAGGATTTGTCCAGTAGTAAACGTACTACAAACATTTAAATCAACAAATCTATTTTTAGTTATTTTCATCATTACAGGATGTTAAGAGTTAATTATGTCAATATTGTTATATTTGGGGAGGGTCATGTTGTTATAATATTGCCAGAAAAATAAAGTAAAACACACTCACTGTTTGGTTTGGGTTGGTTTTCGCATCAGTATATTTTTTAAATATTTTTATAATTAATTTAGTTAGCAATCAATGTTTATCATTGATTGACCAACAGTTAAAAATATAGATAAAAATATAGTTTTTCAGCATTCTTTCATTACACACATTATTATGTTTCCTCCCGTTGTATTCGTGTAATGTTTGCTTATTCTATTATTTATTTATTTATTGTTGTCTCTGTTTGCACATGCGTTTGTGTGCCTGTTTGATGTAGTTCATGTTATTGTAACTGTGTATATTTATTTATCTTTGATCACTATTGTGTGTTTGTGTATGGTTGTTGTTATTCCATTCATGTTTTCTGCCTAGGTTTTCTTAATTCTATTTCTGTAGCTTCCCTAATTTGTCTAATTGTCGAGTCATTCCTATGTTTAGATATCATTTTAATTTCTATGTTGTCTATATTACCATCATGTCTGGCATGTTCATATAGTACTGAATTGTCTTTTTGTCCTTTTAGTTCACCCAGTGTTCATCTATCCTCTCTCCTATGATACAGCCTCTCTCTCTTATGCATGTCATTGTCATGATTTCTGCAGGCACCTTCTATGCATCTTATGCTATAGACTACATTTCTAGTTTTACAATTTATTTGTGGATTTATTCTACATATTACACATTTCTTATAGTGGGTTTTCTTAACCCTTTAGCATTTAAACCAGCCGTATCCGGCCAGAATTCTCTCACCTTTTTCTGTTCAAACTGGCTGTAACCAGCTGCTCATACTGGTGTTAAGGTATTGTTCTCAAAATAGATAATATCTCAATCTCATAGACTCAATATCATGTGAGATAATTATGTAAGATAAAGCCTTTACCACAAAAATACAATAATATATATAATTGTTTCTATTTTAGGCACAAGGCCAGCAATTACCCAGTACATTACATTACATTACATTACATTACATTACATTACATTACATTACAAAAATACAATAATATATATAATGTAAATTCTAAAGGGTTAAAGGGGTAAGTTTTACTGATCAGGGATTTTATGGTAGTTCCTGGTTTTTCTACCACTCTATTACTTAAATAGGTCTTTCTTAGGTCCTTTCTAAATTGGTTAGCTAGTTCACCTCCAGGGGTTGCACCCATGAACATGACACTCTGGTGTCTCTGGTTGTCATACCATCAGTTGGCTTTCCCTATCTTTTGTCTCGTCCTATCTATGCTATTCCATGATTTTCTTCTGTGCAGTGGGCAAATCCCTTTCATGTCCATCTATGTGTCAATATTATTGTCTGTCATCTGTTTAAGATACCATAACTTATATAAAATAAACATTTTACGATAGTTTATATGGTTTTAAAATCTTAATATTCAATGGAATTTCAAAAGACAAGTATACAGAAGTTACAGCAGAGGGGGGGGGGGGGGGGGGGCACGCAAAATCTTTTTTTTTGTTCTTTTCTTAAAATTATTTTATTAGATTTTATTTTATTTTTTTAGGGTGGCTAATAAATAGAATTTATTGCAATACAAAATAACCAGTAATAAAAATAAAAAAAATAAAAACTACATTATACCAGGCAATAAGGAGACAAAAAAAAAAGAAGAAAATAAGAAAAAGAAGAAAAAAAGGGAATTGAGCAACTAAGGAAAGGAAGTAGGGGAGCGGCGACAGCCTCTACACACTAGTCTGGGTAGTATTTCAGCTGCACTTCACAGATAAAATGGCAAAGGTATTACCATGGAGATTGGCTAGCAACAGTCTCTGCAACAGTCAGTCCACCTTACTGGACTTCTTCTTCAGGTGGACTGCTGTCTTTCTAATTGTATGAAGGAAATCAAAAGAGCAGGGACTGGATATTCCTCAGGTCATGACATGAAAAAACCATAAAGTTATCATAAAATTACTTGCTCTTAAGAGTAAAAATGTCAATTTTTAATGTGTTGCAATTATACTGTTATTTTATACTTCTCAAGAATGTGTTTTGATAATGCTCTTTTATGTGGCACAGAATGTTGAAAGTTAAATCAGATTACTGTTGTGGTTTCAAGGCTTCAGTTGTTTTATATATATACATATATATATGTGTGTGTGTGTGTATGTCAGTCGATCGACTTTTGTCAAATCGGACTGAGGAAACAATGTTTTCATTGGTCTTTCCAATTGCTAATACTATCTACTGGTCGCAACTCCAGGTAGAAGGAGCAACGTGAAATAAAGTGTATTGCTCAAGAACATAACATATATATATATATATATATATATATATATCTCAAGTGGGAAAACTCCCGTCCAAACCCATGCAAGCATGGAACACGGACGTTAAACGATGATGATGATGATGATGATGATGATATATATATATATATATATATATATAATATAAGATCAAAAGATGGTTAAAGGAGTTCCATGTATTTTATTATGCGCATTTCAAAAACAAACATCATCATGCAATAATATTTGTGTTTTCATCAGATAAAACAGGAGAACATGATATGAAGGCTAAAAAACACTTGTGGATAGTGCAGTTTTAAATCAACATATGAAAAGTGGTTTTAGATTGATGTGTGATATTGGGAAAAATATTTTATTTAGAGAGGGGGGGGTGGAAAGGATGAAAAAGGGGAGGAGATGAGAGGGAGAGATGGGTGATAGAGAGAAAGAGATAGTTTTTATAACTGAGAGAAGATATATTGTTTTACATAGAGAGGTTGAAAACCGTTGGAAGATAATGTATAAATTAAAAGAATTTGAAAATTAACGAAGGGAAGAAATGTACGAGGAAAAATATTTTATTTAGGGAGGGGGGGGGGATGAAAAAAAGGGGGAGGAGATGAAAGTGAAGGTGGAGAGGGAGAGATGGGTGATAGAGAGAAAGAGATAGTTTTTATAACTGAGAAAAGATATATTGTTTTTACATAGAGAGGTTGAGAACCGTTGGAAGATAATGTATAAATTAAAAGAATTTGAAAATTAACGAAGGGAATTTATGTATGAAGATAGAGAGAAAAAATAATAATTGTGGATGAATATTCTAACGTCAAAAAAAGTGTATGTTGATAAGTATTGTGGCAATTTCAAAATTAACGAAGAGAAAAAATTATTAAGGTTTGTGTGTAGAAGGATTTGAGAAAAATAATGTGAAGTTAAAGTTTGTATATTGAAGGAATTGATATGTGCGAATAAAGAGTTAATATGTATTAAGAATGAGTTCGTTGATGGGGAGAAAAAAATAATAAATTAAGGATGAAATTGAGATTAAAAAGTTTTATGATAGAGAGAAAAAATAATAATAATTGCGGATGAATATTCTAACGTCAATAAAACAAATGTATATGTTATGAAGGATTTTACAAGGTGAAGATAGAAAGAGGGTAATGAGTAAACAAGTATTATAGAGTGTATAATGCCCTTTGAAGTAAGGTAGGAAGATGGGTATATTTTAAAGAGGTGTATGTATATGTGCCTTTGAGAAAAGATTCTAAATTGATAAAGAATTGAATATTAACTGTATACTTTGTGAAAAGTCCTATGGAATTTATGCAGGCAGATAGAAAACAAATCTGTACGTCTATTTATTATAGAATCTAGGTTAGAGATAATGGTAAATTTTTCATTTAGGCAGAGATTACAGATTTTAGATAGAGAGCTGTTCAAGTATGAGGATGCAGAAGAAACCTTCTTCCAAAAGATGGTATATTTAATGTTTTTGTATTTGAAAGATGAATGATGATTGTAGAGACGAGCTTTAAAAGAGGTGGAAGTGGAGCCAAAATAGGTGAAGGAATTGGTGCTAGTTATAACTTTACATTCATAAATTAAGTTTTTATCGAGACAATGGTTGTTGAGAGGACATTTATTTTTAATGCGGCAGTTGCAATTAGAGAGATTATTAATGAGTGACCTAGTGTTATCTATAGAAGGAATTGGATTGGAGAAGTTGTTTGCGATAGGAATAATAGGAATAATAGTTTCTTGATTTAGAGTTGGATTATGAACATTTAGCGAAGTTGTGTTTGACGTTGTATTTGGGTTTACAGAAGTTAGCCTAGGGTTTACAATGACGTCGGGAGTACTATTACTGTTATTATGAAATTCAATGTTGGAAGGAAGAGATTTAGTATTTAGTATTTTATTGTTGTGTTTAGAGATGATGTTGGAAATATTGGAGGATGTAGAATAAGAAAATTTGATGGTGTGTTTGTTAAATATTTTACTATAGATATGTGAGGGAGGGAAGCATTTATTTAAGGCACTAAAAAATAATTTAGGAATATTGTTATTAATAGAGATGGAGAAAGGAGCATTATACCAGATTATGTTTTTGTATCTAGGTCTTTTATTAAAATTATTGGAATGATCATGATTAATTATTCTACTGTAAGTTTTTCTAGAATTTGTTTCTTTACTATATTTGATTTTATCTGGATAGCCTGCTTTAGAAAGTGCGTTATTATAGTAATTGGCGTTAGCATCAAAGATGTTTTTATTAGAAGATATGTTAGATATTCTTTTTCCAATATTACTAACTATAGCATTCTTGATATTGGTAGGATGGTTAGATTTAAAGTTAACATAATTTAGGTTCTCATTGTTTTTATGGTAAGGGTAATATAGGCCAGTGTTAAGATTAAGAGATACATCCAAGAAATTAGCTAGTTTGATACTATTATCAAATTCAATTTTTAGGTTATGTTGGTTAAAGAGATTACGTATATTGTTCTTAATAATATTAAGGTTAACTATATTGCAATTTAGGATAGTAAAGAGTCCATCGTCACGATAAATTCCACCGCAAAGTTGAGGAATTTTCCGACTCAAAGAGTTCAAAATGAAGATACCAATTAAATCAGTCAATTGTCTAAATAAAATATTTTTCCCAATATCACACATCAATCTAAAACCACTTTTCATATGTTGATTTAAAACTGCACTATCCACAAGTGTTTTTTAGCCTTCATATCATGTTCTCCTGTTTTATCTGATGAAAACACAAATATTATTGCATGATGATGTTTGTTTTTGAAATGCGCATAATAAAATACATGGAACTCCTTTAACCATCTTTTGATCTTATATTATGTATACTCCAGTCCTACAAACTGTAGAGTGCTTCTTATCCGATATCTGCATTGCTTTATTGTACTACAATAAAACTCACCTCCTACATTATATATATATATATATATGTATTGAAATTTCCGTTGAAAACAGAAAAGGTCATAGAAGTGAAGAGTGCTCTATGTAAGTACCAGAGCAAAATTTAATGTATAAAAATCAATACAATATAATTACCTCATTACCAGAGGTTTCCCGAATGAAGACGTTTCTTTCGTATTCGCCTCATTCGGGAAACCTCTGGTAATGAGGTAATTATATTGTATTGATTTTTATACATTATATATATATATATATATATATATATATATATATATATATATTTATATATATATGATCTGTTTGAGGTGAAACATATTGTTCTCGGAAATGGTATACTAACTGTTGTGGAACTACTTTTCTCTTTATATATATATACAGAAGACCCAATCCACCCTCCTATACATCCCATGAGGACAGATCAAAGTAAATGCATCCAGTGAAGCCCCCAGCCCACGTTGTAAAGTGGTTGTGATGATGACACAGAAAAAAAGCACCCAGTCCACACTGTAAATGAGGTTGGCATTAGGACTGGCAACCAGCTGTAGAAATCAAGCCAGAATCAATCCTGTATGAGCAAGACATGGTCACCTGACCTAGCATTGCCCACAAAAGGACAACTCGTCTAACCCATGCTAACGTGGAAAATAGACGTAAAATGGTGGTGATAATGATGATATATGTATGTACACACAAATGTATATCATCCTCATCATCATCATCATTTTACGTCCACTTTTCCCTGCTTGCAAGGGTGGGATGGGAACTGATTCTGGCTTGATTTCTACAGCTGGATGCCCTTCCTAACACCAACCTCATTTACAGTGAGTGCTGGATGCTTTTTTTTCCATGGCGCCTACACGACCACTTTAGAGTGTGGGCTGGGTGCTTTTTTGCCGTGGCACCTACACGACCACTTTGCAGTGGAATGATAGGGACCCCAGTCCCTATCATCTCATTTCTACAGCTGAGAAAACTGGAGCAATGTGAAATAAAGTGTCTTGCTCAAGGAAACAACACATCACCTGGTCTGAGAATTGAACGCACAATCTTTCGATTGCAAGGCCAATGTGCCTCCATGTATATATGTATCATTATCATGATATATATATTTATATATATATATATGGGAAAAGAGTCAGGACCCCGGCGGTTGAGCTCTTGCCATTTTGACAGCTAGTTCTGAACTCATAACATATATATATACATATATATATATATATATATATATATATGTGTGTGTGTGTGTGTGTGTTTTGTTGGTACCTCAAAACATCCAGCCTAAACTGTAAAGTGATTGTGTAAAAGACACAGCAAAAAAGCACCCAGTACACACTGTAAATATGGTTGGTGTTAGGAAGGGCATCCAGTCATAGAAAACCAGCCAGAAACAGTCCTATATGAGCAAGACATGGTAACCTGACTCAACCTGCCTTTAAATGGGACAAACCCATCTAACCCATGCTAGCGTGGAAGATAGCCGTTAAATGATGATAATTATGTTGATGATATATAGATTTTTAAATTTTCAAATTCAAATGTGGGAGAAATTATGTCCACAGGTGAGGGTTTTTCCTACCTCTGATGTAAAGATTCCCTTGTTGTCTTGACATACTTTATTCACGATCATCATTATCTTAATCATCATCATCTTAATCATCATCACTAATTTTACATCTTCTTTCCAATGCTAGCATGAGTTGGATGGGTTGTCACAATCTGAGACCTTATTTTGTTCATTATGTTCCATGTTTGGCATGGCTTCTATGCTTTGAGGCTCTTCCTAATGCCAACCCTCTTACAGGGTATACTGGGGCCATATTTTGTGACATCGACAGTACCACTTTACAGAGTGGGCTGGGTGCATTTTATCGTGGCACCAACACTAGAAAGGCTGTCACATACTTGTGTAGACTGAAGAATTCCCTCAAACCCTATACTGTCTTTGTTCAATTGTCAAACACTATAGTCTCCAACTTCACATTAAATTTACTTTTAGTATTGCAGTGCTTGTACATATATATACTAAAATACTTTATAGTTGCTTTCTTAGCAAGTCTACAGATTGGAGGTGAAAGGGTTTGTGATATGAACACTCCTTTCTTGGTTTCATCAGTATAGCTGATTGATTGATTGAGAGAGAGAGAGAGAGAGAGAGAGAGAGAGAGAGAGAGAGAGAGAGAGAGAGAGAGAGAGAATCGCAGGGAATGATGGGAATAAAACCAGTGATGAATGAGAAGATTAGATCATGTGTTGAGGGAGAATGAAAGCAACTGGGAGATAAGGGTGATGGAAATGAATGTGGAAGGAAGTAGAGAAAAGGGAAGACCAAGAAATATATGGCTAAAGATGATGGAAGAGGAAATGAAAACAAGGTGTTTGTGAGATGGGGAAGATGCAGACAATAGGCTAAGATGGTCGATAAAATAAAGTACCAGTAATGTAATGGGTAATTGCTGGCCTTGTGCCAAAAAGTAGAAACAATTATATTATTTTTAAAGTGGTCATGTTGGTGAGATGACAAAAAGCACCTAACTCACCCTGTAAAGTGGTCATGTTGGTGACATGACAAAAGGCACCCAGCTAACCCTGTAAGGTGGTCATGTTGGTGACACAATGAAAAAGTACCCAGTCAAACCTGTCAGTTGGTCATTTTGATATCACGATAAAAAACACCCAGTCCACTCTGTAAATGTGGTCAGCATTAGGAAGGGCATCCAGCCAGAAACAGTTCTGTATGAGCAAGACACTATCACCTGATCTGACTTGTCTAACAAAGGAACAACTCGTCTAACTCATTCTAGTATGGGAAATGGACATTAAATGATGATGATCATATCTTTGAAATGTAGCTATATAAAAAATACTCATTAGAGTCTTTATTGAAGACCACTGGCTCATTGTATTTAACCCTTTAGCATTTACATTACTCTGTATATACTATTGTATATACTATTGTATTTTCACAGAAAACACTTTTTCTCTCAAAATTATCTCACATAACAATACCTCAACATCAGTATAAGTAGCCATTTAACTGGTTTGAACAGAAAAAGGTCAGAGAATTCTGGCCGGATATGGCCAAATTGAATGCTAAACGGTTAATAAAATATAACTGGTCTCTTGTTTTAACCCTATAGCATTCACATTATTCTATATATACTATTGTATTATCACGGTAAAGGCCTCACAATTATCTCACATAATATCGAATCTATGAGATTTTGATATTATTTATTTTGAGAACAATATCTTAACATCAGTATGAGTAGCCAGTTATAGCTAATTTGAGCAGAAAGAAGTGAGAGAATTCTGGCTGGATATGGCTGGTTTAAATGCTAAAGGGTTAAGTATTAGTAGTTTATTTAATGTGTTATTGTGAAGCGTCTTGTTGAGGAATTCTCAACTAAATCAAGAGGAAGTATTCTAGTTTAAACAAATGTAGTTACTGTAGGGAAAGAGGGGGGGGGGGGTATTTCAAATCAGTTATCTAATTTGGGAACATCGTCATCATCATCATCATCATCATCATCATCATCATCATTATCATCATCTCCATCATCATCAACACCATCTTCATCATCACCATCATCATCATCATTACAATCATCATCATCACCATCATCATAATTATCACCATCATCATCAGCATCACAATCTTCAACACCATCATCACCATCACAATATCACCATCATCATCATCACAATCTTCATCATCATGATCACAATCATCATAATCATCATCATCATCATCATAACATTAATCATCATAATCACAATCATCATCAACACCATCATCATAATCATCACCATCATCATCATCACAATCATCATCACCATCATCAACACCATCATCATAATCATCACCATCATCATCATCATCATCACAATCATCATCACCATCATCATCACCATCATCATCACCATCACAATCTTCATCATCATCATCATCATAATCATCATCATCATTATGGTCATCATCATCACTGTTTTATGTCTATTTTCCATGTTGACATTTGTTTGACAGGTTGTCATGTTCTGAGATTTGACAGGTCAGACAAGCACATCTTGCTCATACATTCCATTATGGTATAGATTCTGTCACTGGATACCCTTCCTAAAGCTAAACACTTTACAGAGTACTGGGTGCATTTCATCATGGCATCAGCATTTCCACTTAATAGCATGTACTGGGCACAACTTATTAAGTAACCAACATTACCGCCTTACAAGGTGAACAAGGGTGATATCGTTCTTGTTTCTGGTATTTTGAACAATTATAAAGAGATGTCCTCATTTCAAGCCATACAGTTCCTCCCATTAAAGGTTCGATTCCCTACAAATATTTAGATACCACTAAGACATTAACCCTTTAGCAGAATTCTCTCATCTCTTTCTGTTCAAACCGGCTACAACCGCCCACTCATACTGATATTAAGGTATTGTTCTCAAAATAAATATCAAAATCTCATAGATTTGATATTATATGAGTTAAAGCCTTTTCCATGGAAATACAATAGTAAATATAAAGTCATGTAAATGCTAAAGGGTTAAATCACTTTACTGTAAACAATGATATATTTTTAGAAATATTGAGTGGATATGCATTTATTGAAAATTTAGAAGCTTCACCTTATTTATTCTTTTTTTACTATGAAAAATAATCTAACAATTTTGGTATAATAATCCCTGAATGGAAAAATTTAACAGTGGTGCCTATATTTTGAAAGGGACGTTAGATTATGATATGAACTAAACTTTGAACTAAAGTTACTTTTAAAACAGTGGAATTTAACCAGGGACCTCATGATTGCAAAGTGAACTTTGTAACCTTTCAGCCGTACATTCAGTCTACTTTGGCACATATAACACTAATGTAAACTTAATCTAGGATTCTAGGAATAACAAATATTATTATTTAAATCACCAAGGGTGGTGGATCGGCAGTATTGGTAGAGCGTCAGACACCATGCTTTGCAGCATAGAGTTACAGCCCTTTATGATCAACAATTATTTCAGTAATGCCAAAAGTAGAAACAATTATTATCATTTAATGTCCACTTTCTCTGCTATCAAGGGTTTGACAGGTCTACATGGACCAAGTCAGTACTGAAATGGGGCTACTGACCTCCCAGACAGGCTGAGGGGTCTGCATCTTGCTTTTGTAGAGTCACACATTCTATCCAGTGCACAGGAGAAGTTGTCATGTCTTTTGACACAAACTGAAGAAGGCACATGGCTTAGTAGTTAGGGTGACTCATGATTGTAAGGTTGTGTGTTCAATTAGCAGACTAAGTGCTGTATTGTGTCCTTGAGCAAGATACTTTATTCTTACTTTGCTGCAGTTCATGCATCTGTCAAAGTTGTCTCACATTGAATCATACTGAATTTTCTTGGGAGCTATAGGGTGCACGTGTCTGTGGAATGCTCAGCTACTCACCTATTTACGTGTTCATTTCCTGAGCAGGATGTTCTATTGTTCAAATAACTGGTGACCTGATCTCAAATCGCTAAGGGTCACAGAGATGACAAAAGAATGGGTCGAATGGAGAGATATTGTGCTGAAAAGGACCAGTCTAACCCATGCAAGTGTGAAAAAAGGACGTGAAAATGATAATGATGAGGATTTGTTGTGGTAACCAATGGAGGGAGATCCAACAAGCATATAATAGAAGACAGAAGGATAATACAGGGCAAAAGGATATATATTTAAAGAAAGGAAGAAGGACAGAAAAAGAAATAAGTCAGATAAAGAATAAGAATGCCATTGTGAAAATTGCAAATGTAAAAAGTGTTGTGTCTGTTCTGATATTAAATGTTAAATGGCTACTGATAACAATTTCAGATATGGAGCAGCTAATACAATGATGGTATTATTTGACATAAGTCCTTGGATTCTAGTTGCTCACTAAATAACAGCACAATGGTAATGGATTTCTGGGCTAAAATTACTAACACTAGATAATGTCTTATTACCAACACAAGGAACAATAAACTACACAAACTTTTGAACAACATGTAGACATACATATTATCTGACTTTTTGGAGCTTTTCTAGTCTTAAATGGCTATAATGGGCTACAGGGGCAATGACAGTTATATATATATATATATATATATATATATATATATATATATATATATATATATAAAATGAAATAATTAAGTCAATTAGGTAAAATTTGGCTTCGTTTATTATAAATTATAGATATACTGCTATATATATTTCGGTGACAGCCATCATTGGCTGTGACCTCTTCAGGCAGTCCGAATTGGTGTGGGAAAGACAGGTACACATGTTGTTGAAGTGTGTTTTACTCCATCAATACTCTGATATGTCCAGCGCCTGGTTGTGTTGTTATTTCTCTGAGGAACTGGAATCATATGAATTAGAACAAACGAATTTCGGCGTCATAGGAAACTCTCTCATCCCATTGATCAGTTGTGAAAACATTCCTCAGTCAAAAGTCTATAGAATTTTTCTGAAGCAAGACAATCTGTTGTAGTTGTTTTTGTTTAAGTACAGCTGACCTCCTCCATTGTGTTGGTAGTGGTAGTGGTGTTAAGGGGTCAGCTGGCAGGTCAGCTTTGGTTTGCTGCTGCTATGTTCAGAAGAATTTGTGTGGGGGTTGGCATCTATCCTGCCACCATTTCACATGGTGGGGGGTGTCAAACAAATCAAAAAAATAAAATCCGTGTGTGTTATAACCAATATCAAAATTTGAAAGATTTGGAAAGTATTGACTAAAGTAGAAAACCTGTGTCAGAATTGAGAAGTGTAAAGAATTACAATTCTTACACTATCATCGGGTGGTGCATTTTAAGAGCAACTGAGACAAAACTGGAGTGTAAAACATCAAAACCTGAGTGTCAAAATCCGGAAATGCAAAGGACTACAGTTCCTATTTCGGCATAAAGTACATATGCGCGTATGTCAACGCACATCGTTGCAAGCACACACACACAAACACAGGCTCAGGTGTATCCCATATGTATATATATATTCACATACATATATATACACACACACACATACATGCAAGTATCTATGTATGTATAATTTTAAACAACAGTATCTATGTATGGACATATATATAAGTATGTGTTGCCATAGGAGTCGATCGAGGCAGGAATAGGGGTGGTGAGTGTGTAGGGGGGTGGTTTACCTTAAGCTCGGTGTGGCAGGGCTACTGTCCTTATAGCTTGAGGGAAGTTCCCATTGCAATTTTTTGTTATTGTCCATATAGCAGTCCTGAGGTTTATTAGGCTGCTTCCACCGCTGAGTATCTCGAGGGTCTCGCTCAGACATAGTTTGCAGATGCCAGATCCCCCTCTATCAGGT
Source organism: Eledone cirrhosa (assembly GCA_964016885.1). Lineage (NCBI taxonomy): Eukaryota > Metazoa > Mollusca > Cephalopoda > Octopoda > Eledonidae > Eledone > Eledone cirrhosa. Next base: position 120,804,025 of record OZ024745.1, read on the forward strand.
GGTACTTTCCTGATTTTGGACCAGGAGGAAGAGCCCAACCAGGTCCGTTACCTGTGCGGAGTCGCTGGAGCCCATTGTAATGTCAAAGTTATTTGGCCAATCACTCCTGGTCCAAAGGTCCCCACTGAAACGGATCAAGGTCTTTCGGGCAGCATGGATGATGCCCACCTCCTCGCGGGTTAAGTCGGGATTGGACATCGCTAAAATAAGAGCCTTATTAAGCACTATGGGCGAGATTGAGGAGTAGTAGCCAGAAATATCCAGTTGGATAAAGCTGGTCCTAATTTTCTCAGGTAATATCGTAAACCATTCTATTACCTCTCCTGTGCATGACCATTGCTGTAATCTAGTTTTTTTCTGAAGCTTAGGCAAAATCCTATCTAGTATGCTTTTACTGACGATCCCTAAGTCCGATCTGGAGGGGGCTATTAGTCTAACCAGGAGGGCGGACTCAAAGTTTGGCTTGTGATCTTTAAAGGTAATCCTCGGTTCCCTTGGCTGGTGTGGGGCCGTCCTATCCTCTATGCCGAGTCCGGATATTATCCTGTAAACTGTGGCGTTGATCTCATCCAGGGTAACTCCAGGTGTTTTTTTGTAGCACTTCCTCAGTTCCCTGAGAATTAGCTTATTATACAGTTCCATGTCCATGCTGTAGAGGTTGTTGGTTTTATCGGCATGGACAAGTATTCCAGTTGTCTTTTTAAGTTTGGTAATCCCGTTTCCCAGGTGTCTGAGGTACTCCCGACTCCTGGGTGGATTCCCGGTGAATTTGAGGTTGGAGATAATGTTAATCATCTCGTTTTCGAACTCATCCATTAGCCTGTTGTGGGGAGGGTTCCTCCTTGATCTAAAAAGGTACTCCATGTTTTGGGTGTTGGTAATTTTAGGCGTTCCTCTTTCAAAGTGGAACGCCCTCCGTACTTGGGGAGGGTCATATTGTTTAATAATATTGCCAGAAATAATAACAGAACACACTCACTGTTTGGTTGGTTTTCGCTTCTGTATATCTTTTATATCTCCACAGTTAATTCATTCGGTCCTCAATGTTTACCATTGACTGACCAATGGTCAAAAATACAGATATAATATAGATATAAACACATATATATAGTCTAACAAAGTTCCTTCGTTGCACATCTGCAACATCATCAGTGGTACTATTATGTTCCTCCTGTTGTATATATATATATATATATATATGAGTGCGTGTGTGTGTGTGTGCGTGGGAGAGGTGTAGGTATGTATGTTGTGTGTGTGTGTGTATGTATGTAAGTTTGTATGCATGTATGTATGTATACATGTATGTATACATGCATGTATGTATGTATGTATGTATGTAAGTTTGTATGTATGTAAGTTTGTATGTATGTATGTTTGTATGATTTCACAAATTTTTACCAATAGAGAAAGAGTCGGTTTCTAACATAGATACAAGACTCTGTCATCGGAATTTACACAACATCAACTAGGTAGATATGTGTGCATGTCTACATGCATGTGTGTGTAGATATGGATGTTATTGTATGTGTGGATGTGTATGTTTTGAGTTGTATGTGTGCATGTGCATATGCTTTGAATCTGTACATGTGTATATGCAGTTATTAGATGCAAAATTTTTGGAATGTTTTACATATTTTTACTGTTTTATTAATGGATTGTGCTTGTAATTTCCTAATTTGTTGTGTTCTTTCTGTTTCTGTGAAGACCAGCTTCTCAAGATTTGTATTGAGGCAGTTACGAACATATCCCAGTGCCCCAATAATCACAGGCATAAATCTGAAGGTGTAATCAGGGTGGAGTATCTGCAGATTTCTCATCAGTTCTGCATAAATATTCTCCTTTTTGCTAATCTTTGATATTATATTGGCATCTGCTGGGCAGCTAACTTCCACTACTGTGCATGCCTTCTTTTCCCTGTCCCATATCATTATATCTGGTCAGTTATGCCTGCATTTTATTGGGGTTTTTACTGGAACATTCCACCAGTACTCTTTCATATTATATATATGTATGTCTTCCACATTACTGTAGCTTTTAATGTGTTTATTATCGGGGCTATCTTATCTATCTCTTTTGTGAATCAGGTATTTTGTGTTGATTTGCTGTTCTTGGATTGCAAAAGCGTATCCGTCAAAGTGGGAGCCAATATAGCGGTTATTGGTCCAAGATAGACTACTTTGTTTTACTCTCACTCTGGAGCTTCCTGGCAACATATCCATGCATGATTTTTTGCTGATAAGCATGCAGTTTTTCATCCATGGATTCACTGCGATACTGCTGAGCGACATCCTTGGGTGTGAGTTTTTGATTATCATACAGGGAATATCTCTCGAGGAGTTCCTTCCCAACTCTCATGATCTTATCTGTTTCATGCAGATAGACTTGCTCGAGATACGGGCTCCTACGCTTCGAGGTTCGTAAATGTTGCCGGAGAGATATCATGCGACATTCAAATGCTGTCTGGACTGATGTTCGGCCTCTGCCTCCCTTCTTACGTTTCAAGTAAAGGCGGTCTATGTCACTGTTGATTTGGAAGTTTCCGGTGTTGTTTAGTATTTTTCGAGTTCTAACACCAATTGCTTGGATTTCGTCTATCGTCCAATTGATTATTCCAAACGCTGGTGTTAGGACAGGCACAGCAAACACATTGTGAGCCACTGTTTTATTGTCCACGGAGAGTTCCAATATGTATGTATGTATGCATGTAAGTAAGTAACTATGTATTTATGTATGTAAGTTTGTATGCATGTAAGTATGTATGTATGTATATATGTATGTGTGTATGTATGTATGAATGTATGTATATATGTATGAATGTATGTATGTATATATGTATGCATGTATGTATGTATGTATGAATGTATGTATATATGTATGAATGTATGTATGTATATATGTATGCATGTATGTATGTATATATGTATGCATGTAAGTATGTATGTATGAATGTATGTATATATGTATGAATGTATGTATGTATATATGTATGCATGTATGTATGTATATATGTATGCATGTAAGCATGTATGTATGAATGTATGTATATATGTATGCATATATGTATGTATATATGTATGCATGCATGTATATATGTATGCATGTAAGTATATATGTATGTATGCATGAATGTATGTATATATATATGTATGTATATATGTGTGAATGTATGTATGTATATGTTATCTCTTTCTCTTAATTTTGAGTATATTTTTTTGACCGGCCACCTTCCTGGTGGCAAGGTTGTGAAAGAAAAGAAATTTTCATCCCTTGAATCGCAAGAATGTTTTGCAAATTTTGCAAATTTTGAAGGTGCCAGCTATCACAGCCATTTGTAGACTATGAATTAGGGAGCTGCACTCTTTGTCCGCAAATCCAAGTTCAGTCATACTTTGGTTCAAGCGAGTTGGTATATAACCCGTAGCTCCAATAATGATGGGTATGAAGCTAAAGGTGTATCTTGGATACTGGATTTGTAAACTCCTCATCAATGGTCCGTAGATGTCCTCCTTCTCCTGTATTTTACTGACAACGTTTACATCAAGTGGGCAGCTGATCTCCACAACAGAACACGTTTTCAATGTGTGGTCCCAAACAACAATATCAGGCCGGTTGTGCTTTATATATGTATGCATGTAAGTATGTATGAATGTATGTATGCATGTAAGTATGTATGTATGCATGAATGTATGTATATATGTATGTATATATGTATGAATGTATGTATGTATATATATGTATGCATGTATGTATATATGTATGCATGTAAGTATGTATGTATGTATGCATGTAAGTATATATGTATGTATTAATGTATGTATGTATATATGTATGCATGTAAGTATGTATGTGCATATGTCTGTGTATGTATAGGCAGACAAACATATAATTCTATTGCCTGAAGGATGACATACAACAATAAACTCTAAGTAGAAATAGAAGGAATTTTCAGCTTTAAACAAATAAATAAGCTGCATCACATGTATCGAGAAGTTTTGACCTATTTGCATAACCAAATTATAATCATCATCATTATCATCACAAGTTTTATGTCTATTTTCCAATGTTGACATAAGTTAGATGAAACATTTTACAAGCAGAATTCTATGGCTAGATGCCCACCTTGAGGTAGGGGATTTTTCACAAGTCTAACTACTGAGCAGCAGGATTTCTGTTTATGTGGAACATAAACAATTATCACCAAATGTCAAATGTGAAAAGAAGATAATTAGAAGAGACAAACACACAGACATATGCACACACACACACACACACACACACATATATATATATATCATCATCCTCATCATCATTGTTTAACGTCCATCTTCCATGCTAAAGGTCACTATTTTGATGCCTTTTGTTTTCTGGAGGTATGGTCAGATTTGGGCCTTGAAATCTTGAGTAGCGCTTTTGTTCCGTGTATGAACATAAATAAATAATATAATATAATACATCTATATATATATATATATATACAGAGAGAGAGAGAGAGAGAGAGAGAGAATCACCATCATTATCATTGAACATCCATTTTCCATGCTGGCATGGGTTAGACAGGTTATCCCATTATGAGAAGAGTTAGTTGTGTTCATAGAGAACTGTTTCTGGCTTGGTTTCTATGGCTACATGCCCTTCCTAATGCCAACCACATTTAAAGCATGGACTGGATGCTTTTTGTCCTGTCACCAGTAGAACCACTTTACAGGATGAGCTGGATGCTTTTTGTATTGTCACCAACACAACCACTTTACTGGGTGAACTGGGTGCTTTTTGTTGTGTCACCAACACAACCACTTTACAGGTTGTGCTGTGTGCTTTTTGTTGTGTCACCAGCACAACCACTTTACAGGGTGAGCTGGGTGCTCTTTGGTTTGTCACCAACACCACCACTTTACAGGTTGGAGTGTGTGCTTTTGTGTATTAATTAGAAGTGACACTAACATAGCATGGTTCATAATAAGATGTATATGTAAGCATATATAATATATTTATGTATAATAAACATAAGAGTCTCACAATGAGATTTTTTAAACCTGTGACGTGATCATATGTTTTCATATACACCCCTATTTTGAGCCACACTATGTTAGTGTCACTTCCAATTAATACATATATATGGCTTGGTTTCTACGAGTGGTCTCTCCTAATGCCAACTATATTGCAGTGTGGACTGGGTGCTTTTGTCATGTTACCAGCACAACACCTTACAGGATAGACTGGGTAGTTTTTGTCAGGTCACCAGCTATATATAAATATACAAACACACATGGCGTATTATTATGGTTGGTAGTTATATAAATTGTAAACAACTTTTCTCATTTGGAACATATTTTCATGGAAGGTGATATATTTGTGGTTGTGACATGATTGTAAATTGGCTTTTAAGTCAACCAGGTAAGTAGGTCATTTCAATCTCATTTGTTCTTTCTTTTAAGAGCATTATGCAGACATTATACAGTGTCTGTGATATTGAAATGAAGGGAAGGGATTGAAGCACAAAAGAAATTAGGAGGAGAGAAAAAAAAACGGAATAAAAGGTCCTATATTATAAAATACTAATAAAATCTTTTAACTATTCAGTTTTCTATATAAATAATTAGATTCTGTTTAGTATCTTGTCATAAAACCTTATTTCAAAACAAACATAAAAGTTACTCATACATATAAGTGGGTCTTGGAAATTTCTATTTATTTATTTAATGATATTTCCTTATTTAATGATATTCCCAGTAATGAATGTTATGTAGTAAAGGTAAACACTTGACGACATGTGTCTGTAACCCAGTTTCTGTTTTCAGTTAGGCTTATTTCACTTCATTTATGTCCCCAGGAAAATAATAGACTCATAACTTCCTATATTCAGTTAATTTAATATAAAAGGCCTTTCTTTATACATTGTCAAAATATACCAATATATCATTTTTAATGAACAATGCCTAGTACCCAAATTTGATTTACAGTTGAAATTATTTCATTTCAATTACTGATAGTGATTTACATGATAACTGCACTCAATATACTGTGTAAAGTGGTTGGTGATAGGAAGGGCATCCAATCAGAAAATATGCCAGAGAAAGGTTGGATGGACTCTTCAGCTGTGTTAAAGACATGTTAACCTCCCTAGTGCTGGTGCCACATAAAATGCACCCATTGGTGCATGGGAGCATTTTTGTAAGTGTGATGTGTACCTAACTACATGAGTATACAGTATGGCATAGGAATATGAGCCAGATACAGGTTTCTAACTCATCTGAGAGGTCAGAAGCTCTGCTCTAGTACTGACTTGGTTTCATCCAACCCTTGCTAGCAGGGAAAATGGATGTTAAATGATGATGATCACTTTAACGTGATTGATAAAAGCATGAGCATCACATAATCTCATTAAACCTTTAGTATTTACATTATTCTATATCTACTATTATATTTTCATGGTAAAGGCTTTACCTCGCATCTATGAGATTTTGATATTATTTATTTTGAGAACAATACTTTAACATCAGTATGAGCGACCGGTTACAGCTGGTTTGAATAGAAAATGGTGAGAGAATTCTGATTGGATACGACCGGTTTAAATACTAAAGGGTTAAATGTGGCTAATGTAATAGAGGAGAGGTCAGATCTGAGCAAGTTGACTGTATGGTTATGACTTGTATTTGATTCCCAGTTGTAACAACTCCACTTTTACATTGCTAATGACCTTTATAAATGTAATTTTACTTCCTCAATAGGTCTGAGGTTTTATTCCTACATTAGAAATCAATATTTCTTTCTAATGGGGCGGGGGAGGCAGTGTTTTTTCAGATACAGTTGAGCATGAAAGTATTTTTGTCACTTCAAATGTTGCTGGGGTCAATTGTTATCCCTCTAGGGTCAATAAAATAAGTACTTGTAATTTACTTGAGTTGATTCCTTTAACTATACCCCTGTCCTACAAAAACTAACCTTGTGCCTAAACAAAAGAAAGATTTTCTTCCTAATAGAAATGACAAGATTATAGAGATTAAACATTTATTTCTAAACAGTCTTTTCATCTGGTGGTTTCCATATTAAAATGTTACATGTCATAAATAGTGCAATAAACACTGTGTGAATGAACTTATTTAGACAACTAGAAGGGAAATTGTAATAATTTTAGTAGGATAGTGTTTATTGTGTTGTTGCTAAGAAGGATATAGAAATACACAAATTTTAAAAAAATTGGGGGAGGGGGGGGGCTGATCAAGTGTTATATGTTTTTAAAGCTTCACCCCATTTTTGTTGCTGTTATCTATTACGTATCGAAAGCAGTCAATTTGGCAGAATTGTTTGTATATTGGGTATTTGTTCTAGGGTCTCTGCTTTTTGAGTTCAAATCCAGCTGAGGCCTACTTTACTTTTCATCCTTTCAAGTTTGATAAAGAAAGTACCAACCTAGTGTTGATGAAATCCTCTTTCTTCTTAGCTGTCATATCCTCAATATTCCACTGGTTCATTGGATGGAGGGTTGAGAAGATGTCTGTGTCTACTCACAACTGCAGGGACACCTAAACTGTTAGTGAAAGCATGGTGATATAATAATAGCAAATCATACACTACAGCTGTAGTTATTTTTATCCATTAATCTATCAACCTCTTGCTTCCATTATCTATGCTATCTCATAAATCTACATAATGTTTGGGAAAACCTTTGTACAGTTGAATGCATCTCCTACCCCACTAACCACACTAATCACTCAACTCTAAGAGGGAGGTGACATTGAAATAAAGTAAACTAAGGCAATCAGAAATGGCACAACACAAAAGCTGAACTCATGACATGAATACAAAATCTTATCTTCTGACTTAAATTACACATATTTGCATATTCAGAGAAAATGGATGACTAATTTATAGTGTACTGGACAATATGTGAAGAGAGCAGGTGTTAATATCAAACATATCATTGGTGTTGTGTTGTGACTGCAGCTTAGACTCTTAGCTTTCAATGAACAGTAAGTAGATGATACTGAAACTGTATGTTCCTGCTCCTCATACCATCTCTCTACTCCCTGCTGTTCTCACACACTACCTGTGCTCATCTTATAGTGGTAGCAATAACTGAGTATTTTTTTTTTGCATATTTTCCCAAGTTTTTCACTTTTAAACTAACACAAACATACAGATTTTAAAATATTAGTTTCAATAAATGAGTAAAATAAAGTTGTTTTTTATTGCCAGAATTCCAATGTTTTGTTTAAAGTGAGAGCAAAAAAATAAAATATTTATTTAAGAGATTAAACCAATTTTATAAAGATAATACTGCAAGGTATTTCAGCATGGTTCTATGGAATTGCTAGGTATTTCATTGGTTTGCATTGTGGATTTATATTCCTCCCAAAGAAGTGGTCTCCTATGGGTAAGCATCTGAAACTAAAGAAAGCCAACAAAACCATGTGATTTAACAAAATTAACAAACAAGTAAATAAATAAATAGGCTTTATGTTAGTTTTGTACGTATAGAGTTGTAAGTTCTGATGGAGTCGTATGGGGCACCAGAGTACTATACATTGTGTCTTGGGTATTTTAAACCTAGCAGAGCCCATCCCCTCTCCATGTCTGAACAGCTGATTTCTTCCAAAGCAGGAGAGAGAGAGAGAGTCTGTGTGCGAAAGAGAGTGATAAAGAGGAAGTGAGAAAGAGATATAGATGAAGAATCAACTCCAATACTCGCCTGGTATTTTTTTTATCAACCTCAAAAGGATGAAAGGCAAAGTGGACTTTGGTGAAGAGTTTTGAACTCACAAATTATTTTATCTGACTTTCTAATGGTTTGGTCAATTTGCCAACTATTATGTTAGCTTTACATATTTGAAAATGTTTTAACCCTTTAGCATTTAAACCGGCCATATCTGGCCAAAACTCTCTCACCTCTTTCTGTTCAAACCGGCTGTAACTGGTCACTTATACTTACATTAAGGTATTGTTCTCAAAATAAATAATATCAAAATCTTGTAGATTTTATAATACGTGAGATAATTATGTAAGATAAAGCCTTTACCGTGAAAATACAATAGTAAATATAAAGTAATGCAAACGTTAAAGGGTTAATGTAAAACATTACAGCCATGTTAGAGAGGAAGAATGAATAGGATTTAAACAACTTCATGGGATTGATTATTTGACAGATAATTCATTAACACTTTACCCTCACAAGTGCTGAGTAGAAAGATGCATGGAAGAGTCATTATGATAGATTACTAAATGAGGAGAATGCATGGGAAGAAGAGACCCTACCCCAAGCAGACCCTATAGAGGGGCCAGCAGTACAAGTCAGCAGCAGCGTAGTAAGTAAAGCAATCAAAGATATGAAGGTGAGGAAGGCAACCGGTCCATCGGGTATAGCTGCCGAGATGCTGAAGGCATCTGGGTCTGTAGGTCACACTATAACCACACGTATTGTTAACCAGGTAATACTAGAAGGTGTCATACCAAAAGATTGGTGCAGTAGCATCATTGTCAACTGCTACAAAGGTAAAGGTGATGCACTCGATAGAGGAAACTATAGAGGTATAAAGCTGATGCACCAGGTCATGAAAGTAACAGAAAGAGTTATAGCACAGTTGATTAGGGACCGGGTGAAACTAGATGAGATGCAATTTGGGTTTGTACCAGGAAGAGGCACCACTGATGCCCTCTTCCTTGTGAGGCAGTTACAGGAAAAGTACCTAGCTAAAAGTAAGCCACTCTACCTGGCATTTGTCGATCTCGAGAAAGCCTTTGACAGAGTTCCACGTGCTGTAATCTGGTGGGCTCTTAGAAAACTAGAAGTAGATGAATGGCTTGTGAAAGCTGTACAAGCCATGTATAGGGGAGCAGTCAGCAAAGTTAGGATTAGCAATGAGTATAGCGAGGAATTTAGCATACAGGTTGGGGTCCACCAGGGCTCTGTTCTTAACCCTCTCCTGTTCATCATAGTCCTGCAGGCAATAACGGTGGAGTTTAAGACCGGATGCCCATGGGAACTCCTGTATGCTGATGACCTCGCACTTATAGCTGAATCTATGGTATGGTAGAACTAGAGAAGAAATTCCAAACTTGGAAGCAGGGACTAGAAAGAAAGGGTCTCAAAGTTAACATGACAAAGACTAAGGTCCTTGTAAGTAGACGAGAAAACAGAACCCAGATCCCCTCAGGGAAATGGCCTTGCTCAGTATGTAGGAAAGGTGTAGGTAGGAACTCCATTCTCTGCCCCAAATGCAAACAATGGGTACACAAGAGATGTAGCGGGATCTCAGGAAGCTTAATTAAGAATGTAGGCTTCACATGCAGCAGCTATACTGGGACAGCAAGCAGCAAACAGCCACAGGAAACAAGTACCACCAATCTCTGGGAGGGTTCTGTAGAGACAGTAGACAGCTTCTGCTACCTAGGTGACCGAATTAGCAGCGGAGGTGGGTGTTCAGAAAGTACAATAACTAGGGTAAGAACGGGATGGAAGAAGTTCAGGGAACTACTATCACTGCTAGCTGCAAAAGGCTTCTCCCTCAAAATGAAAGGCAGACTGTATGATGCGTGTATCCAAACAGCAATGTTACATGGTAGTGAGACCTGGGCGCTGAAGGTGGAAGACTTACGTAGATTAGAGAGAAACGAAGCCTGCATGCTCCGATGGATGTGTAATAGTAATATACGCGAGCAACAAAGCATAAATGAACTGAGAGAGAGACTGAGCATAAGAGGAATCAAATGCTGTGTGCAGGAGAGGCGGTTGCGTTGGTATGGACATGTGATGCGTATGAAGGATGACAGCTGCATAAAAAGGTGCAGAGCACTAGAAGTCGATGGAAACCGTGGAGTGGGGAGACCCAAGATGACCTGGGATGAGGTGATAAAAGCTGACCTTACCCAATTACACCTCTCAAAGGCGATGACACACGACCATGACCTCTGGCGTCACACAGTAATACGGAGTACCCGACCTCCCATGGGTACAAGCTGAAGCATATAGACAATATGCCCCCACACCCTCCCACTGCAAGGTGGTCGTGGAGGTGCCATGGCAAAAAAAGCACCCAGTCCACACTGTATAGTGGTTGTGTAGGCGCCACGAAAAAGCACCCAGCACTCACTGTAAATGAGGTTGGTGTTAGGAAGGGCATCCAGCTGTAGAAATCAAGCCAAATCAGTTCCTGTATGAGCAAGGCATGGTCAGCCGACCAGACACTGCCCACAACAGGACAACCCGTCTAACCCATGCTAGCGTGGAAGAACAGACGTAAAACGGTGATGATGATGATGATGATGATTTACCATTTACATTACTCTATATTTACTATTGTATTTTCGTGGTAAAGGCTTTACCTCACATAATTATCTCCAGCGCATCTCCCTTACCATCCTCCGGGGAAATGCCTTCTCCATTCTGTCCGCCGGGGCTATGGGGAGGCCAGCATGTGAGACCCTATTCGCTCACCATACAGAGAGATGAGGAGGGCGAGAGAGATGGAGGCGATGACAGTGGGAGTTCAGCTCTTCCACATTCGGACCATATCCTTGTGGTTGTGTTTAAGCAGTTAATGAGTCTGTTTTTGGTGTCTACTACACAGGAATAGAGAACAGATGAACCGGCGTGTTGTGTTAATAGGTAATCCTCAACTTTTGGCCTGTAAAATATTTTAGTCAGCTACAATGACAGATCGTTCTTAACACACAAACACACACACACACACATACATACATACATACATACATACATACATACATACATATATACATATATATATATATATTTATTTTACGTCTTTCATATAATTGTTCTGCATCCCCCTGCATTGAACCACCTAGGTACTTTGACATAACTTATATATTTACTAGTATTAGTGTACATCTGTACGCATATGTTGGTAGATGTATTAATTCTATATATATATATATATATATATACATACATACATATATACATATATATATATATATATATATATATATATATAATTATCTCACATAATATCAAATCTGAGATTTTGATATTATTTATTTTGAGAACAATATCTTAACATAAGTATGAGTGGCAGTTGATGGCCAGTTTAAACAGAAAAAGGTGTGAGAATTCTGGCCGGATATGACCAGTTTAATGCTAATGCTCTCTGAATTCAAATCCCAACAAGTCAACTTTGCCTTTCATCCATTTAAGGTTGATAAAAAAAAGTATCAGCCTAGTACTAGTCGATTCTTCCTCTATATCTTTTCCTTACTTCCATTCTCTCTCACTCTCTATCCTTCTCTGGAAGAAATCTTCTGTATTCAGACCTAGAGAGGGATGGGTGCTGCCAAGTTTTAAAATGCCCTAGAAATACCACATGTCAATGCAGTGCCCTTACAACTTGCTCAAAATTTATATCCAAAACATAATTGTTTTGTCTGACAAATGAGCTAGATGTTTCTTGTAAGAATCATCTAGTTTCTTGAAACTTTCAGTAACGAAATAATTATATTGTGTTGTGTATTGTTTATTATGTAATTATATATACATGTATGGAGGCACATGGCTTTTAGAGCATTGGCCTTGCAATCGAAAGGTTGTGAGTTCAATTCTCAGACCGGGTGATGTGTTGTTTCCTTGAGCAAGACACTTTATTTCACATTGCTCCAGTTTACTCAGCTGTAGAAATGAGATGATAGTGGTCGTGGAGGTGCCACGGAAAAAAAGCACCCAGCACTCACTGTAAATGAGGTTGGTGTTAGGAAGGGCATCCAGCTGTAGAAATCAAGCCAGAATCAGTTGCCGTCCCACCCTTGCAGGCAGGGAAAAGTGGACGTAAAATGATGATGATGATGATGATGATACATATATATATATATATATATAAACGGAAAAAAAGGAAATGAAATTTCATTTCCCACTCTTCGTACGGCTGTTACTTAAATATAAGTATGTATACGTACATACATATATGTATACAGACGTACAGTAGTATGTATATATATATACATACATGCACACATGCAGACCCAGAAAAACCTGGGACGAGCTGATAAATTCCGACCTCACACACTTACACCTCTCCAAGACAATGTCACTGGACCAAGACCTTTGGCGGTACTCAGTAATAGAGAACATGCACGCGCACATACGAATGCATACGTATACATATACAAACACGTATACACATATATGCACACATATACGCATACATACATATATAAAAACCAGTCGTATGAATAAATGGGTACAAATTATACGCAAGTAAACATACATAAAAGCGGCTGAGGGACAACAGAATATATCTGGAGTTGAAAACACAAGTGACATGTGATATCAGATAGTGAAAGAAAAGGGGGGAAGTAAAATATGTAAAATTGTGAAGATATAAAGTAAGTGAATCAAAATGCAGGGGGGGGGGGGGGGGGGGGGCACTAGTGGATGTGAATTAAAAATAAAATAAAAAATAAAAATAAAAGTAAATCAGGAAGAGAAGTCTGTAAAGAAGGTAAGTTAAGGAAAGTGAAGAACAAGAGTTTATGGAGGATTATATTATATATATATATATAAGTACATACATATATGTATACACACGTACAGTAGTATGTATATATATATACATACATGCACACATATATATATGTACATATGGATTCACCAAACATTTATTATAATGCTCGGTGTGTTTGTAAACATCAACTATCTGGCAGGAAGTTATACGTTGCTGACGATAGCGAAGCCGCTAAAATCAACGCAGAATGATACATTGTAGGTCACTTTAACCCGTCTTTTATTAATCAAAATACTTCTTGCCAATAAACATTAACCCATTGTCCGCCATTCATCTAACTGTAGACCAACAAATACCAACTAAACGGAGTATTGACAAGAACGATGGCGAATGAATCTTCGAGCTAAGCAGTTTCCTCCCGAGCTGTTAGTTCACGCGGGATTCTCTGCTACAGAGATTTAGATAATAATACCGAACAACGTACTGCTGGTCACACCTTCCTCCAAAAGCCGTACAAAGCGGACATGTGCATCGGGCAGATGGATCGGGTGCAAATCTACACCAGGCCTACGTGAGAAATTCGCAAGGGATTGCACCGAGAGAGATAGAGAGAAAGAGTAACTTAGTGGAAAGAGTGCGAATGAACTTTTGAGGTAAGTAGCCTACGCCTTACTGCTATGACACTGGAACCTTCTGCCAACTTAACCTGTGACTTTCTCTTTCACATTTACTCCAATAGGCCAACTATCACAGAAGGAGTTTGAAAAGAAGGGGCTCAACAATATTCCTATGAACAATGCACGTATACAGCTAAACTGTACTTTCAACTTCTTAATTTTCTCCAAATAAAACAAGTTTCCTGTCGGTATATTTTCGTGAGTTTTTAATAGGCACTCACAAATAAACGTTTCTCATTGGAGGTGCTATTACCAATGTTCTTACACTGCTAGTATATATATAAAGCAGTTGAAAATGCAATTGGAGTCTTTAAGAAGGTTTATTTAAGATAATTTATGACTTTATCGGTTTCACAAGTTTCATGATTTTCAAAAGTTAAGAGAGATGGAGAGATGTGAGGCTATGCCAACTTGTAACTTCTTTGAACCTTTCCATTCCGTTTCTAATGAAATAAACTGCCTATGATTTTCAAATAAGTTTGAAAATAATCAAGAATTTAGAGGGATTTAATAATATAATTAACTTTCTCATTAATAACCTGGTATAGAGTGGTGGATTGACAGAATCTGTAGATCATCAGACAACATGGTTTGTGGTATAGAGTTACGTCCCTCTACATTCTGAGTTCAAATCCCGCTGAGTTTAGCTTTGCCTTTCATCCTTTCGGGATCGATAAAATAAAGTATCAGTAACTCACCGGGGTTGATTTAATTGACTTTCCCTTCTCCAAAACCAGTATTCATCTGGTGTTTGGAACATAACAAGGATCTTACATAAAATGAGAGGATGAGAGATTTTTAGATAATATGATTTAGCATAAACTGCTTTGTATTGTAGAAACTAGGTCAGTTTCAGGTTCTTCGGTATAAAAAGTTTTAAAGTTAGTAGGGAGATTCAACTACTACATGCACAAACACAAATGCACACATATTATTTATAAGTCTGAAAAATAGGTCAATGCCAATAGATCTTTTAACCCTTTAGCATTTAAACCAACCATATCCGTCCAGAATTCTCTCACCTCTTTCTCTTCAAACTGGCTGTAACCGGTGTCCATACAAACATTAATGTATTGTTCTCAAAATAAATAACATCCAAATCTCGTAGATTGGATATTATGTGAGATTTAGGTGGGATAAAGCATTTTCTGTGAAAATACAGTAGTAAATATAGAGTAATGTGAGTGTTAAAGGGTTAAGTCCTCTTTGACAGGGAGATAGGGATAGTTTGGTGCAGTTAATATATTTAAGGTTTTGTTTAACTCACAAAACACACACACACACACACACACACACACACGCACGCATGCACGCAAGCAGGCAGGCAGGCAAGCAGACAGATAGACAGAGTTTTAAGTGTCTATTATTCTGTACAGGTTATGAAAGTTTCAAACCTGTCTGGAAAGAATAGGTTTCACTAAAAATGTGCTTAAAACTTATGTAAAATAGGCCAGCCTTCAGTGCATCTCCTTGATTGTATGTAAAATGCAGTGCTTTATTTATAGTAGTATACAGCAGACGATATATAGATATAAGAGTTCATTGGAGATAAGTTCAACTGCTGTAAGTAATAAAGAATAAAATCATTTTTCTTTGCCTAAGAGTTTTCCTTGTTTTTTTACTGATTAGTCAGGGAAAGAAGGGCAGCAGCCATGGCCCTTTTCAGGGCCTCAAAGACTAGAAGGGAAGGAGAGAGGAAAGTATTCCTAAACATGGCCCAAACACTTGCCACAGAATTGACTACATTAAAAACACCTAAGGTAGTGTTAAACCAAGTGGCACATTATAAAATTTAAACTGGATTAAATATTGCAGATATGTTATCTGATGGACTAACAATTTTGTCAATCTACCTTGAACTGGTTGGCACTTTGTTTAACAGCCTTGAAAGGAAGAAAGGAAAAGTTGAATCCACTAAGATTTGAACTTAGAGTGCAAAGAGCTGGAACAAATACTGTGAAGGAAACATTTAATTCAATGTTTTAATTCACCACCTGAGGAAGACAGAGAATTGCAGGGTTGAGCTTTGTTCTGTGTCTATAATCCTCCTCCTCCTCCTCATCCTCATCATCACCTCCACCACCCACCACCATCACCACCATCATCATCAGCAGCATTATTATAGGTTTGTTTTTCACACTGGCATTGGTTGGACAAGTTGTTACGATCCAAAACCAGAAACCTTCTTAAAACAGTTGCTGGGACAGAAAATGGAGAATAAGAGGAAGGTAGTAGGGGTGGGTGGGTGGGTGATAGATTAGAAAAAGAGATTAATTGGAACAGAATTAACATCAACTCTATGTGGAATATATATGTAGACCTACAATACAACAGGAGGAACATAATAGTACCACTTTATTTTTTACCGTTGGTCAGTCAATGATAAACATTGAGGACCAAATGAATTAATTGTGGAGATATAAAAGATACAGAAGCGAAAACCAATCAAACAGTGAGTGTGTTCTGTTATTATTTCTGGCAATATTATTACAACAATATGACCCTCCCCATGTATAATAATATTTCTTTCGACACACGATTTCATATCAAAAACCTCGCAAAACAAATATATATATACAGGGTGTGGACGATATCTGTTCGCAAGATTACTGTCTAGGAAAAATAACACAGTAGTTTTATTTTGTAAGATTTATTTATCAAACTTGGGTCAGTTTGTCTTCGTGACTTGTTCTTTTGATCTCACTCGATCAACCCACCATTGGCTTTGATGATGGCCTCAAGGCGGCCTCGGAACCGGCTACAGGCCTTCGTCACTGTCCCCCGACTTAGGCCCCTGAAGGCACTTGTGATCCTGGCCTTCAGATCGTCTTTCGTATTGCAGCTAGATATGTTGGTGTCTCGTTCCACTGCGCCCCACACAAAGAAGTCGAGTGGGTTGCAGTCAAGCGAGCTGGGAGGCCAGATGTCAGGTGAAGTGTGGTCGATGAAGTTCTCTGACAGCCAGGCTTGGGTCTTTCAGCTTGTATGGCAGGGCGCTGAGTCTTGCTGCCACACGTACGGCCTACCTGCAGCTACCTGGTCGATCCAGGGCTTTACTAGCTCGCTCAGAACGCGGATGTAGCCATCGGTGTTCAGCTTGAGGCCCTCAGGGAATAAGTGAGGTGGAATGACGTCACCTTGACTGCTGACGACACCTAAGACCAATGTTGTCGCTGGAAACTTTGCATGACTCTGGGCACGTCTTTGGATAAGACAGCGAGCCACCTGTTGTTCTGGGAGTTGATCTTCTGGTCCTTATTTGTCCTTTCGGCGCGGATTCCAAGAAGAACTCCGTGTCTCTTCCACAAATTTGGGGGTTCAAAATTATTCATAATCAATTATTCTGAAAATTAATAATGAGCATATAGTCACTGTTTTTATGAAGACAAGAGTGACAACAGAAGTAAAAAAATTTGCATAAAATTAGCAGTTGATAATTGCGAACAAATATCGTCCGCACCCTGTATATATATGTATATATATATATTAGAAAAGGGAAGTAAGGTTCTATACAAAACAATGGTTAGAGAGAAAAGGTGAAGTTGGAAATAGCACGGAAAATATATTTTAGGGTCTGCTTTACTTTTTTTTTCCTTTCTTTGATTTGTCAAAGTGACATTATTGAAAAAATGAGAGGGAGAATTCTTTTTAAAATAGTTTCATAATGTATATAATGTATTACCGGTTTCGATGTATTAGTAAAATTCATCAAATGTTGAGTATTACAATTAAAAAGAATTAATAAGAATTAAAAACTAAAAATTAAAGATTTAGAATTAAGAGGTAAGATTTTTCTAGAATTTTATTCCAAGTCTGCCTGATCCTCAGACCAGTGTTAACACAACAAAAATCACATCAAACCTGTGGACGAACTAGTCAGACACAAACAAGTCTGGTCTGGAGTGCTAACCCAGATCACAAGCCGACTGCTTGAGAAACATTTGTAACCAAGATTAAGCAATAAATCTTCACTTTGTTCACCTTCACTTTGTTCCACAACAGTTAATTAACCATTATCGAAGACACGTGTTTCACCTCACAAATCTCACTGAGTGCTCTATTACTGCAGATATAACCTCTCAGTGTTGTACCAATATATATGTATATATATATATATATATATACTAGAGGTAACCCAGCCTTCGTCCTGGTCAGTACTGTGCTTAAATCTATTCATAAGGCATCTATTGTAATGCGCATTTTCCTTGAAATAAAAGATGATAAAAGCTATTTAAATATTGCATAACAAAATTTGAAAAAAATATTTAGAAGATTTTAATACAGAAAATAATAGAGAAATGTATTCTACGAAAATTATAAAACATTTACAGAACTTCAGTATATACAATGTTTTTAACTTTTTTCTTTGGAGCATATATGAAGAGTTTATGGGAGGCTTCCTACACTGGAACAACCTACATACAATTGACCATGCGAGAAACAGCCCTCATATAGATGGGCATCAAGTCTTACCAGTGGGTAATGCGCCTCAACTGGGAATCCAAAAATATAGCAGAATGCTTTGTTACTGCTGATATATCAACTGTGTTGGAAGTTGGACACCTCGTCAGACATTTTGTTGTTGTAGCACAAATATGCCAGCATCGGAACCCTTGTTGATGTATTTGCACACGTACTTTATAAGGTGCCCCCTCGATCACCCCAATTCTATTTTCAGATTTTAAAAAAAGGTAATTGCAAGCATGCAGAGGCCAGGTTAGTTGAAAAGATACAGAAAAGCCTAGAAAATTAGTTTTCTTCACAATCCCCAGTGGGAGCTTGTATATAAATTTGAACAGCTAAGAGGTGCTTATCTGCAACTCTGAGGGTGCCACTCACTCTCTACCTCTGTTTTCAGAACAAGGAGTCGTTGGCGAGTGAGTCAGATGTCAGATCAGTCAAAAACAAATGAAAAACCTAGAAAAGAAAAAAATTCTCACTGAAAAAATTTTCAAGGCTGGGAAAATCCAAGTGTCCACCCAATTCATTCGGTTTTGGGAGAAAAAGTCGATTGCAAGCATGTTGGACGTCATATTAGTTGAAAACATGAAAAACCTTAATTATTACCAATTTTATTTACTATTATTAGAGGTCAACAAACAAACAAATTTCTTTTTTATAAGTGTTATAGATAGATATTTATATAAATGTGTGTGTGGAATATATGTGGAATATATAACTTATGTGAATATATGTCTGATTCTATATGCATATCTGGTTTATGTTCAAGTGTGTAAACCAGTGTTTCGCAACCGGTTCTGCGAGAAACAGTGATAAATATGCTAATGCATCATGAGTAATTTTGTTTAATTTCATATTTGTAATTTTACTATACCCATAAGGCATATTTTTGGAAAATCCTTGGTTATTATAATAAAGGTTTCAACCTCTAAAAGAGATAGATATTAATAATGGTATATAATAATTTTTATGCAGGAGTTCCCTGAGACATGAAAACTATTTCAAGGGTTCCACAAGGGTCAAAAGGTTGAGAAACGCTGATATAAACAGACAGTCACAATTACACACTTGTAGAAGCACAAAGTGTATTTTTGGTGAAAATGGTAAGAAAATTCCACTTTGGAACGGGCTAAAACGGCCGTTCTATGAGGGTTACTAAAAATATTTTTTTTTGGCAGATAGAACACAACCTTATGTAATCGGTTGTGTCGAAATTTTGTCACGATTGTTAATAAAGCAGAAACAAAATTTAAAAGACTTACTAGTGGCAAAGGTGGCATGGTATTATCCAACAGCAATGAGCAGAATAATAGAAAAAAACGACGAAGTTTCATTTATATATAAAATATATTTATTGTGTATCAACTTGTTATGCGTGTTTTTTTTCTATTATATACACTCAGCATGTGCATAAAGTGATTGATTTGGTACCAACACCAAGAATTCACTGAAATACCCACATGCAGAGTGTATGTAATAGAAAAAAATGAGGAAGTTTTGTTTACGAAACGCGCGTAACAGTTCCATACAGAATAAATATGGCAAGAACGATGGCGACAAAAACAACAACATTGCTACCAAAGGAAAAAGTAAATACTGTGTCACAGCAAAGACAGCCCAAACAAGGTGGACTTAGTTACCTTCAGAGAAGCGAAGTTTCTTATTCAAAGAAATGGTTTCCTGGGATTTGCGATAAGTAATCATTAGACCCCTTAGGTATCTTTCCTAGAGCGCCTACAACCACTGGTATTGTTTTAGTTCTCAATTTCCACATTTTTCCAATTTCTATCTCCAAGTCCTTATACTTGCTCAATTTTTCAAATGTTTTTATTATTATTATTATTATTATTATTATTATTATTATTATTATTATTATTATTATTATTGCAAGTATGGCCTGAGTGAATGGGCCTACTCTGAGTATCTGTCTGTAAATTAAAGGTGGAAAACTGGGAGAGGGCACTTGCCCTGGTGGTCAGGGTCACTGTGGTCTTTTAATGGACTTTCTCCACAAATGTCCCTCGGAAGTCTCCCCCCTATTGGGGAATTTTTCATTGTTATTTTTTTTATTACATCCTCTGTTTTTTTTACACGCAGAAATGCCCATTTGTACCGTCCTGTATTGTCCTGTACTGTCCTTAATGTCTACTTTATGTAAACCCTTGTGGTTAATAAAGAAAACATTATTATTATTATTATTATTATTATTATTATTATTGAATGCTATGGTTGACGGAGGCTCAGCTCTGTAAGGTACTGTAAATTTTGAACGCTTTAACAATTGTAAATTGTTTAAAACTTAGACCAACTTGTAGACAAAAACACCCTCCTCCTCGTGAGAGGGGTCTTTCTGCCCGTTATTTGGCCCTTCGGGGTTAAATAACTGCTTATTGGGGTTTTGTACCCAATATTTATTTTAAACAAAAAAAAACAACATGGCTACGAAAAAGAATTTGCATAGGTCACTCCCACTCATTCCGTCTTCTTTTTCCTCAATCGTCACTACAGCAGAGAGAAGATTGTCTCTCTCCCTCCCTTCTTTAAATGTGTCTCTCTCCCCCCCCCCTTCTCTTTCGCAAGCGACGAAAGAAAAGAAAAGTCTCGTGCAAAGCGTGCAAGGTTTCTCCACGACGACGACGACAGCGACGAAACAGGTGTGCGGGAAATACGAAAACCCAGTTCATTCGTCTGACGTCAGGAATAATAGCAGTAGCAGCCGTAATAACAACAGCAACAGTGACAATGAAAACAACAGTAGCAGCCGCAACAGCATCACCAGCAGCATAAACAACAACAGCATTAGCAGCAGCAACACCAACAACAACCACAGCAACAGCGGCGGAGGCAGTAGTCGTAGTACCTGCAGCAACAACAAAAGTAACAGCAGCTCTGACGACAACAACAACAACAGCAGCAAAGAAAAACCAATCTCATTTGCAGGTATTGCGAAAAACTTGGAAACAATCCTCATAACAAATGAGGAATTAGAGGAAGCGAAGAAGATGGTGACAAAGAATGGACACCGAGCAATCTGCAAGGCAGCGGAAAAATTTTTCGAAACTCAACAGCACTGTACGGTCACGTACCGTACAGTAAGTACAAAACCCCTTAGGGTGGAAAGAGCCACAGAGGCACAAATACAAAAAGCCTTGGGGTCTGTGTTGCAGCGGAAAACGCACATCACCCGAGGAAAAAAATATGTCACCGTAGACGTACTTTTTGCCACACCCCAGGAGGCAAAGGCCCAATCCGTAGTGACCCTAAGGAGCGAGGAAATGGTGTTGGTGCCCTCCTACTGCGGGCAAAAAATTGTGAGGGTCAAACTGACCCACGTCCCCCCCCCCCCCCCCGGAATGGCCCCTTCTTGGCTGGCCGCGTTTGTCCTCGTCGGAATCGAGGACAAAACAACTGTACTGCAAGTACAGAAAAAAGTAAGAGAAGATTGGGTCGGCACCTCCATTGAGATGCTAATCCAAACCAACCAGGAGTGCATCGAAGCTATCCCGGATGTGATAGACTTCGATAACGGCACTCAACTGCCCATAAGTGTTGAGGGAAAACGCCCGAAATGCTTTCGCTGTGGGTCGAAGACTCACCTCAGGGCCTTCTGCAACGAGAAGACCCTGAGAAAGGAGAAAACCCCCCTCCTTCCGAAACCGGCTCCACGGCTACCAGCAACAGGACAAGCGGCAACCAGGAACGATAGGTCCGTAGCACCCATACCCACGCCACGGAAATCAAAAACAGCAGCAGCAGTGGAAATATTAACAATAACAACAGCAATACCAAATGCAGCTGCAACAGAGACTCCAGTGCAAACATCACCAACAACAACAAGTGAAAGAGTGGAGCTGGTACCCCTCCCCGACCTCACAGAATCAGACATGGAGTGTGAGGTGGGAGAGGGATGGCAAAAGGTCGTAAGAAGGCACAAACGCAGAAGTAGCGCATCGTTGCCTTTGAAAAGGGAGGAAAGAAATGAGAAAAGGGTAAAGTCTACTGCAAAGAGAACCACAGCAGCAACACCACCAACACCATCACCACCCACACTAGCACCACCATCACCACCGGCGACAACCCCACCGCCAACAACACCTTCAACACCACCACCACAAGCACCAACATCGCAAACACAACAACAAAACACACACACCCAGCAACAACGACAAGAAAATAGCAGAACCACACCCCACCCCCAGAAAAACAAATGCACGACAATAAATACACACAACAAGAAACTAATGACTTACATAATTGAACATACAGACATTTCACAACACGACTACATCATACCAGCACCAATCAAAACGCCAACTAACATAAGACTGCTAAAAATAGCACAGAAACAATACACAAACATTAAAACGAAATTCCCCAACGCAGTTGGTGATTTCAGGGACCTAGGAGGAACTATCAATCGAAGAGTATATTCAGACATTCTCTTAGAAGAGCCGACGACCAGCCGAAGGGACGATTCAACGGTCCCTTCACCAGACGATCAAGTGAAAAGAGATGTAAAAACCATCCCTCCTCTACCAAAGGTACGGTAAGTGGTCTTTCCCATCTTTTCCACTCTATTTTAAACATGACCTCACTCAGAATAGGCAGCATAAATGCGCGTGGCTTGGGGTCGTCATGGAAGCAGGGTCACCTGCTCAACGACCTCAGGTCACTAAACATAGATGTAGTGGCCATCAGCGAGACCAGAATCTCCGAAGCACAGGCCTTCGCACCGATCTTCGGCGGCTACGATGTGTACGCATCTCCCAGCCGTCCTGGATCGGGGGGAGGAGTTGCTGTGCTTTTTCGGAGAGGTTTGGATCTCGCCATACGGGCCATCTTCCTGGACCCAGAGGGTAAGCTGGTGGTGCTGGACGTGACCAGCGGAGACGGGCAAGCTTTCAGGCTAGTGGCCGTCTATGCCCCGACAGGAGCAGGGCGGCCTGATTTCTTCCGGCGTCTGGAGACCTTTCTTGGAACGTCCCGCTCTTTAGTGTTAGTGGGCGACTGGAACGGATCTTAGATGCACGCTGGGACTGTGTGGGATTAGCGGATAGGGGTGGAGGGTGCAAGAGCCTCACCAACCTGCTCAGGCGTTTTGAACTGTCTGACAGGTACCGATTGGATTTCCCGAATGCGCCAATGTGGACTTGGACAAATCGCATAGGGTCATCCAGATCATATCTAGATAGAGTATTTTGTAGGGAAATAGATAGGTCTAGCATAGGCTGTCCACAATTCAAGATAGTCAGCTACACGGACCACAAATTCGTGATCTGTGTGCTTGACTTAGATAGGCTTCATAGACGAGGACCCGGCTACTGGAAGCTAAACGCGTCCTTACCAGCGCGCAAGGCCTACAGAGACCGGATTAGAGAACTAGTTAAGCGGGCGTTGACGGGGGCCATCGTCAACAACAAGTGGTGGTTTGCTCTGAAAAGAGCGATTAGAATAGAATCGATTAGGTTTAGTAAGGCTTTAGCAATAGAGAAAAATAGAGCAGAGGGAGAACTAGTTAGAAAATTAGACGAGGCGTTTAGCAAAGGCATTGCGACCGATGTGCTTGCGGCGAAATTGGCCCTTGACCAATTCTTCAATGCAAAGCACGAAGGCTGCGTTGTCAGAGCAAGGGTGCGTGCTCTCAGACACGAGGGGACGAAAGCCGTTCAATGGGCCCGAGTGGCGGAGGCGCGTCGTGACAACAAAGCCACGATCCGGTCTTTGGTGGACCACGACGGGCGCATGCTACTCGATCCCGGGCAAATGTGTGAAGCTTTTCAGCGACACTTCGCTCAGCTGTTCGGGGGCAGCGGTGGGCCGGGTCGAGGGATGGACTTTAGTGTCTACCTCGACGAACTGCCGCGGCTCTCGGCCACTGAGGCGAAGTGTTGCGAAAAGCCGATAACAGCCGCTGAAGTAAGGGAGGCAATGACTGGCTGCACAAGAGGTAAATCGCCTGGTTTGGATGGTCTGCCCTATGAACTTTACGTACAGATGCCAGACTTGTTCGGAGGCCTCTTGGCGGACGTCTACTGCAACTGGCAACAGAACGGGAGAATTCCCAGTTCTGTGAGCCGAGGAGCGGTGGCACTGCTGAGAAAGGATCCGAACAAGGGGGATAACATAGATAATTTCCGGCCCATAACTCTGCTAAACACAGAGTTCAAGATTTTGGCCAAGGTGCTAGCAAAGAGGTTGGCGCTTGTCGTTGGTGGTCTGGTGGGAGAGGCGCAGACATGCGCCATTCCCGACAGATCCATCCACGACAACCTCCACCTCATGCGATACATCGTAGAGAGGGTAGCTAAGGAACCTGGCACGGGTGGGTCCTTGATCAATTTAGATCAGTCAAAAGCTTTCGATAGGGTCGACCATCGTTACCTAGTGGCAGTCCTGAGGGCGGCTGGCTTTGGGCCCGTCTTCAGAGGCTGGATCGCTGCCATGCACAGCGACATCTGCTCTGTGGTGAGAGTGAACGGTCACCTGTCGGAACCGTTCAACATCATGCGCTCGGTCCGCCAAGGATGTCCCCTCTCGTCCCTCTTGTACGTATTGACTCTCGAGCCATTACTGCACAAACTGGAGACGTTGAGGGGAGTCCCGCGCGAACTAGGATGCGGAAGATCCGTGTCAGCATATGCGGACGATGTCACCGTAGTGGTGTCGAACGCCAAACACATCGAGGCGATCGGCACTACACTAAGAGAATACGAAGCGGTGACAGGAGCAATGATCAACCAGGAAAAGTCAGTGGGCCTGCAGCTCGGCACCTGGAGAGGCAGGTCCATGCCGTCCAACAGCGTCGTCGGACGCTGGACGGACGGACCGGTTAAATTGCTAGGGGTCTGGTTCGGTCCGGACCTCCAGACGGACAAAAACTGGGACGAGGTGACGAGCAGGGTGGCTTCTCTCACCCAGAAATGGGCGGAGAGGAAGCTATCCCTGAAAGGTCGAGCGGAGGTGGCTAACGCGTACATCGCGTCTGTCATCTGCTACCGCCTGACCGTCGTACCTTGTCCTAAGCCTCGCCTGACTGCGCTGGAGCGTTTGCTCTTTCGCTTTTTGTGGAAGGGACGCGCTCCGATGGTCAGGCGGTCCATCTGTTGTCAACACCCGCTACGTAGAGGGCTGGGCATGCCGTGGCTGATGATGCGCAGGCACGCGCTCAGGCTACGACATCTCCACCTCTTCCTCGACGGTGATCAGGTGTGGTCGCCGTTTGCTAGACACGTATTTCCCCAGCTCGTTTCCTTGACGGAGCTGCAGTCCTGGGTCAAGCGAAGACCGAGAGGGAGCGCCTGGAGACTGGAATGTCTTCAGGCGCTCACAGCCCTCGACCAATCGGGCAATGTGATCGGTGGAAACTCCACCTCGGCGTTCTATAGAGGATTAGTGGAGGGGAAGAGCGACGACGTACTTGGGGAAACTCTAGGCGTCGACGAAAATCAACTAGCCAATCTCTTCGGAAGAACTTTCGGGCCAGGGCCTATGGACAACTTCCAGAAATCTCTGGCCTGGCAGTGCTACCGAGGAGCCTTGCCAGTTCGGGATAAACTCTACAGGCATGGAGGTGCCGTCAGCCGGGCATGTCCGAGATGCGCACAGGGCGACGAAACCGTCCTGCACGCACTCGTCCAGTGTCCGAAAATTGCTGACTTGTGGGTTTATGTCGAACACCTGCTGTCGCGTTTAGGACGGATCCAGCTATCATCTGAGTCTATCGTGAGGATTGCCCCGCCCTCCTCCTTTAGCCGGGAAGGGCAGGCAGTTTTTATCTGTCTGGTGGCCATGGCGAAAGAGATAGTATGGTGGACACGTTTGAAAGGGCTGAAGACGAGCACTTACCTCTT
This sequence comes from Eledone cirrhosa, assembly GCA_964016885.1. Taxonomy (NCBI): domain Eukaryota; kingdom Metazoa; phylum Mollusca; class Cephalopoda; order Octopoda; family Eledonidae; genus Eledone; species Eledone cirrhosa. Next base: position 120,830,464 of record OZ024745.1, read on the forward strand.
CGGTGATGCTCTGATTGACTTTTTCAAATTTCATTTGAAAAGGAAAATCAGAGTAGAGAAGGAAGTGCTCTCTTCCCAGCATTTTGTTGAAAGATGGGTGAGAGAAGCAAGAATGGCCCGAGTGAATGGGCCGACTCTGAGTATATATCTGTAAACTAAAGGTGGAAAACTGGGAGAGGGCACTTGCCTTGGTGGTCAGGGTCATTGTGGCTTTTTACTGGGCTTTCTCCACAAATGTCCCTCCGAAGTCTCCCCCCTATTGGGGAATTTTTCATTGTTATTTTTTGTTACACCCTCTGTTTTTTTTTGTTTTTTTACATGCAGAAATGCCCATTTGTACTGTACTGTATTGTCCTGCACTGTCCTTAATGTCTAATTTATGTAAACCCTTGTGGTTAATAAAGAAATCATTATTATTATTATTATTATTATTATTATTATTATTATTATTATTATTATCTTGCTAACCTGTAATTTGATTGAACAATTCAGCTAATCCTCCCAAAATCTCATCCAGTTATCCATTCAAGCATTTAAGTTGCTTTCCTCGTCCTTTCTCCTCATCCTCCTTCTCCTCCTTCTCCTCATCCTCCTTCTCCTTCTTCTCCTCATCCTCCTTGTCCTTTCTCTTCATCCTCCACCTCTGCTCCCCACCACATTCATTAAGCCATCCATAATACATTGGACGCACCTGACATTCCCCACCTATACAGCTACACACACACTCATCTGACAATCTCATATACACACACACTCATCTGACAATCTCATATACACACACACTCATCTGACAATCTCATATACACACACACTCATCTGACAATCTCATATACACACACACTCATCTGACAATTTCATATACACACATACTCATCTAACAATCTCATATACACATACACTCAGCTGACAATCTCATATACACATACACTCAGCTGACAATCTCATATACACATACACTCATCTAACAATCTCATATACACACACACTCAGCTGACAATCTCATATACACACACACTCATCTAACAATCTCATATACACACACACTCATCTGACAATTTCATATACACACACACTCATCTAACAATCTCATATACACACACACTCATCTGACAATCTCATATACACACACACTCATCTGACAATCTCATATACACATACAATCATCTAACAATCTCATATACACACACACTCAGCTGACAATCTCATATACACACACACTCATCTAACAATCTCATATACACATACACTCATCTGACAATCTCATATACACACACACTCATCTAACAATCTCATATACACACACACTCATCTAACAATCTCATATACACATACACTCATCTAACAATCTCATATACACACACACACTCATCTAACAATCTCATATACACACACACTCATCTAACAATCTCATATACACATACACTCATCTAACAATCTCATATACACATACACTCATCTGGCAATCTCATATACACACACACTCATCTGACAATCTCATATACACACACACTCATCTAACAATCTCATATACACATACACTCAGCTGACAATCTCATATACACACACACTCATCTGACAATCTCATATACACACACACTCATCTAACAATCTCATATACACACACACTCATCTGACAATCTCATATACACACACACTCATCTGACAATCTCATATACACACACACTCATCTAACAATCTCATATACACACACACTCAGCTGACAATCTCATATACACACACACTCATCTAACAATCTCATATACACACACACTCATCTGACAATCTCATATACACACACACTCATCTAACAATCTCATATACACACACACTCATCTAACAATCTCATATACACACACACTCATCTAACAATTTCATATACACACACACTCATCTAACAATCTCATATACACATACACTCATCTAACAATCTCATATACACATACACTCAGCTGACAATCTCATATACACATACACTCAGCTGACAATCTCATATACACACACACTCATCTAACAATCTCATATACACACACACTCATCTAACAATCTCATATACACATACACTCATCTAACAATCTCATATACACACACACTCATCTAACAATTTCATATACACACACACTCATCTAACAATCTCATATACACATACACTCATCTAACAATCTCATATACACATACACTCAGCTGACAATCTCATATACACACACAATCATCTAACAATCTCATATACACACACACTCAGCTGACAATCTCATATACACACACACTCATCTAACAATCTCATATACACATACACTCATCTGACAATCTCATATACACACACACTCATCTAACAATCTCATATACACACACACCCATCTAACAATCTCATATACACATACACTCATCTAACAATCTCATATACACACACACACTCATCTAACAATCTCATATACACACACACTCATCTAACAATCTCATATACACATACACTCATCTAACAATCTCATATACACATACACTCATCTGGCAATCTCATATACACACACACTCATCTGACAATCTCATATACACACACACTCATCTAACAATCTCATATACACATACACTCAGCTGACAATCTCATATACACATACACTCAGCTGACAATCTCATATACACACACACTCATCTGACAATCTCATATACACACACACTCATCTAACAATCTCATATACACACACACTCATCTAACAATCTCATATACACATACACTCATCTGACAATCTCATATACACACACACTCATCTAACAATCTCATATACACACACACTCATCTGACAATCTCATATACACACACACTCATCTAACAATCTCATATACACACACACTCATCTAACAATCTCATATACACACACACTCATCTAACAATTTCATATACACACACACTCATCTAACAATCTCATATACACATACACTCATCTAACAATCTCATATACACATACACTCAGCTGACAATCTCATATACACATACACTCAGCTGACAATCTCATATACACACACACTCATCTAACAATCTCATATACACACACACTCATCTAACAATCTCATATACACATACACTCATCTAACAATCTCATATACACACACACTCATCTAACAATTTCATATACACACACACTCATCTAACAATCTCATATACACATACACTCATCTAACAATCTCATATACACATACACTCAGCTGACAATCTCATATACACACACACTCAGCTGACAATCTCATATACACACACACTCATCTAACAATCTCATATACACACACACTCATCTAACAATCTCATACACACACACACTCATCTAACAATCTCATATACACACACACTCATCTAACAATCTCATATACACACACACTCAGCTGACAATCTCATATACACACACACTCATCTAACAATCTCATATACACATACACTCAGCTGACAATCTCATATACACACACACTCATCTAACAATCTCATATACACACACACTCATCTAACAATCTCATATACACACACACTCATCTAACAATCTCATATACATACACACTCATCTAACAATTTCATATACACACACACTCATCTAACAATCTCATATACACACACACTCATCTAACAATCTCATATACACATACACCCAGCTGACAATCTCATATACACACACACTCATCTAACAATCTCATATACACACACACTCATCTAACAATCTCATATACACACACACTCAGCTGACAATCTCATATACACACACACTCATCTAACAATCTCATATACACATACACTCAGCTGACAATCTCATATACACACACACTCATCTAACAATCTCATATACACATACACTCAGCTGACAATTTCATATACACACACACTCATCTAATAATCTCATATACACATACACTCAGCTGACAATTTCATATACACACACACTCATCTAACAATCTCATATACACATACACTCAGCTGACAATTTCATATACACACACACTCATCAAACAATCTCATATACACATACACTCAGCTGACAATTTCATATACACACACACTCATCTAACAATCTCATATACACACACACTCATCTGACAATCTCATATACACACACACTCATCTGACAATCTCATATACACACACACTCATCTAACAATCTCATATACACACACACTCATCTGACAATCTCATATACACACACACTCATCTGACAATCTCATATACACACACACTCATCTGACAATCTCATATACACACACACTCATCTAACAATCTCATATACACACACACTCATCTGACAATCTCATATACACACACACTCAGCTGACAATCTCATATACACACACACTCATCTGACAATCACATATACACACACACTCATCTGACAATCTCATATACACATACACTCAGCTGACAATCTCATATATCCACTGAACACATTCCTCCAACTGAAATATATATGTGTATGTGCCTATTAATATGTATGTGCCTGTTGTTATCTTTGTGTGAAAATGGCTATTGCTATGTGAATGTGTATGTGTATGTGGTTATTTGTGTGTGCATGAGTATGTGCCCGTGGCTCTGTGTGTGTGTGCATGCGTGCATGTATTTCAGTGTTTTGATATGCAAATAAAGGAAAGGTACTCATTGCATTATGGAGAGATTTATTCACACTGACATATACACATACATATGCACTCACACGTTATCATCATCACCATCACCATCATCATTACCAAATGTACTTTAGTTGTAACTTTTCTTTTGTTGTATGTGTAACTAAAACTTCTCTATATGTACTATAGCTAAATATACCTGGCTAAAACTACTCTATATCTACCACAGCTATATACCTGGCTAAACTACTCTATATCTACCACAGATATATATACCTAGCTAAAAGTACTCTATATGTACCATAGCTATATACCTGGCTAAAACTACTCTATATGTACCACAGCTATATACCTGCCTAAAACTACTCTATATGTACCACAGATATACATAACTGGCTAAAACTACTCTATATGTACCACAGCTATATATACCTGGCTAAAACTACTCTATATGTACCATAGCTATATACCTGGCTAAAGCTACTCTATATGTACCACAGCTATTTATACCTGGCTAAAACTACTCTATATGTATCAGGTCTAAATATACCTCGCTAAAACTACTCTATATGTACCACATTATCTGGTACATAAAGCTACTCTATATGTACCAGAGCTAAATATACCTGGCTACAGCTACTCTATATGTACCACAGATATATATATATACTTGGCTAGAACTACTCTATATGTACCAAAGATATATATACCTAGCTAAAACTACTCTATATGTACCACAGATATATATACCTAGCTAAACATACTCTATATGTACCACAGATATATATATACCAAGCTAAAACTACTCTATATGTACCACATGATAATACCCTGATATTTTTCTTTTTTTTTTTATTCAGCTCAATTTCAACAATAAAAAGATAACAAAACCAGGTTTTGTTACCCAACACTTCCTTATCCTGTTTGATCAGGATGAAGATGGCCATCTGAAAGAATAAGCCCCTCATTATGGATCGGTTCTTTCAGTACATCAGCCTCACCATCCTTAGGATAACACATTCAACATTTCATCTACTAGGAGCATGAAACTTTTGCTTGATTCACTGTGACTTGCTTAGTTTTTCCTCATCATAAATAATATATTTTGTAGGTCTGATGTAATGTTTGGTATGTTGAGGATGTGCATTCACAAGGAATGATTCTCAGTTTTAGGGAACTCAGGCATCAACTAGTTCCTTGTCAAAATAAACCCTATCAATTTGTATATAACAGTTTCTAATTTAGGCACAAGGCCAGCAATTTAGAGGGAAAAGTCAATTAAATTGACCTCAGTACTTTACTGGTACGGAAGGATGAAGGCAAAGATGGCGTTGGTAGGATTTGAACTGAGAATGTAAAGAGCTGGAGCAAATACTGTTAAGCATTTGTCCGACACTCTATCAACTCTGTCTCTCCAATGCCCTAATTTCACAAATAACAATGATAATAATTGTTTCTACTTTTGGCACAAGGCCAGCAATTATTCCAGTGTATTACTGGTACTTTATTTTATCGACCCCGTAAGGATGAAAGGCAAAGTTAACCTCGACAGGATTTGAACTCAGACCATAAAGTGACGTAACTTTGCTGGAAAGCATGGCATCCGACCCTCTACCTGTACTGCCAATTCATCACCTTCACTGATAATAATAATGGTTTCTAATATAAGCACAATGTCAGCAATTTGGAAGGAAGGGAAAAGTCAAATTGAACCCAGAATGTGGCTGATGCCTTATTTCATTAACCTTGGAAGAATAAAAGGTAAAGTTGATGATGGAAAGATTTGAATTTAGAATCTAAAGTCTCGGAACTCCATTTTGATGATTCTGCAGATTCACTACCCTCAATCTGTAAATAACAGAATACTTTATGTGTATATGTCTGACTGGAAAAATATGGAAATTTGGCTTCAATAGATTGGAAGAGTTTCTAAAGAGAATTGAAACTGCAAGACGTGCAACCTCCCTCACCATGTTTTTTTTTTTAGTTTCACAGTGTCATCATCATTAACATCATGATGATGATCATCATCATCACCATTTAATTTGAGGCAGGTTAGAGTCAGGTGACCATATCCTGCTCATACAGAACTTTTTATGGCTAGATTTCTACATTTGGATGCCCTTCCTAACGCCAACCACTTTACAGTGTGGACTGGGTGCTTTTTGTCGCAACACCTACACAACCACTTTA
>OZ024745.1:120842249-120852249 GCA_964016885.1 Eledone cirrhosa
TACCTCCACCTCTCTACCATTCTAACAAACTATTCTTAGGTCTCAAATAATCCCCCCCCCCCCTCCCCCCACACACACATACACACACTTAATAACATTTTGCTAATCTATATCCGGCAAAATTTTATTTTAAGTAGTAGCATTCTTGCAACAGTTAATTTTCTTTAAACATTAAAAAATATTCTAGATGATAAAAAAAAGAACATTACTCGAAATCCCATGTTATAAAATATATAGGATGAGTTGGTGTCTCAATATGTTATTTCCCATCACTGAGGACGCTTCATCCTCGATGACACACCCTAATTTTGACAACCAAAAATTTGAAAAAAACATAATTGTTTCTACTTTTGGCACAAGGCCAGCAATTACCCAATGCATTACTGGTACTTTATTTTATTGACCCCGTAAGGATGAAAGGCAAAGTTAACTTCGGCGGGATTTGAACTCAGAATGGCAAGGGCCGTAACTCTATGTGTCAAAGCATGCCGTCCGACCCTCTACTGATACTGCCAATCCACCGCCCTGTTTCTACTTTTGGCACATAATAAACATAATAAACAACCTTCGGTCTCCAGGACGCATGGTAGATCTTTGAGACTTATTTTAGGAAAAAAGTAGTGTCTTCGATATTGGGAGATACGGTAATTCTGGTTTTTAAAAAAATCAAGGCAGACAACCTAGAAAATTTATCATCCTTAGTTTCCTTGCTAGCTACCCTTCACTTGCTCAATCAATATCATCACATCATTGATTCAGTCTCATTCTCCACTAATCTACACTATCATTCTACACTTCTTTCCCTTGTGTGTGGTAGACCTCTGTCAGTTCCAATGATCAATGTTCCAGTTGAGTTGATCAACAACAACAACCTGCTTATAAAATTTATATGTAAGTGATTGAATATTCTATAGACATGTGTACCCTTAATACAATTCTCTGAGTGATTCAGCATGACACAGTGTGTGACAAGGTTAATCCTTTGAATTTACAGGTACAACTCATTTTTGTGAACTGGTGTAATGTGAAATAAAGTGTCTTGCTGAAGGATACAATATGCCACTGCAAATCAAACTCATTACCTCACAATTGGGAACTGAACACCCTAACCACTACGCTATGTGCCTTCACTTCTTCCTCTGTCTACATAACGTTGACAACCTATTCTTCTCGGTGACCTAGATGACCATTGAGATTTCCAGTAGTAGCAAAACTCCCTCTTTGCATCATGGTAGGATGTGGCTCTTCAGTGTCAGTGAAACCAGCTTAACAAACTCAATAGTATAACAAAAGGGATCTGCCTTAATTGCACAGAGATGTCGGCTCAGCAAGTTGAAATGAAGATAATTTGTCTAGGAGATCAGCAACTCTGATTAAAAACTCATACAGGATAGAAAGGGGGTATTTAACAGAGATAATCTTTATATCAAATCTCCTTAGACCACCATCATGTGCTCTATTGATGACTGATGATGATGATGAAGATGATAATATGGGTGATAGAGATGATGCTTCAGTCATAAAAGGTTTAACCCTTTAGCATTTAAACCAGCCATATCTGGCCAGAATTCTCTCACCTCTTTCTGTTCAAACCGGCTGTACCTGGCTGCTCATACTGAAGTTAAGGTATGGCTCTCAAAATAAATGATATCAAAATCTCATAGATTCCATATTATGTGAGATAAAGCCTTTACCATAAAAATACAATAGTATATATAGAGTAATGTAAATGCTAAAGGGTTAAGATGATTTTTTTTTCATATGAGTGTTTACAGACTTTGTCAATTAGTGATTTTAAATATCAGAGTGAGTGAAAATTTTCCGACAGGCAAAAGATTCCCTCATCTCTAATGTAGAGTCTCCATCATTGGCTCATATATCTTCAAAAAAGGTACAGACCATCATTACATTTCACAAAGTTTATTTTAAGGACATTCTACAACAACACAAATATCTGAGGTGGTGCCATGATTCAGTGTTTGATATTCTGAGAAGCATCTGTACTGGTTATTTTGAACATTAACTATTAGATACCATGTGATCACATGTAGTATTTGATAACATTTAAACATACTGCACAACATTAAATCTAGAACTTCACAAAATTAGATTTAGAATTGTACTGTTACCATCACAGTCATCATCATCATCGTTTTTACATCAACTTTTCCATGCAGGTATAGGTTGGGTGGGACATTTTGAGGCAATGTTTTACAGCTGGATGCCCTTCTTAACACCAACCCTTTTAGTCACTTCTTATAATATGCAGGGATCTATTGTAACTATTCTAAACTGGATATACATATTTCTATGAAAAAACACTGCCTATGATTTTCAAATCATTTTTACAAATAATCAATAATTTGTCCTGGAGAATTGATGTGCTCTGCCAAGTTTAATAAAATGCCCTAGAAACACCATATGATGATATGGCACCCCTACAACTCCCTCAGAAGACATGGGACCGTGCATGTAATAATTTGTAGTGATTTAGTAACAATATCGTCCTACCAGTTGTGTTATATGGTCTTGACTGTGTTAATTGGACGACAAGGTCACTTCAGAAGCTCTCTACATTCCAGAACCACATCATGAGACTTATGACTGGCAAGTGGCTCAGCGACCATATCTGTATCAGATACCAGACTTACACCAATTACATCAATTGTCAAGTCAACGTACTCAAACTATACGGCCATATAAAAAAATTGACTTTTGATGTGAGTAGGTTATGCTTGGAAGGAAGGTGGCTGGTAAGAAATGCAGAGGCTGGCATTCAAAATGATGGCTCGATAATGTCAATCTCTGGACTGGACTTGATCTTTGCTCTTTAAACTCTGCTGTTGGTGATCAAACTTTGTGGAGAAAAATATCTCAGTCTGCAACTGGCAGAGTTTAGCATCAAAGTACTAACAATAAAACTAACTTTCTCATTAGTAAGCTGATGTTTGAAGCATAACTTAAAGGTTCTTTCATAAAGGTATTGTGGAAGGTTTTTAAAAAAATATAAACACTTTAAAAGAAAGATTTTCACATTGAAAATCCAAGTGAGGTTTCAGGTGGTTTGGTATCAAAGGGGTTCAAAGAATCACTAACTTTCCATTCACCAATGATTTCTATAAATGTCAGTATATTTTCTTTCTTTTTTCTTTCTTTTTAGGAAAGGAGTTTGGTTGCATGCCAGTTACTTCTTTGGTAATTCTAGATGTTGAGAATTTGCAATTGTCAGCTCTGTATGTACCTTGTATAATTTTCTGTAATACTTCATATAATTAGTCACTAAAAAACATTAATATACATATTTTAGTTATGACTGGAATATTTTTCTCATCATATCTTACATGGATAAGAACATTATGTGTGGCTATAAGTGAATGCACACATCTGTCTGTGTATGTGTGTGCAGACACAGACACACATATATATATATACACATGTATATGTATGTATATACATACACACATGTGTATATGTGTGTATGTATATACATATACATACACATATACATACATGCACATACATATACATATACATTGACTAGCAGGCTTGAAAAGCCATATCTGAGCATCACACATCTGAATCTGACAATCAATTGCAATACTCTTAGCAGAGTTTGCAGCCATCATACATAAACATATATACATCATCATCACTTTATGTCCATTTTCCACGCTAGTATGGGTTAGACTAGTTGTCCTGTTGTGGGCAATGCTAGGTCAAATGACTATGTCTTGTACATACAGAACTGATTTTGGCTTGATTTCTACAGCTGGATACCCTTCCTAACGCCAACCTCATTTACAGTGAGTACTGGGTACTTTTTGTCATGTCACCAACACGACCACTTTATAGTGTGGACTGGGTGCTTTTTGTCATGACACCTACACGACCACTTTAGAGTGTAGGCTGGGTGTTTTTTTGCATTTGAGACAGAGGATGGAATTTCTACCTACACCTTTCCTGCATACAGAGCAAGGCCATTTACCGGGGGATGGGGGGATCAGGGTTCTGTTTCTCTTTTACTTACTAGGACCATAGTCTTTCTCAGGTTGACTTTAAGATCTCTTGTTTCTAGATCCTGTTTCCATTTTTGGAATTTCTTCACTAGTTCCACCATAGATTCCACTATGAGTGTAAGATTATCCATGTACAGGAGTTTCCATGGGCTGCCAGTCATAAACTCCTATGATAGTCTGTAGTACGACAATAAACAGGAGAGGGCTAAGAACAGAGCCCTGGTGGATGCCAGCCTGTACACTAAATTCTTCGCTATAGTCATTGCTAATCCTAACTTTGCTAACTGCTCCCCTAAACATGGCTTGTACAGCCTTCACATGCCACTCATCTACTCCTACTTTTCTAAGAGTCCCTCAGATTATGGCACGGGGCACTTTGTTGAAGGCTTTTTCCAGATCGGCAAATGCCACGTAGAGCAGCCTACTTTTAGCTAGGTACTTTTCCCGTAAGTGCCTCACAAGGAAGAGATCATCAGTGGTGTTTTTGCCTGGCACAAATCCGAACTGCATCTCATCTAGATTTACTCAGTCCCTTATCAGCTGTGCTATAACTCTTTCTGTTACTTTCATGACCTGGTCCATCGGCTTTTGGTATGACATCATCTAGCATTACTTGGTTTACAATACATGTAGTTAAAGTGTTTATATTTATCTAAAAGAAACAAACCCTTCCATCATATCTCCAAGCACCAGCTTAATAATGAGAAAATTAGTTGATTAACTCTAAATTCTCAATTATTTTCAATGTTTGAGAGGGTCTGAGAAGGCTATGGGCGCACAGCTGCTCCAATATCTTGGGCTAAATTACAAAAATAGGATATGAAATTATTTAAATGCGATTGTTGTTAATGACTAAATTTGATCAGAACTGTTCAAGGAAACTCTTGTATTCCAGTTGTAACCATCCCCTCTTTTATTGTATCAGGAATCACATTATCTAATAGATCCTTCTCTCTTTAAAATGGTAGGGGTAATTTAAGGGAGATTTGGCTGCTACTTTTAGCAGGACCAGCGACCATGTAGAGGCTCCCTCATTGGCTGCCTCATTTAACAACAGAGAACTTTGTTGAATAAGAACTGCGAAACTATAAATTCTATTGTAGATGAAAACCAGGGTGTTGAAGTACATACACTCTTCTATTTCTAACTTATGTAATCTAGTTGAAGCAGGAAACATATTTTATCTAAACAAAACGCTGGCAACTCCAACAAACAATGGTTATTGAAGTTGTATAAACCTACTATTCTTCTTTTGAAACATGATATTAAACAGAACAGTATATCTTACTCAGAAACAATCTACTTATAAATAAGTAGTTAGTACATTAGTAAATTTTGTTAATATACGTTGTATAATTAACACAAACCTGGCTTCATTTGATCTTATTGCTAATTTTCAACATCTTTTTAATGTTTTCTAGAAATATATGAACATTGTATCATTCTATTTCTTTCACACTCTAAATTTAACATTTAACCCTTTAGCATCTGGTGAGAATCCTCTCACCTCTTTCTGTTCAAATCGGCTGCTTGTAATTACGTTAAGGTATTGTTCTCAAAATCAATAGTATCAAAATCTCATAGATTCAATATTATGTGAGATACATTATATGAGATAAAGTGTTTACCATGAAAATATAATAGTAAAAATAGAGTAATGTAAATACTAAAAGGTTAATGTTTATATAGGAAATCGTTGATATTTGTTAAAACAGAAAAGCAATGCAATTATATCATGGAAGAGTAATTTTAACCATTAACCGTCTTGATACCAACCTGTCCCAAACTACCACTGGTTCTGTCAAACAGGATAACCTTTTTAAAGAAGTTCTTATTTAAATTAAAATCTTCCGACATAATTGTATATAAGAAACAAATATTAGTATCTTAATATAGAAATAATTAATAATTTTAGTAAATCCCTGAAAATTCTTCATTGATTAATTGAAATAGTGTGTATTTCATTAGAAATACGACCATGAAAAAGATGATCATATTCAGGAAAAAACATTTTAACAACTAAAAGAAAACACAAAAACTGTTATATTTACTTTTCATTTATTTTATGAAATGAATGGTTTCTAATTTAGGCACAATGCCAGCAATTTGGGAGGAGGGGAAATTTATTATAGTTAACCCCTTCATCACCTCTAAAAATATGAAAGGTAAAGCTAACCTCGGCGGCATTTGAACTCGGACTGTAAATTCCTCAAGGCGAGAATCAAGTCCTGAAAGACCACCTTGAATGTCCATCGTGCAGATGAGACACTAACATTAAGACTAAAATCTTTCCATTTAGGACTCACAAAGTCTAAAGTCTCTCCAGTGGTCAGCAGAGCTTTAGGACTCACAAATTCTAAAGTCTCTCTAGTGGTCAGCAGAGCTTTAGGACTCACAAAGTCTAAAGTCTCTCCAGTGGTCAGCAGAGCTTTAGGACTCACAAGGTCTAAAATCTTTCCAGTGGTCAGCAGAGCTTTAGGACTCACAAAGTCTAAAGTCTCTCCAGTGGTCAGCAGAGCTTTAGGACTCACAAAGTCTAAAATCTTTCCAGTGGTCAGCAGAGCTTTAGGACTTACAATGTCTAAAGTCTCTCCAGTGGTCAGCAGAGCATTAGGACTCACAAAGTCTAAAATCTTTCTAGTGGTCAGCAGAGCTTTAGGACTCACAAAGTCTAAAATCTTTCCAGTGGTCAGCAGAACTTTAGGACTCACAAGGTCTAAAATCTTTCCAGTGGTCAGCAGAGCTTTAGGACTCACAAAGTCTAAAGTCTCTCCAGTGGTCAGCAGAGCTTTAGGACTCACAAAGTCTAAAGTCTCTCCAGTGGTCAGCAGAACTTTAGGACTCACAAGGTCTAAAGTCTTTCCAGTGGTCAGCAGAGCTTTAGGACTCACAAAGTCTAAAATCTTTCCAGTGGTCAGCAGAGCTTTAGGACTCACAAAGTCTAAAGTCTCTCCAGTGGTCAGCAGAGATTTAGGACTCACAAAGTCTAAAGTCTCTCCAGTGGTCAGCAGAGCTTTAGGACTCACAAGGTCTAAAGTCTTTCCAGTGGTCAGCAGAGCTTTAGGACTCACAAGGTCTAAAATCTTTCCAGTGGTCAGCAGAGCTTTAGGACTCACAAAGTCTAAAGTCTTTCCAGTGGTCAGCAGAGCTTTAGGACTAACAAAGTCTAAAGTCTCTCCAGTGGTCAGCAGAGCTTTAGGACTCACAAAGTCTAAAGTCTCTCCAGTGGTCAGCAGAGCTTTAGGACTCACAAAGTCTAAAGTCTCTCCAGTGGTCAGCAGAGCTTTAGGACTCACAAAGTCTAAAGTCTCTCCAGTGGACAGCAGAGCTTTAGGACTCACAAAGTCTAAAGTCTCTCCAGTGGTCAGCAGAGCTTTAGGACTCACACAGTCTAAAGTCTCTCCAGTGGTCAGCAGAGCTTTAGGACTCACAAAGTCTAAAATCTCTCCAGTGGTCAGCAGAGATTTAGGACTCACACAGTCTAAAGTCTCTCCAGTGGTCAGCAGAGCTTTAGGACTTACAAAGTCTAAAGTCTCTCCAGTGGTCAGCAGAGCTTTAGGACTCACACAGTCTAAAGTCTCTCCAGTGGTCAGCAGAGCTTTAGGACTTACAATGTCTAAAGTCTCTCCAGTGGTCAGCAGAGCTTTAGGACTCACACAGTCTAAAGTCTCTCCAGTGGTCAGCAGAGCTTTAGGACTTACAAAGTCTAAAGTCTCTCCAGTGGTCAGCAGAGCTTTAGGACTTACAAAGTCTAAAGTCTCTCCAGTGGTCAGCAGAGCTTTAGGACTTACAAAGTCTAAAGTCTCTCCAGTGGTCAGCAGAGCTTTAGGACTCACACAGTCTAAAGTCTCTCCAGTGGTCAGCAGAGCTTTAGGACTTACAAAGTCTAAAGTCTCTCCAGTGGTCAGCAGAGCTTTAGGACTCACACAGTCTAAAGTCTCTCCAGTGGTCAGCAGAGCTTTAGGACTTACAAAGTCTAAAGTCTCTCCAGTGGTCAGCAGAGCTTTAGGACTCACAAAGTCTAAAGTCTCTCCAGTGGTCAGCAGAGCTTTAGGACTCACAAAGTCTAAAATCTTTCCAGTGGTCAGCAGAGCTTTAGGACTCACAAAGTCTAAAATCTTTCCAGTGGTCAGCAGAGCTTTAGGACTCACAAAGTCTAAAATCTTTCCAGTGGTCAGCAGAGCTTTAGGACTCACAAAGTCTAAAGTCTCTCCAGTGGTCAGCAGAGCTTTAGGACTCACAAAGTCTAAAGTCTCTCCAGTGGTCAGCAGAGCTTTAGGACTCACAAAGTCTAAAGTCTCCCCAGTGGTCAGCAGAGCTTTAGGACTCACAAGGTCTAAAGTCTCTCTAGTGGTCAGCAGAGCTTTAGGACTCACAAAGTCTAAAGTCTCCCCAGTGGTCAGCAGAGCTCCAGGATTCACGAAGTAAGGAATCAATATTCCCCAACTGTATTCAAGGCAACATCCACATCTACATCCTCAGAAGATCTGACATCAGATGACGTCACAGACTACAATAATAATAATTGTTTCTACTTTTGGCACAAGGCCAGCAATTACCCCAGTGCATTGCTGGTACTTTATTTTATCACCCACGTATGAATGAAAGGCAAAGTTAACCTCGGTGGGATTTGAACTCAGACCGTAAAGGGACGTAACTCTATGCTGGAAAGCATGGTGTCCAACTCTCTACCAAAACTGCCAATCCACCGCCGTAATAATAATAATGGTTTCTAATGTAGGCACAAGGCCAGCAATTTGAGAAGGGAGGAAAGTTTATTATAGTTAACCCCTTCATCAAGACTGAAAATATGAAAGGTAAAGTTAACCTTAGCAAGATTTGAACTCAGGATGTAAAGACCCAGAACAAATGCTGCAAAAAACATTTTGTCCTATGTTCAAACTATTCGACCAACCCATGACCTCAAAGTAAATTATATAGATTTTATGTGTCTTTTTAAATTGCTAAAATGTCAGTCTCCAATCAAGTCTCTTTTCAAAAATGAACAATTCAGAGAAGAATAATCATTTGGTCACACAGTGATTATTCTCATCCCTCTACATCAGTGGTTCCCAAACAGTGCAGCACACCTCACAGGTGTGGCAGAAGAGGATAGCAGGTGAGGCAGAATGATTGAAAGATAATCAAAGATTTAGAAACAGTTTAATAAATTCATATGCCAAAAATAAATATGATTTCCAAATTTAAAATATTATTATGGATTACTTGTAATTGCATGAGTCCCAGTATAAATAGTCAAAAATAATTATTGACTAATTTTATCATTGTGATATGTTTGCATTATAACAAGTATTAAGAATATAGTAACTAGGGTTTGCAAATTGGAGGAGATAGTTATCACCAATAATGCTCTGACTTCAAATCCATGGTTATCTCCTTTTAACCCTCTCTTGGGTTTTTTGTTTATCTCAAATTAGGTCTAATATAAAGAAGATTACTCGTCAAAATCAAGTTCATACCTTTCATCAAATTTGTGTACTTTAATCATATTATAAGTTATTTATGTTATATATTATATTTAACACACTATTAGTCGTTATTTTTTAATTTTTATATGTACTTTTTATCACATATCACAAGTAAAGGGTTCGATTTAATCAACTTTTTCTGCCCTTGAATTACTGATTTTCTGCCTAAGTTAGAACATATTATATGGGGTTGATTAAGGATGATGAAATGAAACAAACAGTAGAGCACTAAACAAAATGCCTGCTGTATTTAGTGAAATCTCTTTACAATAAAACTCGATGTATGTTAGTTCAATTGATGATAATTCATTCCCTAAATCTGTAGCCTGAGGCCAAATTTATCAATATGTTGGGCTCATTTAATTGACCCCAGCTTGTTACTTTATAAAAATGAACTCTGTGAAAAGAAATCTAATACTAAGGATCTAGAATTTTGTTTTGTGAAAATAAGAGGAATTGGATATTGTGTGAAAGAGAGAAGACTATGCTTGTATG
>OZ024745.1:120867249-120979749 GCA_964016885.1 Eledone cirrhosa
TTATCTAGTCTTCCTAGCAAGCCAGCTATTTAAGTAGCCTTAGTTGTAATTTTACAACTAAATCTGCTGTAAAAGATCATATTTGTGTATCTGGTAAAATTAAAGTTATGGTTCCCTCTCAGTTTGCCATCATCATTATCATCATCGTTGTTTAAAGTCTGTTTTCTCTTCTATCAAGGGTTGGACATGTCATCATAAACTTGTCAGTACTCAAGTTGAGCCTCTGACCTCTAGGTGTGCTAGGAGCCCAACATACAACCCCATACTTCCCCCAAGTGCACCAACAGTAGGGAAGATGTCATGCCATTGGTATATCTGAAGAGATACCCAACCATTTGTTTGGCAAATTTTCTATGGCTGGTTGGAAGCCTTCCTATTACCAACCATTTTACAGAGTATACTGAGTTATCATATCAACATACACCATTTTACAGACGGGTGCTTTTTATCGTGACACCTCCACAACCACTTTACAGTGTGGGCTGGGTGCTTTTTTGTCGTGACACCTACTCGGCCACTTTACAGTGTGTACTGTGTGTGTTTTTTGTCGTGGCACCTCCATGACCTCTTTACAGTGTGGAGTGGGTGCTTTTTTGTCATGACACCTACATGACCACTTTACAGTGTGTATTGTGTGTTTTTTTGTCGTGACACCTACATGACCACTTTACAGTGTGGACAGGGTGCTTTTTTACTGTGACACCTACATGACCACTTTACAGTGTGGACTGGGTGCTTTTTTGTCATGACATCTACATGACCACCTTACAGTGTGGGCTGGATGCTTTTTGTCGTGGCACCTCCACAATCACTTTACAGTGTGGGCTGCTGCTTTTTTGTTGTGACACCTCCACGATCACTTTGCAGTGAGAGGGTGTGGGGGCATATTGTGTATATGCTTTAGTTTCGGCTTGTACCCATGAGAAGTCGGGTCTTCTGTATTACTGCATAATGTCAGAGGTCACGGTCCTGTGTTATCGCCTTTGAGAGGTGCAATTGGGCATGGTCAGCTTTTATCACTTCATCGCAGGTTTTCTTGGGTCTCCCCACTCCAAGTCTTCCATCAACTTTTAGTGCTCTGCACCTTTTTATGCAGCGTTTTAAAAAAATAAATAAAGTTAAAAAAATAGATAGGCAAAAAAAAAGGATAAATAAGAAATGGAAAAGAAGGGAAGCTCTAAAGCAGATAGAAGATTCTGTTGTTGAATATTTTCGTAACATCCATGTACTCCATGATATTGTTTATAGTTGGTAGATTTGTTACAATATATTGTATCTCTAATGTGGGTAATAGTGTGAGAGATTGTTGAGAATGTAGAGGATGAGGAAATATCATGTGAGTGTGTGTGTGTGTGTGTGTGTGTGTGTGAGTGTGTGTGTGTAAATGTGTGTGTGTGTGTTAGCATGTGTGAGTATGTGTGTGTGTGTGAGAGGTAGTGTGAATGTGTGTGTGAGAGAGGTAGTGTGAATGTGTGTGTGTGAGATAGTGTGTGTGTGAGTGTGAGAGAGTGTGAGAGAGTGGAGAAGGAAATGGATGTAAGGTTGAATGTTTGGTTTACATAATAGGATATATAGGTGAGAAAATAGTTTCATGGTGTGAACAAAGAATCACAATGATGGATGCAGGGTGGATGGAAAGAGGGTGGTGTGAGGGGCATTGGGGGTGATGTTGTTCATTAGTGTGTGTATTTGGTTAGAAAAACACTAGTCTACTATAGATACCTTGGGGAGAGAGAGAGAGAGAAAGAGAGATAAGTGGCCCCGAGGACTCTGTAAGGTGGTGATGTTCTAAATCAGATATGAGCAACTTTTTTCAGCAGTGGACCATCATAAAGTGGGCTGTACTACTAAAAACAATTCCAGGTAGTTTTTCATAAGGCATGCCATTCAGAAAGCTAAATTGGCTTCAGTTTGCCCTTGACTGCTTTAGACTATAGAGAAGGTGTTATAGCAGAACATAGAGCAAGTAAAATATCAGTTTGGGTATGGAATGGGTTGAAGGATCTGTAAACTAGAAGGATATTCATGGTGCAGTCATCTCTGAAGGGGGGAAAATGTTAAAGAAGAATGTGGGTGGAAGAAGGGTTGGATTAGATGAGACAGAGGTTTTACATAATAATTTGCTAGAAAGGTTGGTTTATAAGATGGAAAATGAAAGAAAAGGGAAAATTATTAAGGATGGGACAAGTATGGAACATGAATAGTTAGGGTGTGGCCAGGCAGTATCAACAATTGTTTGGGGCTAACTACACTGGGGAAAGAAGTGAACAATTTGCTGGAAGAATGGAGGAGATTTCTTCACACCAAATCAGCTAACAATTGGGGGTCAGGATAGGAGTGTCCCCGCTGTGGCCATGGGAGTATTGATAAGATACTACTAATCCTATCACCACCACAAGCAACAGTGTGGACACAAGAAGAAGAAGAAGAAGAAGAAGAAGAATCAATATTATAGTGAACTAATTTAGAGTCCTATGGATTATTTAGATATATTAACACGTTGGTTTTATTGATAATATTTTTCTTTCACCAAAATAAGAGGATAACTTCTAAGTAATTTTATATGAATCCAGGTATGAAATAACGAGCCTTCCCGCGCATTAACAAGAACAAAATTAGATACAATCATCAAGGAGTTAATTATGTTGTCAAGGAGTTAACATATATCAAAGCTGAGATTGATGGCTATAAACATGGTTCAGTGATAGAATATTTTATCGACACCTCTCTTCTTGATGTTTCAAATGTCAGCAGTTATACCTTCTCTCTCCTCACCTGACTACTTACTCAGCCTGCTGAAACTACAAGTTCCAACTTGCTAGTAATGAATGCAATATTGTGATAATGGCAGTAAATTCTCAGTAAGCTTATTCTATGATCTAGTTTCAAATCCTTACTGGATTCATTTCACATAATATTTTCACATATACATCTAAAACTTTAGTATTCTTCGTCATTTGGCAAACAACTTCTTATTTTCTACATCACTCCTTGCTAAATATACCTGATGCCTAACATTTCTTCTAGATATTTGACATTGCATTCTGCCTTTCCTATTCTTCCAGTCTTTTTAGTTTTGCCAGGTCTGTCTCTTAGCTTCTATGGCTCTACCTACTCTGTTACTCAACGACCATGTCACTTTCATCATGCTGGCCACAGTTCCTATCTAGTTACTGCCAGCCTCTAGATGATATATTATGCAACAGGTTTCTAGTTTAGACAATAGAGATCAAACTTACAAGAAGGCATTATCATCATCATCATCATTTTACATCCGCTTTTCCCTGCTTGCAAGGGTGGGATGGGTCCTATACAGCACAGCATCTCTCCATTCGTCATGGTCCTTTGTCATCTCCTCCATGAGCTTCAGTGATCTGAAGTCAGCTCTCACCACCTCCGCCTGTGATTTTTGTGGTCTTGCTCTACTGCATCTTCCTTCTACTGGGATTTCTTGGCACTTCTTTACCCAGCATTCATCCTCCATGTGCATCACATGTCCATACCAATGCAATCTATTCCTCTTATACACAGTTTCTCTCTCAACTCGTCTAAGATATATATATATATATATATATATATCATCATATATATATATCATCATCGTTTAACATCTATCTTCCACGCTAGCATGGGTTTAGACGGGAATTGTCCCACTTGAGGCAAGATTGGTTGTCTCGCTCGTATAGGACTGTCTGACAGGTTTTCTACGGCTGGATGCCCTTCCTACCACCAACCACGTTTACAGTGTGGACTGGGAGGTTTTTACTGTGTTACCTACACAGCCACATTACAGCGTGGACTGTGTGTTTTTTTTGTTGTGACACCTACACGACCTCATTTATTTAGGACTGGATGTGTGGTAGAAAGGGGGTGAGATTAGGGGTAGTGGGATGGGGGTGTATATTTGGTTAAGAGGTGCCTACTGACTGTAGGTTTCGCTTTGTACATAGGCAAGACGGGTCTTCTGTATTACTGCGTAGCACCAAAGATCTCGGTCCAGTGACATTTGTCTTGGAGAGGTGTGTGTAAGGTCGGAATTTATCAAATCGTCCCACGTTTTTCTGGGTCTGCCTACTCCATAACTTCCATCAATTTTCATCGCCCTGCACTTTTTTATACAGCTGTCGTCTTTCATGCGCATCACATGGCCATACCAACGTAGTCTTCTCTCGAGTAAACAACATCTGATCCCTCTTATTCCTAATTTCTCACTTAGTTCATTTATGCTTTGCCGTTCACATATATTACTATTACACATCCAACGGAGCATGCATGCTTCGTTCCTCTCCAGTCTGCGCAGATCCTCTGCACACAATGCCCATGTCTCACTGCCATGTAACATTGCTGTTTGTATGCAGGCATCATACAGTCTGCCTTTCATTTTTAGAGAGAAATATATATATATATATATATATATATATATTTTTATGTCAGGTCACCAGTTGGTGCTACTGGTAACATGTATCCCAGTACAACCTGTCTCATGGTCGGGTCGTTGGCGACTAAACTGGCAACCCCACCAAGGTTTCTTGGTGAGGAGGGTGACTTTGGACATCCTGCAGGACTAAAAACAAAACCTGTCAAAGGGCAAAGGAGCTCTTAAGAGTCAATGGCCATCCAAAATCACCGGGAGAGATGACCCCTTTAGCCTTAGTCAAGGCAGAATTCTAGGAGAAGGAAAACTCTGATATAACACCTGCAACCCTGATGGTATCCAATGATGTTGACTTGTTCTTCTTTTTGGTAAATAGCATCTTGGTTAAGAGAGTGGGACTGGCTTTGTGCAGTGCCTTTGCTCACTATAAAAGCTTCACGGCACAGGCATTGCTTTATATCTGGAGATCTCTCTGCACTTGTCCTCACATGGGCCCAGCACTATGTGTCAATGATTGTCCTACCATGGGCCTAGCACTATGTGTCAATGGTTGTCACAGGTGTAGTGTTTGTACCAGAGGTTTCAAGTCGCTGGCTGGACTAAAAAGTCACACTCGTTCAGCGCTTCGGTAGGGGTTATCCTACATGGATGTAAAGTAGTGGCCGTACTCGAAAACGAGTTGGCAGCCACCATATATATATTTACAGTACACACAGTAAAGTTAGTGTTGGTGCCATGAAAAAATGCAATCAGCACACCCTGTAAGATGGTTAACATTAGGAAGAGTATCCAGCCATAGAAACCATGCCAAATATGGAATGTATGAGCAAGAAGGGGTCATTCTGATCTGCTTGATCTTAGACTGTAACAACCATAACAACTCATTCAACCTATGCAAATATGAGAAGCAGACATAAAATGAGAATGGTAATGATGAAACACATGTTAATATATACAACTATACATGACAATGGTAATGATGAAACACATGTTAATATATACATCTACACATGACAATAATGGTGTTGAAACACATGTTAATATATACATCTACATGTGACAATGATGGTGATGAAACACATGTTCATATATACATCTACATGTGACAATGATGGTGATGAAACACATGTTCATATATACATCTACATGTGACTGATGGTGATGAAACACATGTTCATATATACATCACACATGACAATGACAATGATGAAACACATGTTGATATATACATCACACATGACAATGGTAATGATGAAACACATGTTAATATATACAACTACACATTACAATGAAGGTGTTGAAACATATAGAATAGAGGTGTAACACACGAGTTATGATATATTGGTAAACGGAAAAGAAAATGCTGACAAATTGTTCACAGTGAAAAATAGTTTAATTAGGAATAAGTGAAAATTAGTAATAGTATTGGTTAGTATTCAGTTTTGGTTTTAAGTGATGTTTGCTCTAATGATTAGAGCAAACATCACGGGCGCTCTATCTCAAAATTATTTTTGAAAAGCATTAGAAATGCGCAACCGGTAAAACTTAAAACCAAAACTGAATACTAACCAATACTATTACTAATTTTTACTTATTCCTAATTAAACTATTTTTCACTGGGAACAATTTGTCAGCATTTTCTTTTCCATTTACCAATATATATATATATATAAATATACACATACTTACTTGTACTTGTGTCGACATTCACCCTAGACGGGTTGAGCCAGCTTCTTCCCTTGTCCTGACGGCATCCCGAACCATGGCAGCCCACGCACGATGGTCCCAGGCTAGGTCACTGGAGATAACGAGCTAGTCACGGTTCCTTCGGTGCAGGCCGACCACCTGTGGACCTGAGAGTTCGGAGAGGTCCTCCTTGATCATCGTTGCCCAGGTCTTCAGCTCCCCGCCAATGCGCTTGTGCCAGTTAGGGAGTGGAGGTGGGAGGAGAACATCGCGGATCAGCTCACTCTCAGGGCGCCGGGCTGCGTGACCAAACCATCTCAAGCGCCATTGCAGAAACACTGAGGAAGAGTTCGAAGATTCAGGCGAAGACGAGGACTGGTGGTAGGTACCCGATCAACGAGTTGGCAGCGAAGAATGCGGCGGAGACAGTCATTGTCGAAGACCTCCAGCCCTCGTTGATCAACTACCCTCATAGGCCATATTTCACAGCCATAGAGGAGGATAGTACGAACGATGGTCTGGTAGATTCGCCCTTTGGTCGCCGAGGTCATCTCTCTTCTGTCCCACAGACACCGCTGTAGGCGCCCAAAAGCGGCAGCACCTATGCGACGCTTGACCTCGGCTGCGCCCTGTCCCGCTGGAACCACTGTTGAACCCAGGTAAACGAAGGACTCCACATCCTCCAGGTCCACGCCCTCGAGAGATATTGGCTGCCAGGCATCAGGCGAGACCAGTGACGTCATGACCTTCGACTTGGCGGCATTGATTCGTAGACCAACAGCGGCGGCTGCAGTGTGCACCCTTTCGAGAGCACCCTGTACATCTGTCCTGTTAGCACCCATCAGCATGATGTCATCCGCGTAGGCCAGGTCCGTCACCACGACCCCTCTCCCGACCTCTACGCACGGGTAATCCAGGAGCGCTGTGTTGAGAGTGTAGTCAATGGTGTAGTTAAAGAGAGTTGGCGATAGCGCACACCCCTGCTGAACACCGGTCCCAACATCGAACGACTCCGTCTCCCCACCATAGACCCTCACTCGAGCCCGAGTCGACCGGTAGTAGCCATGTATGAGACGAAGCAGCTTCACTGGGATGCCGTCCACCTGCATTATACGCCATAGGGCTTCCGATCTACCGACTCGAAGGCAGCTGCAAAGTCGATGAAGCAGAGGACGGTAGGCTGTTGATGTGCCCACCATTGTTCCAGGACACGCCGGAGAATGAAGATTTGATCAACGCACCCCTCCCCGGATGGAAGCTGCCCTGAGAAGGACGGGTATGGACATCACGGATGGCCTGGAACCTCTTCAGCAGAAGAATTGTGAAGGTCTTGGCAGCAACGTCAATTAAACTGATACCCCTCTAGTTGGAACACAGTTTCCTGTCGCCCTTTTTGAAGAAGGGTAGGAGAGTTGCCTCGCTCCAGTCACCAGGGAACTGCTCCATCGCCCACACCGAGGAGAAGATTGGATGGAGCCAAGCTGCGAAGACATCAGGCTCGGCCTTGTAGACCTCAGCTAGAACGCCATCCTCGCCCAGCGCTTTGTTGTTCCGGAGATGTGTCAAGACACCACGTAGCTCCTCGACCGTTGGAGGGGCAGTGCTCCACCCCTATTCTTCTCCAGAAGGCTGCATGTAGGTTGGCGTGGATGGTGGCGGGTGGTTGAGCAGCTCGGAGAAATGGTCTCGCCATCGGACTAGCCAGTCATTAAGATTGGTAATGACCGCCCCGTTCCGACCACGGATCGTCTCGCTGATACCCGTACTGCTTATATATATACATATATATATATGCTATATATATAGATATATATATATATATACATATGTATATACATATATATATATACATATACGTCGACATATATACATAAAACACCTCTAATAACACACAAACACATACATACTGCTAATTTTATGAGTTGGTCATTAAAATTTAATGTTATTTTCTTGTGAGGAGACACATTTAAATAAAATTTACTACTACTACTACCACCACTACTACTACTACTACTACTACCACCACCACCACCACTACCACCACTACTACTACTACTACTACTACTACTACTACTACTACTACTACTACTACTACCACCACCACCACCACTACCACCACCACCACTACTACTACTACTACTACTACTACTACTACTACTACTACCACCACCACCACCACTACTACTACTACTACCACCATTCCCCCACTACCACCACACCACCACTGCTACTACCGCCACCACCGCCACCACCACCACCACCACCACCACCACTACTACTACTACTACTACTACTACTACTACTACTACTACTACTACTGCTGCTGTTGTTGCTGCTGCTGCTACCACCCCACTACTACTACTACTACTACTACAACTACCACCACCACCACCATCATCACCACCACCACAGTTGGTATGTATACGAAAGGGAGAATGAGAGAGACCCATGTTTTGCAAAAGGGCGTGTTTCAGGATATATGTCTGAAAGTGATCTTCCTTTCAAAGAGTAGGGTGGGTATTTGAGGAAAACACACACCATTGCTGATGCTGATGCCCTATATAGAGTCTGCTGAAATTCTAAACCCTTCAAATTATATGTAAAACAATGTAGTGTGTTGGAACCTAATATGATACCTTTTTATTGCGAAAAAATCTTTACAGCAATTAAGAGAGAGGAGGGGGAGGATGTGGGGGGAGGAGGAGAAGAAGAAGAAGAAGAAGAAGAAGAAGAAGAAGAAGAAGAAGAAGAAGAAGAATGAACAATAATAGAGAGAAATAAACAAACATTTTAAACAAACTTTCAACATTCATTTTCATTTCATCTGATTTATTTATGAGTTAATTCTGTTAGATAATGAATTTGTGGGCCCACCCATATTTTCGAAGTATTCAGGAGGAAAATATTTCACTGTAAAGATATTTCTTTTTCTTATTTTTGCTATAAATTTTTGTTTTTATCTTTCTTAGTTCTGTTTGCTCTAGTTTGGAAGAAATGAACTCCCATAGGGAGTTTGATATAAAGTTACGAAACTATAAAATGTCTCAATAACTTTGGTAAATAACTTTCATAAATACATTCCGCATGTATCCAGGTTTTTAGAATAGTCACACCGTACCCCCTGCATGTAACTAAAATGGTAACTAAAATGAGTGGCATCTAGCTGTAAAGTATTGTCTCAAAAGATCCTGACCAACCCATGCCAGCATGGAAAAGTGGACATAAAAGGTGGTGGTGGTGATGGTGATGATGATGATGTTTCTAAAATAGGAAGACAGATCCCTGCATGTCGTAAGAGGTGACTGAAAGGGTTAGCATCAGGAAGAGCATCCAATATTCAGTCGAACCCATACAGCATGGAAAAGTTGACTTAAAATCAATGATTATGATGGTGGTGATGATGATGATGTGATGATGGTGATGATGGTAATTAAAAGGATGATGATGATGATGATGATGATGGTGGTTGTGGTGGTGGTGGTGATGAAAAGGATGATGATGGTGGTGGTGGTGGTGGTGGTGGTGGTGGTGGTGGTGAGGAGGGGGAGAAGGAGGAGGAGGTTATTGGTTCATGTTGATATATATATAAGTAGCTACAGAGAGAAGAATAGGAAGGGGATATATTTCATATGAATCTAGCTGTGAGTAGTTACCATGTAGTGCTATAGATTGTCATTATAGACATTCCTGGTATTTCTAATGACATACACTCAATTTCAATTAAAAAATGAATAATTTTGAAGGATTTATTAAAATTATTAATTATTTCATGATGGTTAACATATGATTCTTATCTAGTTCTTATATAAAATCATGTTGGAAGGAACCCTCTAAATGGATCGTTTTGTTTTATAGAACCAGACATGATATTGGTTAGGTAGGCGACAAAAGGGTTAAGCAAAATAATCTTAAAGTAAAGAGGGACCTCAAAATAATCAAAAACATAAATGTTTTCATTTTTTTGTGAGACTTTGTTGGGCCTCCAAGCTTTGTACAGGTTTGGGCCTGGCAGAGAAGTGAGATGGTTTTATAATGCTGAGTTGACATCCAGTAGAGAATTATACCACTTTACATGACCACTTTACAGTGTGGGCTGGACGCTTTTTTGTTGTGTTGCCGTCACAATCACTTTGTGTGAGGGCAAGGCACTTTTTTGCTGTGTCACCGTCACAACCACTTTACAGTGTGGGCTGGACGCTTTTTTGTTGTGTTGCCGTCACAATCACTTTGTGTGAGGGCAAGGCACTTTTTTGCTGTGTCACCGTCACAACCACTTTACAGTGAGGGCTGGGCGCTTTTTTGTTGTCGCCATCATGACCACTTTACAGTGGGGGCTGGGCGCTTTTTTGTTGTCACCATCATGACCACTTTACAGTGTGGACCGGAGGCTTCACTGGATGTATACTTCAGCCTGTCCTCATGGGAGATGTATGGGAGTGGGTGGGCTAGTACTATTTATATGCTTCAGTCTCGGCCTGTGCCTGTGGGAAGTCTGGTATCACACTGAATACACGTGTCCGTGGAATGCTCAGCCACTTACACATTAATATCACGAGCAGGCTGCTTCATTAATTGAACAACTCGAACATTAATCATTAAAACTGACAAGGGATCCATTCAATTGTCTTTAAAAAGGAAAGGACACACTAGAAAATGTAGTCTCTAGTGCATGACGTCATCACCCCTTCCTTCCTCAGTCATCTCTAGTGCATGACGTCATCACCCCTTCCTCAGTCATCTCTAGTGCATGACGTCATCACCCCTTCCTTCCTCAATCATCTCTAGTGCATGACGTCATCACCCCTTCCTTCCTCAGTCATCTCTAGTGCATGACGTCATCACCCCTTCCTTCCTCAATCATCTCTAGTGCATGACGTCATCACCCCTTCCTCCCTCAATCATCTCTAGTGCATGACGTCATCACCCCTTCCTTCCTCAATCATCTCTAGTGCATGACGTCATCACCCCTTCCTTCCTCAATCATCTCTAGTGCATGACGTCATCACCCATTCCTCCCTCAATCATCTCTAGTGCATGACGTCATCACCCCTTCCTCCCTCAGTCATCTCTAGTGTATGACGTCATCACCCCTTCCTTCCTCAATCATCTCTAGTGCATGACGTCATTACCCCTTCCTTCCTCAGTCATCTCTAGTGCATGACGTCATCACGCCTTCCTTCAATCATCTCTAGTGCATGACGTCATTACCCCTTCCTTCCTCAGTCATCTCTAGTGCATGACGTCATCACCCCTCCTTCCTCAATCATCTCTAGTGCATGACGTCATCACCCCTTCCTCCCTCAATCATCTCTAGTGCATGACGTCATCACCCCTTCCTTCCTCAGTCATCTCTAGTGTGTGACGTCATCACCCCTTCCTCCCTCAATCATCTCTAGTGTGTGACGCCATCACCCCTTCCTCCCTCATTGTGTGACAGACAGAGACAGATATATAGATAGATGGTATGGACATGTAACACATATGAAGGATGATAACTGTTTAAAGAAATACAGAGTGCTCAAAGTCAAGGAAACCCTTGGAAGGGGAAGACCTAGGAAAAAGTGGGATGATGTAGTGAAGGCCGACCTCATGCAGTTGAACCTCACTAAGGAGCCCATACAATTGGAACGAGACAACACAAGGTGGATGGCTAAACCCCCTACCTACCTCCACCCTAAACCCAAAGAAGTAAATAGGGGGTACAATTCAGATCTCATCTTACACCCACCAACATACTTCTGAATTCCTTGCCAGCATATCCCTGATACCCTTCCCCCACCCTAAACTAGAAGCAGAGAGGTGGAACAACTCTCAAGTCCTCACTTGCTAGTATACTCCTGATTTCTTCAGCCAACCCATACTAGCATGGAGAGCTAGGATTAACCTTGATTGATTCAACTGAAACCCCCAACACTTTCCCAGTATAGGAAAGCTTGGCACACCCCAAAATGACAGGCACAATTTTCTCTAAGCAGTATATAAACACTCCTCTTTAGACCATCAACAGAAGTCCACCACATCTCACAATATGTCAGAGAGAATCCATTTGTTTCAAGGCCACCACCATAACCTCAACCTCCCTTCCCCACAACTATGCAATGCCTGTACCCCACCAATGCCTCTACAGCAAAACCTAGAACAGTGAGCACCCTAGTGCTGGCTGTAATGCAATACTGTTGGTGCCATACAAAAACACCCAGTTCACCCTGTAAGGTGGTAATGCCAGAATCACAATCAAATGCTCCCAGTATATGCTGTAAAGGGGGTTGGTGTTAGGAAGAGCATCTGACTGTAGAAACCAAGGCAAAACAAAGCATATGAGCATAAGCTAGTCACCTGACCGGTCTGGTTTCAGTGTGCCACAGCCATCTAACCCATGCAAGCATGAAAAATAGACATTAATTGGTTATGATGAGTGTTGTTTTTCATTTCTTTCTTATTGTATCCACAAGAATGTCAGTTACAAAGCTTAGTAAGATGTGGTTCTGCCACAGCTGAACACATTGCTGTCCTTTCTCATTAAACTCTGCCAAGTCCAATGCTGTGCAGGGGTGTTCCAGCTGGAGGCATATCAGGTGGTTCATAGTCTGTGGTTCAATGCCACAGTCACACACAACGTCCTCATCCTTTAAATATCCCCATTTTACAAGAGTGACTTTTGCACAACCAACACCAGATCTTAGTCTTTTTTTTCATAGGGGTTGAGGAAAAACTCAAGAACTGCTTGGAGTGTCACAGTGGTCTACCTGGAGTAGCACTTTTTGGAGGGCACTTTAATATGTGCTGTGTTGTGTCTTTCATGTGGATAGGGCACTTTAAAAGGGTATTGTGTTATGTTGTTCATGGGGGTAAGGCACTATTTGTGTATTGTGTTGTGACTTTTATAGGGGTGGAGCAAACTCTAGGACCACCCTGAGTAGCACAAACCTCTATCTATACCTCTGTCTGAACCCTCAACCTTTTTAGCTGTGAGGCCAACATCTTAATGACATAGCAAGCTGTGACACTCAACAACACTTCTACTACTCAAATTTGTTTTAATTATTGGTGCTGAAAACCAAGTATGTTCTTATTAAATTTAATAAACAACATTTCACACCAAGAATAACAGTGCAGTATCAGATTCTATATAACCTTTTAGCACAGCACCATCATCATCATCAGCACCATTTAACATCCATATTCCATGCATATCTAATCAAATACCAAACAATTCTCATTTGAAATATGCAAACTGTAAATATTGAAAACCAATACTTATGAATAAACCAGATTTCAATGTTATGAAATTTGTTTAAAATATTATTTGGTTAAATTTATTTACAAGCTTGAAAAATTTAGCAAGTTATGTGGCTCATATTACTTAGACTTAGAAACTCCCAGATCTTGAGATGCATGAGGCAGCCAAAATGATCCAATTACCAAGAGCAGTCGCATTTATCAATATATCGTTCTAGCTTTTGTTGATGTGTTTGAGGTCTCTGTTGATTGTCTTGGGACATCTTCTTTGCCTCTTTCCAGGACCTGATTAGCATGTCTCTCACTTGGGAGTCGTGTGAAGTGACCCAACCAGCCAATTCAATGCTGGCACATGATGTTAGACACACTTTAAAGAAGATTGCTGTATATCACCATAAATGAACACTTGAACATGAGTCATTGAACACTTCAGATATGTCATCATCATCATCATCATCATCATCATCGTCGTCATCATCATTTAACAGCTATTTTTCCAGCTGGCAAAGGTAGGACAGGTTGTCAAAGACTAAGTCAGTACTCTAGTGGAGCTACTGTCCTGTCAGATATACATTATATATATATATATCATATAGTATTATGTCCATCTTTGACAATTTCTTTTTACACACAATCACTCACATGGCTTCTTAACCATACAGCTATTCTTGAATTTAGCTAGGTCAGTTTGTAGTGGGGCATGTAACTAAAATTTAGCTAGGTCAGTTTGTAGTGGGACATGTAACTAAAATTTAGCTAGGTCAGTTTGTAGTGGGACATGTAACTAAAATTTAGTTAGGTCAGTTTGTAGTTGGACATGTAACTAAAATTTAGGTAGATCAGTTTGTAGTGGGACATCTAACTAAAATTTAGTTAGGTCAGTTTGTAGTGGGGCATGTAACTAAAATTTAGTTAGGTCAGTTTGTAGTGGGGCATGTAACTAAAATTTAGTTAAGTCAGTTTGTAGTGGGACATGTAACTAAAATTTAGTTAGGTCAGTTTGTAGTGGGGCATGTAACTAAAATTTAGTTAGGTCAGTTTGTAGTGGGCCATGTAACTAAAATTTAGTTAGATCAGTTTGTAGTGGGCCATGTAACTAAAATTTAGTTAGATCAGTTTGTAGTGGGCCATGTAACTAAAATTTAGTTAGATCAGTTTGTAGTGGGCCATGTAACTAAAATTTAGTTAGATCAGTTTGTAGTGGGCCATGTAACTAAAATTTAGTTAGGTCAGTTTGTAGTGGGCCATGTAACTAAAATTTAGTTAGATCAGTTTGTAGTGGGCCATGTAACTAAAATTTAGTTAGGTCAGTTTGTAGTGGGCCATGTAACTAAAATTTAGTTAGATCAGTTTGTAGTGGGGCATGTAACTAAAATTTAGTTAGGTCAGTTTGTAGTGGAGCATGTAACTAAAATTTAGTTAGGTCAGTTTGTAGTGGAACATGTAACTAAAATTTAGTTAGGTCAGTTTGTAGTGGGCCATGTAACTAAAATTTAGTTAGGTCAGTTTGTAGTGGGCCATGTAACTAAAATTTAGTTAGGTCAGTTTGTAGTGGGCCATGTAACTAAAATTTAGTTAGGTCAGTTTGTAGTGGGGCATGTAACTAAAATTTAGTTAGATCAGTTTGTAGTGGAGCATGTAACTAAAATTTAGTTAGATCAGTTTGTAGTGGGACATGTAACTAAAATTTAGTTAGGTCAGTTTGTAGTGGAGCATGTAACTAAAATTTAGTTAGATCAGTTTGTAGTGGGACATGTAACTAAAATTTAGTTAGATCAGTTTGTAGTGGGCCATGTAACTAAAATTTAGTTAGATCAGTTTGTAGTGGGGCATGTAACTAAAATTTAGTTAGGTCAGTTTGTAGTGGGGCATGTAACTAAAATTTAGTTAGGTCAGTTTGTAGTGGAGCATGTAACTAAAATTTAGTTAGGTCAGTTTGTAGTGGAACATGTAACTAAAATTTAGTTAGGTCAGTTTGTAGTGGGGCATGTAACTAAAATTTAGTTAGGTCAGTTTGTAGTGGAGCATGTAACTAAAATTTAGTTAGGTCAGTTTGTAGTGGAACATGTAACTAAAATTTAGTTAGGTCAGTTTGTAGTGGGGCATGTAACTAAAATTTAGTTAGGTCAGTTTGTAGTGGAGCATGTAACTAAAATTTAGTTAGGTCAGTTTGTAGTGGAACATGTAACTAAAATTTAGTTAGGTCAGTTTGTAGTGGGGCATGTAACTAAAATTTAGTTAGATCAGTTTGTAGTGGAGCATGTAACTAAAATTTAGTTAGATCAGTTTGTAGTGGGACATGTAACTAAAATTTAGTTAGGTCAGTTTGTAGTGGAGCATGTAACTAAAATTTAGTTAGATCAGTTTGTAGTGGGACATGTAACTAAAATTTAGTTAGATCAGTTTGTAGTGGGCCATGTAACTAAAATTTAGTTAGATCAGTTTGTAGTGGGGCATGTAACTAAAATTTAGTTAGGTCAGTTTGTAGTGGGGCATGTAACTAAAATTTAGTTAGGTCAGTTTGTAGTGGAGCATGTAACTAAAATTTAGTTAGGTCAGTTTGTAGTGGAACATGTAACTAAAATTTAGTTAGGTCAGTTTGTAGTGGGGCATGTAACTAAAATTTAGTTAGGTCAGTTTGTAGTGGAGCATGTAACTAAAATTTAGTTAGGTCAGTTTGTAGTGGAACATGTAACTAAAATTTAGTTAGGTCAGTTTGTAGTGGGGCATGTAACTAAAATTTAGTTAGATCAGTTTGTAGTGGGCCATGTAACTAAAATTTAGCTAGGTCAGTTTGTAGTGGAGCATGTAACTAAAATTTAGTTAGGTCAGTTTGTAGTGGAACATGTAACTAAAATTTAGTTAGGTCAGTTTGTAGTGGGACATGTAACTAAAATTTAGTTAGGTCAGTTTGTAGTGGGACATCTAACTAAAATTTAGTTAGGTCAGTTTGTAGTGGGGCATGTAACTAAAATTTAGTTAGGTCAGTTTGTAGTGGGGCATGTAACTAAAATTTAGCTAGGTCAGTTTGTAGTGGGCCATGAAACTAAAATTTAGCTAGGTCAGTTTGTAATCGCAGTTGAGCATAAAACGAAAATCCTTACAGTATTTAATTTTGTTCATTTATATTCTGTATTTAAACTCTGCTTTTCAATGAAAATAGCGCTCATCAATTGCCTATAACCTTCATCATCAATATTAACATTATCATTTCATGTCCTGTTTCTATGCTGACATGAGCTGAACAAGTCACCATAGTGTATTCAGTTCTTGTTCAGAGTTACTGTCCTCCTAGACAGGTCAGAGAACTTGTACTGCAATTGCCTCTACCAAGGAAAACATTGATCATGTTCAGCACATGGTGATGGATGACAGTCAATTGACTATAAATCAAATAGCCAATGCTATTAGCATATCTCGTAAGAGTTGAGAATATTCTGCACAGTGAACTTGGATGATGAAGGTTTCTGCTCAGTGGATGCCATGTCTTCTGACACCTGATTATAAGCGTACCAGGCTGATCACATCATGGGAAAATCTGACATTGTTTGACACAGATCCAGCTGGTTTCCTTGAACGTTTCCTAACCCAGGATGAGTGTTGGATTCATCACTTTGAGTCAGAGATAAAGAGACAATCCATGTTGTGTAAACACCTCTCCTCACCTACTTCAAAGAAGGCTAAGGTCGTTTAATCTTCAGGGAAGACAAGAGCCTCATTTTTTTTTATGCAAAAGGCATTGGGTTTATTGACTATCTTCAAAAGGGCCACACCATCAATGGAGAGTATTATGCCAACTTGTTGAGGTAGTTAAGAAAGGCTATCAAAACCAAACGCCCAGTAAAACTGACAAAAGAAGTCTTGTTTCATCAGGACAATGCTCCAGCACACACATCCTTGGTTTCAATGGCTGCTGTGTGTGACTGTTGTGGTGATCTGGTTGATCATCTTCCCTCTTCTCATGATTTGGCCCCATCTGACTATCATCTTTTCCCCAACATGAAAAAAAACCACTTGGCTAGAAACTAGTATTGCAGTGATGATGATGTCATATTTGCAGATGTTGACTTTGATTTACCAACAGGATGAAAACTTCTTCACCAATTGGATCCAAGCACTGCAACACTAATGGAAGAAGGGGCACTATGTTGACAAAGAAAGCTCATTTGGTCTTATTCTATGAAAGTATCTTGGTCAACCTATGAACTTTTCAGCCAACTGTCATACAGTGAGTTTTCATTAGAAATACAGTCACAAAATGGTTAATATTGCAGTGAAATTCTAAAAATATATATCTTGAAAATCTTTAACCCTTTAGCATTTAAACCAGCCATATCCGGCCACAATTCTCTCACCTCTTTATGTTCAAACCAGCTGTAACCAGCCACTCATACTGATGTTAAGGTATTGTTCTCAAAATAAATAATATCAAAATCTCATAGATTCGATATTATGTGAGGTAAAGCCTTTATCATAAAAATACATTAGTAAATATAGAGTAATGTAAATGTTATGTGAGATAGTATGTGAGATAATTATGTGAGATAAAGCCTTTACCATCAAAATACAATAGTATATATAGAGTAATGTAAATGGGTTAATCAGAGAATCAACTGAATCATTCTTTGAATGAGGAAATGAAACACAGGAAGTGTGGATGGGAGTTAGTTTGAAGTAGAAATTCCAAGTTGAATAAACAGAGATACTTGAGGAAAGGGAATGTTTAACCCTTTTGTTACTATATTTTTAATAATTGTTTCTACTTTAGGCACAAGGCCAGCAATTACCCAGTACATTACTGGTACTATATTTGTAATAATAATAATAATAATTAAAATCATTGTGTACAGTACTCAGGTGCACTACAACTCATCAAAGGTGCATGTAATGAAAGACTGCATATAATTTTCAAATTATTTTGAAAATAATCAAACATTTGGAAAGACTTAGTAATGTAACTGCTGGGAGTTGCAACCATAGATAGTATCAGCAATGGAGAGACCAATGGAAACATTGTTTCCTTGGTCCGATTTGATGAGTTCCACCCCACTCTGTAAGCAAATGAGGTCTTGAATCTTGTCAATCGACCTTATCCTTAGTAATATAACTAATTTTCTCATTATTAACTTGTTATATTTGGAACATGACTTAACAAAGGTTCATAGATGAAATTATGATGGAAAAGCTTTTAGATAAATACATACAGTCCATGCTGTAATGTGGTCATGTAGGTAACACAGTAAAAAGCTCCCAGTCCACACTGTAAATGTGGTTGGTGTTAGGAAGTGCATCCAGCCGTAGAAAACCTGCCAGATAGTCCTATACAAGCGAGACACAGTCACCTGACCAATCTTGCCTCAAATGGGATAATTCCCGGCTAACCCATGCTAGCGTGGAAGATAGATGTTAAACGATGATGATGATGATAAACACTTTAGGTGGTTTGGTATAAAAAGGAATAAAATAGAGCTCAGTGAAAAGGAATGGTAGATGATAAATGTGAAATTCATCTAATCTAACAAGGGTAAGGAGTATGAAGTGAAACTTCACCAAGATGGATGGATGATAAAATGTGAGGTGGAACTCTGTTAGAATAGTTGGTATGTATGATTTAAAATTTGATTGGGATGGATAGATGATATGTGTAATGTGGAATCCAGTGAGGAAAAGTAGCTATGATATTTCACTGTCTACTTCAGCAAGCTATAGGTTATGTACTTGATAATTGTTCCACATGATTGATGGTTTATATGAGTCAACATCTAGACAACACTTTGGAGATTGACTATCAATGAACGACTGACTGATTAACAAATATATTTATAGAATCACACAACTGCTTTAAGTGAGAGACAGAAAACAGAAATGTTAGACAGTAGCACTCTGAAGAATGAGGAAACTGTAGTTCAGTTAAAGACCAGTGACAGTCCAATCTCTCCATTAATAATGGTTTCTGATCTTAGCACAAGGCCAACAATTGTGGAGGGGAGGGAAAAGGCAAAACTAACCTCGACAGGATTTGAACCCAGAACATAAAGGGCCATAACTTTATGCTGCAAAGCATTTTGTCCAAAACACTATTCATACTGCCAACCCACCACCTTTATTTCGTCAATAATTAATGGTTTGTGATTTAGGCACAAGGCCAGATATTTTTGTGGGGAGGAGAATGTCGATTAAATCGACCCAGCGCATTACTGGTACTTTATTTTATCGGAGGAGATGACGAAGGATCATGACAAGTGGAGAGATGCTGTGCTGAATACGACCCATCCCACCCTTGCAAGCAGGGAAAAGCGGACGTAAAATGATGATGTTTATGATAATGATGATGACCCTGTAAGGATGGAAGGCAAAGCTAACATCGATGGGATTTGAACTCAGGAAAAACATTAACCA
This sequence comes from Eledone cirrhosa, assembly GCA_964016885.1. Lineage (NCBI taxonomy): Eukaryota > Metazoa > Mollusca > Cephalopoda > Octopoda > Eledonidae > Eledone > Eledone cirrhosa. Next base: position 120,886,949 of record OZ024745.1, read on the forward strand.
AAACCTCAACAAGCTGGGAAGAAGAATTCTAAAATTTATTTCCTAACAAAACCAGAAGAATTATTTGGTATTATTTTCTTATTTTCATGAATATAGTTCTTCTTGATTACATTTAATGTGTTTGGTAAGTTTGGTAAGTCAAAGGTTGATAGAGAAGTGGTGGAACATTAGTCATTCTGTCACTGGTTAGAGGAGGAGGCAGAGGAAAAGGCGGTATAATGGTGGCAGTGGTGATAGTGGTAGGGATGGTGGCAGTAGTGGTGACACTGTTAGTGGTGGTGGTGGTGGTGGTGGTGGTAGTATTGGTGGTGGTGATAGTGGTAGGGATGTTGGTAGTAGTGGTGGCAGTGGTGGTGTGGTGGTAGTGGTAGTAGTAGTGGTGGTGGTGGTAGTGGTGGTAGTGGTGGTGGTGGTAGTGGTAGTAGTGGTGGTAGTGGTAGTGGTAGTAGTAGTGGTCGTGGTGGTAGTGGTAGTAGTGGTGGTGGTGGTGGTGGTAGTGGTGGTAGTGGTGGTGGTGGTAGTGGTAGTAGTGGTGGTAGTGGTAGTGGTAGTAGTAGTGGTCGTGGTGGTAGTGGTAGTAGTGGTAGTAGTGGTGGTAGTGGTGTTGGCAATAGTGATGGTGGCAGTGTTAGTGGTAGTAGTGGTGACACTGTTAGTGGTAGTAGTGGTAGTAGTGGTGGTGGTTGTGGTAGTGGTAGTAGTGGTAGTAGTGGTAGTGGTAGTAGTAGTGGAGGTGGTGGTAGTGGTAGTAGTGGTAGTAGTGAGGAGGCAAAAAGCCCTGTCTGCAATTTACTCCTAATTATATTATCCTCATCATCATCATCACAATCATCATTATCACCATCAACACCACCATCATCATCATCATCATCATCACAATCATCACAATCATCATCATCACAATCATCATCATCATCATCATCATCACCACAATCATCATCATCACAATCATCATCATCATCATCATCATCATCATCATCATCATTACAATCATCATCATCATCATCATCATCACCATCATCATCATCACCACCATCCTCATCATCATCACCATCATCATCATCATCACCACTGCCACCATCATCCTCATCACCATCACCACCATCATCACCATCATCACCACTGCCACCATCATCATCATCATCGTCATCATCATCATCATCATCATCACCATCATCACCATTACCATCATCATCATCACTTCACCTTCATGTGTCTTGATAATTGATATCCAAATTCAGTAGATATATACATTCTCCATGAGTTAATGCTATCATCCAGTTTGCAATCCAACTTTCAGATATTTCTTTTCATTTCCACTACAATATAGAGTTTAACTGGCTATATCTGGACAGTAACACCCTGAAGATGGAGGAAACTGTAGCTCAGTTAAAGACTTGTGACAGTTGAGTCTCTCAATTAACCCTTTAGTATTTAAACCAGCCATATCTGGACCATAACACCCTGAAGATGGAGGAAACTGTATCTCAGTTAAAGACTTGTGACAGTTGAGTCTCTCGATTAACCCTTTAGTATTTAAACCAGCTATATCTGGACAGTAACACCCTGAAGAAGGAGGAAACTGGAGTGAAACTGTAGCTCAGTTGAAGACCAGTGACAGTCCAATCTCTCCATTAATCCTTTAGCATTTAAACCAGCCTTATCCAGCCAGAATTCTCTTAACGTTTATGTTCAAACCAGCCAAAACTGGTTGCTCATACTGACATTAAGGTATTGTTCTCAAAATAAATAACATTAAAATCTCATAGATTCGATATTATCTGAGATAATTATGTAAGATAAAGCCTTTACAACAAAAATACAATCTTTATATATATAAAAGCGAGGATGTGTGTGTGTCTGTGTACAACTTTGGATACCTAAGGCTTTCTGTGCACGTTGCACAGGTCGCTAAGATGGTCACATCACAAAAATGTTTTCAATCGACCCACGTTGAGCAATAAAAAATCGATATCAAAATTATCGGTAACAAAATTGATGTAAGGGAGATCATCATCATCATCATTTCATTTTACGTCCACTTTTTCCCTGCTTGCAAGGGTGAGACGGCAACTGATGCTGGCTTGATTTCTACAGCTGGATGCCCTTCCTAACACCAACCTCATTTACAGTGAGTGCTGGGTGCTTTTTTTTCCGTGGCACCTACACGACCACTTTGCAGTGGTATGATAGGGACCCCAGTCCCTATCATCTCATTTCTACAGCTGAGTAAACTGGAGCAATGTGAAATAAAGTGTCTTGCTCAAGGAAACAACACATCACCCGGTCTGAGAATTGAACTCACAACCTTTCGATTGCAAGGCCAATGCTCTAACCACTAAGCCATGTGCCTCCATCATAACCAACTTTATTGACAATCCTTATAAAAAAGGGAGATAACCAACTTTATTGACAATCCTTATAAAGAGTCTGCTTATTTTGACAGGTTGGGGACAAATAATGTTCTTCTTTTACTTCCTAGCTGTATATTCTTAGCATAATTTCAAACCCCGAGCAATGCCGGGTAAATCTGCTAGTAGTATATATAGAGTAATGTAAATGGTATCAGTAAACTCTGTAAAGTTGTAGTGGTGGTGGTGGTGGTGGTGGTGGTGGTGGTGATGGTGGTGGTGGTGGTGATGATGGTGGTGGTGGTGGTGGTGGTGGTGGTGATGATGATGATGATGATGGTGGTGGCGGTGGCGGTGGTGGTGGTAGTGATGGTGATGTTGGCGATGACAGTGATGATGGTGATGATGGTGATGACGATGATGATGATAGTGAAGACAGAGATGATGTTGGTGGTGGTGCTGCTGATGGTGATGGTGATGGTGATGGTGATGGTGATGTTGGTGATGATGATGGTGATGGTGATGGTGATGATGATAATGAAGACAGTGATGATGTTGGTGGTGGTGGTGGTGTTGCTGATGATGGTGATGAGAATAAGCTACATATTTCACTATTTTTGCTACTTTGAAAAGTAGCAAACTTTCTCAGTATCTTTCTTCAGTGTATTTTACTGAGCCCAGATAAAATGAACATTTATATTATTTCTGACAGACCTCCAACTTGGAAACATCAACTCTCCTCTCTCGGTGTGTATCAAATTTGCTTTTATATTAAATTGTTCATTCTTTTTACTTTGAAGTGTGGTGACTAGGATGGCTATCACGGATGTTGAATGTGTGTGTGTTTCATGTAATCAGAAGATGTATAGTATATATGTTATTTGTTGCTGTACATGTAGCATGTGTTACATGTTATTTGTTGCTGTACATGTAGCATATGCCACATGTTTTGTGTGATAAAGCAGAGATTCTTATAAACATCATTCAGTTTTAACAGCAACACTATCCTCCAATCCATTTTTGATGTGGAAAAAGTAACTATCATTTGCAACTGTGTAGTGGTGGGCATGGTAGGGTATCACAAACATCATCCCAGTGGATTGACTGAATCGGTAGAGTTCAAATCCTGCAGAGGTTTACTTTGCCTTTCATCCTTACGAGGTCAATAAAATAAAGTACCAGTAATACATTGGGGTCAATTTAATTGACTTTCCCCTCCCAAAAAATTGTTGGCCTAGTGCTTAAATCAGAAACCATTATCACAATCTTCAATTTAGCATCCATTTTTATATATTTTTTTGATTTGGTATATATTATCAAAGCCTTCAACATATATCTATATAGTCTTTACTGAGTATTATTTCAATATTATTGGGCGGTGAATTGGCAGTACTGGTAGAGAGTCAGATGCCAGCATAGTTACGTCTCTTTACGGTCTGAGTTCAAATCCCACTGAGGTTAACTTTGCGTTTCATCCTTACGGGGTCGATAAAATAAAGTACTAGTAATGCACTGGGTAATTCCGTGATAGCCATCCTAGTCACCACACTTCAAAGTAAAAAGAATGAACAATTTAATATAAAAGCAAATTTGATACACACCGAGAGAGGAGAGTTGATGTTTCCAAGTTGGAGGTCTGTCAGAAATAAGGTACTGGGATAATTGCTGGCCTTGTGCCAAAAGTAGAAACAATTATTTAAATATTATTTCAACATATATCTATATTTAGTTATTACTCAATATTATTTCAATATATATCTATATTTAGTTATTACTCAATATTATTTCAACATATATTTCAACACATATTTCAACATCTATGAATATTCAAGCATAGGAGCCCATCTATTGAGCAAGTCTCTCTGCATGAGACAGATAAGATCATGAGAGTTGTGAAGGAACTCCTTGAAAGATACTACCTACATGATAGTCAAAAACTCAAACCCAAGGAAATTGTCCAGCAATACCGTAGTGAATCCATGGATGAAAAGCTGCATACTTATCAGCAAAAAATCATGCAGGGATATGTTGCCAGGAAGCTCCAGAGTGAGAGTAATATAGATAAGCAAAGTATTCTATCATGGACCAACAATCGCTATATTGGCTCCCACTTTGAAGGAGATGCTTTTGCAATCCAAGAACAGAAAATCAACACAAAATACTTGATTCACAAAAGAGATAGGGAAAGCAGGCAAAACACCAAGATGTGACAACAAATGCAGACTCTGCAGAATTAACATTGAAATGTCACCCATGTCATAAGCAACTGTCCAAAGATGTCATTATGGTACTATCTACCTATGAGGAATGATGTAGTGGCCAAAACACTGTACATTGCAATCTGTAGAAAAGATAGCCCAACAATAAACACATTAAAAGTTACAACAATGTGGAAGACATATATATACATAATATGAAAGAGTACTGGTGGAATGTTTCAATCAAAACCCCAATAAAATGCAGGCATAACAGATCAGATATAATGATATGGGACAGGGAAAAGAAGACATGCACAGTAGTAGAAGTTAGCTGCCCAGCAGATGCCAATATAATATCAAAGCTTAGCGAAAAGGAGAAATCTATGCAGAACTAATGAGAAATCTGCAGATACTCCACCCCGACTATACCTTCAGATTTATGCCTGTGGTTATTGGGGCACTGGGATATGTTAGTAACTGCCTCAATACAAATCTTGAGAAGCTGGGCTTCACAGAACCAGAAAGAACATAACTAGTTAGGAAATTGCAAGTACAATCCATTAATGGAACAGTAAAAATATGTAAAACATTCCAAAAATTCTACATGTAAGAACTGCATATACACATGTACAGATACAAAACATCCATAGCCACACATACAACTCAAAACATCCACATCCACACATACAATAACATCCATACCTGTACACACATGTATGCATACATACATGCATACATATCTACCTAGTTGATGTGTAAATTCCAATGAGAGAGTCTTGTATCTATGTTAGAATCCGAAATTCTCTCTATTGGCAAAAGAAATTGTGAAATTATAAAACCAGAAGAACATACATACATAACATATATACGTAAGTACATGCATACATATGTACAAACATACATATATATACACACATTCACACACATATATACACACATACATACATACACACACATACATACATACATGCAGATAGATAGACATACACACATACATACACACACACATATTCATACATACATACATACATACATACATACATACATACATACATACATACATACATACATACATACATACATGCAGATAATCAGACAGACAAATAGATGCTCTTTAAACAGTATTCATGACAAAATACTAACTGGTTATAAGAAGCTATTAAACATATGGAATAAAATGCAGTAAAAACAATGAGTAAAAATAAGAGTGAAGCAGAACTAAAGAGGCATTTGATGGTCTGGTGTTAGGCAACACTTTGATATATTAGTAACATTTTCTAATTGCCAATAAGTCAAAGAGACAATGTTTTTAGAATGTGTGTATTTCAAGAACATTATGGTTGACTCTGTTGTAATATTGCTTCTAGAAGCTTTGGAATTTGGAAATCCGAATAAATATAATACAAAATAGAAGTAATTTGCTGTAGTAAGTCAATAGAATTGTGGCTAGATATTTAGATTTAGAGACAGAGGAAAGAATTTACAAATATGTGCTAATCTAGTAATCTATCATTTTAAAAGAATTTCTTGGATATTTTCATATTTTACAACAATATACTTATATATATATATATATATATATAGTAACAATAATAAATGTGAAGACTAAAATCCAAAGAGGCCTCGATAAGGATAATATATATATAAATATATAAAACCGTAGAGCAAATATTTATTAAAATAACAGATTAAAGTTTAAGCAAAGAATCGCTGCTTTCACCCTTAATAGGATCTTTTTTTTTTAGTTTCAGAAGATTCCGTTAAGGGTGAAAGCAGCGATTCTTTGCTTAAACTTTAATCTGTTATTTTAATGAATATATGTATATACATATATATATATATATATAAACATATATATATTACATATATATATATATATATATATATATATATATATATATATAAACGTAAAATTGGGATTATACTAAGGTATATCCTAATGTTTGTTGAGTGAGATGGAAGCCAGTCAGAGTATAGCTTAAAGCTTTCTCTGTTAATGTATTAAATATATATGTATATATATATATAAACATATAAATATATATATATAAATATATATATATATATACACATATAAATATATATATATATATATAATATATATATATATATATATATATATATATATATATATATATATATATATATATATATATCATATAAATATATATATATATATATATATATATATATTGACATAACCAGGAAAGAATAACTTTACGGTTCAAGTTTTTCCAGGAAAAACTTGAACCGTAAAGTTATTCTTTCCTGGTTATGTCAATATTTATAAAACAAACTTTGTATTTTATCTGATGAGAGCGTACCAAAGTTTTGGTACTCTTGAAATATATATAATAGAATAAATATGGTTTTGTAAATATAGTTTCCATTTATTTAATATCATTGAATGTTATACTCCAAAAAACTTGTCGAGTGCTTTGAATCAGTTATAAACATTTATATTTGTTGAATTACCAACACATTGAATATCCCTTTTGCTTATATATATATATATATATAGAAGTGGTAACACAACAGTTAGTTCACCATACCGAGAACAATTGCTTCACCTTAGCAGATCTTCAGCTCGTAATGGACATGGTTATACGGAACAGTTCCGTATAACCATATCCATTACGAGCTGAAGATCCGCTAAGGTGAAACAATTGTTCTCGGTATGGTGAACTAACTGTTGAGTAACCACTTCTACCCAACTCGTCCCATGGACTGAGTGCTCTACCACTACAGATATTACCTTCCAGTGTTCTACCACTATATATATATATATAGTAATAATAAATGTAAAAATCTGTTAAGGGTGAAAGCAGCGATTCTTTGCTTAAACTTTAATCTGTTCTTATAATAAATATATATATATATAACAAGAAGTGTAAGTCAACAGGTTAAAATTAACTTCATTTATTCCTATTTGCAGTTATATATATTTCAGTGATAAAATTATGTGATAAAATTATGCAACAGCTATGACCTCATCAGACAGCTAGAATTTGAACTGAAAAAACAGACAAACATAATTACCTCTGTTGTTTTGATTTTTTATATGCTCAGTGCTAAAGTTTGGTGTTGTTTTCTCAAAACACTGGTCGGATGTATATATATATATATATATATATATATCACTGTTGTGAACTTATTTTATATAAATATAATGAAGGAAGTGTGGTAAGGAACCAGGTGGACCATAGTGCACCAGAGTACTCGATACTTAGGGTAGTAGAGTGGGTAATAGGAAAAGTTCAGGATCTCGACGGCAGAGCTCAAGCCATTTCGACTGCAATTTCTAGGTCCAAAATTAGCCGTCGAAACGGCTTGAGCTCTGCCGTCGGGGTCCTGAACCTTTTCCTATATATAAATATATGTATATATATAATAAAATGTTGTAGTTTGCTTGAAACATTGTATATAATATATAATGTGGAAAGTGATATATGTAAGAAGGCTAAAACAATACAAAATCGAATGTAAGATGAAGGCATCAAAAAAGTTAGTTACCTGGTAATCTTTGTTTTTTTAGGTTTCTTTTGTCCTAATATTTCGTCAGAGTATAGGGAACTCCCAGAGAAAAACGTTCCGGTCTATTGTGGATTGGTCAATATTTTCATTTGATTTTACTTGAATCGGCATGTCTGCTGAATAGATCGATACTGGAGTCAGGTCTATTACATTGATAAAGATGAAGACCCTGAGCCAATCATCTATGAAACATATGTAACATTCAATATGCAATAAAAACATTTAAAAATGAAACTTCATTATCTCATTCATTATATATATATATGATTAAGAATGGTTTTCCAAAGGAAAATGGAAAGGAACCACAATTAAATAAGGAACAAAATACATTAGTAAAGATAATGCATATCTATTTCTAGAACATTCCTGATGATTTCAAATGAATAAAACAGTTCTAGTCCCGTAGAAGTCATTTCCATAAGAAATACACACACACACACACACATGCGCACACACACACACACACATATATATATATATATGTAAAAGGTAAACAGAAATAACAACACAATCGGTACAGTATATGGAAGTATTATATTAGGTTAACGTTTGAAATAACAGGAAGAGGGTCTTAACGTTTCGGACGCTAGTCCTTCATCAGAAGAAAGAAGGAGAAATAAGATAGATTGAAGGGACGGGTGGGTTGGAATTGGAAATAATGTCTTTGACATATATATATATATATTTATTAAAATAACAGATTAAAGTTTAAGCAAAGAATCGCTGCTTTCACCCTTGACGGGATCTTCTGAAACTAAAAAAATCGATCTGTGAATGCAGAAGTAAATATTTCGAAAAACGTTGCAACCGAAGGAAGACAGAGAGACGATACTTTGGTTCGCGAAGATGTTCCCTGGCGATGAACGGGAAAAAAACGAAGATAATACATCATTATGTGGAGCAGTGAGAACAATTACATGCAAAGACAAAACGACGTTTATGGTATAAATGAGGTCGTAGACTAATATTCTATTTAGGTGGTTCGTGGAGATGTTCCCTGGCAATGAATGGAAAAAAAACGAAGATAATACGTCATTATTTGGAGCATTGAGAACAATTACACGCAAAGACAAAACCACGTCTATGGGATAAATGAAGTCATAGACTAAAATTCTATTTAGGAAACCGAATGATACTCGGCGTCAGAGTTAAAAATAATGTAAATAAATTACAGAGGTTATTGAAATCAACAATAATTAAATATATACATGCACGCATCCATATACATACATACACGTGCATACACGAAAACACCCGCCATGGGTATGCATATACAAGCACGTACACAAAAACATGTGTACGCATACAAAAACCCGCGCAACACCTGTACCTGCACACATACGAACGTATATAACAAATACACATAAAAATATATAAAAAAATATATATGTGTGTGCGTGTTTAGATATAATTATATAAACATATATAAATATACACACATAAATACGTATATAATGCGCGCACACACATACCTACAGGTAAATACACATATGTTCCCTCAACGTACGTCAACCAAAACACAAAGTACACATTATGGTCTGTTGGTGGCAAAGCAGATAAAAAGAAGCGCTCAATGACCTGTATAAATGCTGCAAGTCAGAGCATTATATATTAATATATCTATTAATATATATATATATTAATATATATATATATATATATATATATAAAATATATTAAAATTAAGCCAAAAGGGGGGAGGGGGGTATAATCTAGATCGGCTAAAATAAGTCAGTTTCACTTATATAGTTCTCTGACCATGGTTATAAATTAATATTAACTGCACCCAGTCTACACTGTAAAGTGGTCATGTAGGAGACACGGTAAAAAGACTCCCAGTCCACACTGTAAATGTGGTTGGTGTTAGGAAGGGCATCCAGCCATAGAAAACCTGCCAGAAACAGTTCTATACAAGCAAGACGTGGTCACCTGACCAATCTTGTCTCAAGTGGGACAAACCCGTCCAACCCATGCTAGCATGGAAGATGGATGTTAAATGATGATGATGATGATGATGCTCCGTTATTGTTGAATTAATTTAGACGGTTTTTGGCTGCTATTTCCAGATTTAATATAAGCCCGTTGTATTGTCCTAATACATTAAGTGGGATATATCTATACAGTAATTCAGTATTGCAATACATTCATCACCATGTGTTCTGTCAACAACATAGTATGTATGATATGGCTTAGGGGTTAGAGCATTGGCCTTGCAATCGAAAGGTTGTGAGTTCAATTCTCAGACCGAGTGATGTGTTGTTTCCTTGAGCAAGACACTTTATTTCACATTCATTGCTCCAGTTTACTCAGCTGTAGAAATGAGATGATAGGGACTGGGTCTCTATCATTCCACTGCAAAGTGGTCGTCGAGGTGCCACGGCAAAAAAGCACCCAGCCCACACTGTAAAGTGGACGTGTAGGTGCCATGGAAAAAAAGGACCCAGCACTCACTGTAAATGAGGTTGGTGTTAGGAAGGGCATCCAGCTGTAGAAATCAAGCCAGAATCCGTTCCCATCCCACCCTTGCAAGCAGGGAAAAGCGGACGTAAAATGATGATGATGATGATGATATATATTCACCTAGTCCCCTTAATTGGGATATATCTATATAGTAATTCAGCAATACACCTTGTTCATCATGTGTTCTGACAATGACATAGTATGTATGATATATATTCAACTTGTCCTCCTAAGTAAGAATCTCCTCCTGATGAAGGAACTGAAATTCTTCCAACGTCTCGGAATAATTGATGTTATTTCTTGAGTTTCAGAAACCATAGTTGGGGAGCTGTATTAGTAAAACTGACTTATTTTAGTCAGTCTAGTTTAATATATTTTATTACTTCTCTGAGTAGATAATTTATTAAGACATCTTCTCCTTTCATTGGGATGTTTACGTATTAGAGACAGTTAACTTTAAAAGTTATAAATTTATTGTGGCACCAACATAATCACTTTACAGAGTGTACTGGGTGCATTTTATTGTGGCACCAACATAACCACATTACAGAGTGTACTGGGTGCATTTTATTGTGGCACCAACATAACCACATTACAGAGTGTACTGGGTGCATTTTATTGTGGCACCAACATAACCACATTACAGAGTGTACTGGGTGCATTTTATTGTGGCACCAACATAACCACATTACAGAGTGTACTGGGTGCATTTCATTGTGGTACCATCACTGGAGAGGTTGTTGCATGCTTGTCCAGACTAAAGAATCCTATCAAACCTTATTTACTTTTATTATCGCAGTGCTTATACTGGTGGACTTTTGTATTATAGCATATTGCCTGTTAACATGCTCCTGGTCATCTTCTTCATGAAGTTCAGTTTGTTGAACTCATTCTTCACAATGTTGTCACCCTCTACCAACAGTTTTCATCCACTTCAAGTCCTCAACACTTTTTTTATACAACTCTACCTCTCCTTACACGTCATATGACTATACTAGCAAATAGCAGAAAGGTTCTTTAGAATAATATTTTTGATTGTTTACAGTATTTAATATTAGTAGTAGATAGGATCCGAAAGAGATGATGTGTTAAGGCTACGTGTTTAATGTTGGTAGTCCATGCAGAAGGATAAGAGAGGAAAACGCTGCGAGGATATATAACAAAGGATTTATTTTTTTCTTAAAATATTACAATAAAATGCTAGGTGCTGTTGTGGCATATATCTAGGTAAGAGGTTGCTGGGCCCTTGCCGAGAGGACCAAAGTTCCCTGGTAAATGTTTCATCTTGCCAGTTGCTCCAGGGAAGGGATTGATATAATGTCCTGCTTGTACAAAGAAGAAACTGCATCTGGTTGAAGTCAAAAGAGGTACAAATTTTTTAGCTGGGCAGAAGTAAGTACCTGGTATTTCTACGCCGCTGACTTACCGGCCTGGTGACTGACCAAGTGTAACCCAATTGTTCCGCCGCAATAAGTACTGCCTTTGCTTTCTACAAGCACAATCGTTTCTCTTGTATGTTACATTCATTTCCTCATAAACTTAGCTTTTCTCTCAGTTCTCTTGTGCTCTATCATTCATATACACCAACAATACACATCCAGTATAGCATGCATACTTCATTTTATTTTAGCCACCACAAATCCTCTGCACTCAATACTTATGTCTTGCTGCAATGTTACATAGCAGTTTAAACACAGACATCATATAATCATCCCTACACTTTGTAGATATGGTGTACATATACTGGGATACATAGGAAGAGCACAGAATCAGTTACATTATTTTATAAGGGCGGTGGATTGGCAATATCAGTAGAGGGTCTGACGCCTTGCTTTGCAGCATAGAGTTACGGGCCTTTACGGTCTGAGTTCAAATCCTGCTGAGGTTAACTTTGCTTTTCATCCTTACGGGGGTCGATAAAATAAAGTACCAGTAATGCACTGGGATAATTGCAGGCCTTGTGCCAAAAGTAGAAACAATTATTTTATATTGGCAGTATCGGTAGAGCGCCAGACAATCCTTATTAAGCTAATGTTTGCAACATAATTAAACAAAGGCACTTTTATAAAATTATGATGGAAAGTTTTTAGATAATCTAAACTTTTTAAAACAAACATTATTATATCATGCAACCTAGGGTGGTGGATTGGCAGTATCGGTAGAGAGTCGGACGCCATGCTTTGCAGCATAGAGTTACGGCCCTTTATGATCTGAGTTCAAATCCCGCTGAGGTTAACTTTGCCTTTCATCCTTACGGGGGTCGATAAAATAAAGTACCAGTAATGTACTGGGGTTGATTTAATCGACTTCTCCTCAAAAAAATTGCTGGCCTTATGCCTATATAAGAAACCATTATATCATGCAACCGAGGGTGATGGATTGACAGAATCGGTAGAGCATCGGACAACATGCTTTGCAGCATAGAGTTACGTCCCTTTGCATTCTGAGTTCAAATGCCTCCAAGGTTAACTTTGCCTTTCATCCTTGTGGGGGCAAGAAAATAAAGTACTGAGGTCAATTTGATAGACCCTTCCAAAAAATTGTTGACCTTGTGCCAACATCAGCAAACTCTATTTTATGTTCTGAGTGGATTAGCAGTATTGGTAGAGCATCAGACACCATGCTTTACAGCATAGAGTTATGGCCCTTTATGTTCAGTGTTCAAATTCTGCCGAGGGGTTGATAAAATAAAACACCAGTAATGCACTGGGTAATTAGCCTTGTGCCAAAAGTAAAAAGAATTATTTGATGTCCTGAGTTAAAATCTCAACTCTGTGTCATTTATCTTTCATCCTTCAAACATTGATAATTAGTTTATTTTAAGAATATTTTAGAACTGCACAAATCTTTGAATCAGGTGCCATTTCTCACTCTTTGATATTCTCTGAGTCTGAGAAATATTTGTGATGAGTATTTGTAACATTTTAGGAGTTTTTTTAGTCTTTTAACCTTTTAGCATTTAAACCAGCCATATCCGACCAGAATCTCTCACCTCTTTCTAGTCAAATTGGCCATAACCAGCTGTTCATACTTAAGTTAAGGTATTGTTCTCAAAATAAATAATATCAAAATTTCACAAATTTGATTTCATAGGAGATAAAGTGTTTACCATGAAAATACAATAGTAAATATAGAGTAATGTAAATGTTAAAGGATTAAATATCAGATACTGTGTAAAGCTCATGTAGTATTTGACACTAAATGTAAAGTTACGACACAAAATTATATTTAGAAATGCATGTTAAAATAATCACTGGTTGGTAAAGTAAGTGATGTGGTCAATTTAATCAACCACACCTTAAGAAGTGCCCCAGCATGGCCACAGTCTAATGACTGAAATCAGCAAAGGAATAAAAGAATAAATGCACACACACACACACACACACACACACACACACACACACACACACACACCCTCTCACATAGATGTATATAGACCATGTTATTTTAAAGAAATATACCTAAGTTTCTTTCTTCCCTCCCACAGAATTTGCCCTGTAAACCTCAAAAGAGATCTCCCGCCCACCAAACTGCTGAAATACCCCAGCTGTACCTGACAATATATATCTCACAACCCTTTACAGTGCCCCTACTTTACACTACTCCACCTAACTATACTACTAAACTAAAGAGCAAGTAGTAAGCAGGACGGTGGGGGGGAGCAGGGTGTATTTATTACATAACACTATTAATGTTTTACAACAGCTTGACTCATTGGTCTGTGTGTGTGTTGCTTCATTACAACAACACATACACACATATAGACCACACCTTCCTCCCACATATATTTAGATACATTTGACATTTATAAACTATAGACAGACACACAGACACAGACACTTCTCTACATGTGTGTGTACACATGTAGACATATACATACATTAATACATTCATATATATGCTTCAACCTCTATTCTTTGCTAGGCAATATTATTTCTATCTCTAAACTTACTTAGCTATGCTCCCCCTTAAGTACCGTCATGGTAGACTAACTTGTCTGAAAGACACCAATAGACTAATATCTTTAGATCTCTGCGACAGTGTAGCCACAACTATTTATTATTTGTCATTATATATGTGTGCATGATACTAGCTGTTTCTCAACTAAATATATGAAAGAGACTTTTCTGTATGTCATTTAAATTTGTATATAATATATATATATATATATATATATATATATATATAAGCTAAAATCAGTTCCCGTCCCACCCTTGCAAGCAGGGAAAAGCGGACGTAAAATGAAATGAAAATGAAATGATGAAGTACCAATCAGTACGAAACAGAGCTCTGTCAGCTTTATCTCCCCTGTTTGCTGAAAATTTAAAGTAAGTGAGACTGTCACTACTCTAAAACAATAGTGTAAGGTCTTCTAAATGCTTTTAATTAAGCATACAGTGTATTGCAAAATACACTATATATACATTCATATATATATATCGCTATTTCAGAGCACCAATTCTAATTTTATATATATATATATATATATATATATATATATATATATATATATATATATATATATATATATAGTGCAAATTTATATGGGAACAAAACAGAGAGGCAGACAAATAAAAGTTTATTAGGTTCACGCTTTATATATCTATATATATATATATATATATATATTCCTATTGTGTATATGCCAACATGTCTGGAAAGCAACAAATGAAATCAACAGAATCAGAAAGAATTCTAAAGGAGATATCATCGAAATTATCAACACTTATCACGATGATTGACACACAATCCTCTATTTTAAAGGAAATAGAAAAACAATCTACAGACAGAAAACTTATAACTGAACATATAAACTCTGAAATTAAGAATTTCGCTGAAATTATACCAACAATTATCAAAGATACAAGAGAAAGTCTACCACAACCCCCTTGGATGTCAGAACTAAACGAAAGAAATTGGGAAAACAAAACACATTGAATAAGAAAATAAATGTGGAAGACATGGAAAACATTCCTTAACATAAGAAAACAAAACTTCTGGAAAGCATACAAATGCGAAAAATATGTCAAAACACATTCGAAATGGCTCTCTCTAACGGCACCCATACTCCCTCGTAAATACCTAATTACAGAAATTGCAGGAGAACCAGAAGAAGAAACAAAACTCCGATGGGAACTTACATTGACAAAATTCAGGACCGACATCTCCATTTCTCAATGTAAACAATCCTGCTACAAAGCCAAATATGAAGCTATTGATGACCAAATTGAAGTCGAAATTTCAAAGCTAATGACTGGTAATATAACTGAAAAACTACGAGAACTATGGATCAGAGATATCTCAAAAGAAGAAAGCAAATCAAGAAAGGTATGGCAGCAGAAACAATTATTTCTCGACGAATATGCTGTGAATTACGGTAAAGACTCTGGAACCCTGAGAAAAAGCATTAAAAGTGGACAATCTCACCAATACAACATACGCCAGAACACGTGCCAACATAAACACTCACCTTACCTTGAATCAAAGAAGAACTATGGTAAGAACTCTTCGCTTTTTCTACAAAAACACCCTAATGCACACAACATGAATAAAAAGCACAAACACGATAGATATTCCTTTGACCAAACCATGAGAAGTAGAAAAACCAGGAGATCATTCTCAAGATCTCAACAGAGACTTGCCACAAGGAACGGGGGAAAAAACTGTAGAATAACCAGATCACTCTCAAGATCTCAACAGAGATTACCCACAAGAAACTGGGCGAAAAAACGATCTAAACCTGAAAGCAAACCTAGGTCATTTCCCCAGATTGTTAAAAATAATGCTAACAAGAAATGGAAAAATAATATACATAATACCAAAAATAGGACAAAAAACATAACAAAACCAAATATATCACGACCAAAAGTTCATCAAGCAAACACCAACAGGAATATAAATCCTGAACAGAGAAAAATCCATTTTTAACATCAGGACAACAAAAACTTGGAAAAGAAAAACTCCAGGAGGAAACATACCCAAAACAACTGTACACGTAGATCCTAAAATAATTAATTTATCCAAAAGAGATCTTGACAATGATGAAATGCAAATTCTGTCAAAAGGACTGAAATTCACACCGACTCCAACAGTCAACCACCAAGAACTGAAGGAGGATACCCAAGAATTCTGTCGAAAATTATGTCTTGTAGAATTCTTCGCTGATAAAAGTAATGAGAGTGATGAATCACTAGTAAAGAATAAATCAAATTTCACTCCGCCAAAAGGAAGAAATATCTATCTCGACCAATACATTGACAACCTGTCTAAATTTCCTCTTAGACGTAATACTAATCTTAGGCCAAACATTAACAAATCACATAAATGTCTGCACTTAAACGTATACAAAGTGATAAAACAATAATAATTAAACAAGCAGAATGAGGGGGTGCAGTTGTTATAATGGATGCTGAATACTACAAAGATTTGGTTGAGGAACAACTGAAAGACACAACATTCTATCATGAAATACCGTCAAATATAGACTACAACATCATGAAGAAGATCAATAACCTGGCTTCAAAATACCACAACTCACTTACTGATAAGGAAAGAGACTACATCACCAATTTTGAGCCAAAACCCAGCAACCTGTATGGCCTACCGAAAGTTCATAAGTCAAAAGAAATACAACTGGCAGTAAAAACACAAAACAGTGAGTACATTAAATTACTACACTCAAAAGACTTAAAACTTAGACCTATTATAGCTGGTCCAACATGCCCTACCCACTGTCTAAGCAATTTTGTTATTGGCAGTATCGGTAGAGGGTCGGACGCCATGCTTTCCAGCATAGTTACGTCCCTTTACGATCTGAGTTCAAATCCCGCCGAGGTTGACTTTGCCTTTCATCCTTACGGGGTCGATAAAATAAAGTACCAGTAATGAACTGGTGAATTGCTGGCCTTGTGCCTAAAGTAGAAGCAATTATTTTGAAACCACTATGTATTCACATACCCAGTTTCATCTGGGATGATATCAACTTCCTGTCCCATCTTCCCAAAACCACGGAAACGAATTCACTTCTACTTAGTTTTGATGTGGTAAGCCTTTACACCAACATTACACATGAATTAGGAATAAAGGCAGTTAAATTCTGGGTGGTAAAACACAGAGAAGTGATTCCCACCAGATTCACAGCGCCATTTATATAAGACGCAGTCAGACTTATTCTGGAAAACAAGCCTTTCTTCTTCAATGGAAAGAATTATATCCAAATTAGAGGCACAGCGATGGGAATGAAGTTTGCTCCCGTTTACACGAACTCTGTAATGGGATACTTAGAACAACAACTCTACCAAGAAATAGAGTAAAAATATAGCACTGGCTTTAGAAAGTACATGGAAAAATCTTGGAAGAGATACCTTGATGACTGTTTCATCATCTGGACAGAATCTCTAGATACTCTGGATGAGTTCAATATCCTCCTGAATAACCTACACCCATCTCTCCAATTCACAAAAGAGATGAGTAGTACCAAATTACCATTCCTAGATATAATGGTAATCAAAAACGACACCACCATTACCACGGATATATATTATAAACACACAGACACCCATCAATATCTGAATTTTAAGTCGTGCCATCCACCTCATACAAAACGCAACATCCCATACTGCCTAGCCAGAAGAATTTGTATCATTATAGAAGATACGAATACCAGGAACAAACGCCTAACAGAACTGAGAGAATTTTTGCTCAAACAAAAATACCCATCTCTACTTATAGAAAATGGCATACAGCGGGCTATAAAATTACCTATACAACAACTTAGGACAACCCAAGGAAGAAGAAACCAAGAACTGGTCATACCATTTATAATGACACACAACCCATGTCACCAGAATATCTTCAACACTGCCAAAGCAAACCTACCGATCATTGCTCAAAGTAATGAATTAAAAGGCTTAATCACAGACCATTCTTTGACTCTTAGTAAAGACAGCCAAAAAATTTGAAGCAATTACTAACAAAAGCAAAGTTTGACCTTAACAACAACGACCAATCATTCACTGTATCTAAATGCAATGATAGTCGATGTGGCACATGTCAATCCATACACGCCAGTCAATATATGAACACAAAAATTGGAAAAATATTCCCAAATGCAAATATGAACTGCAAAAGCAGAAATCTAATTTCCTGCATTAAATGCCCGAATTGCCAAAAACTATATGTCGGTCAAACTGGAAGTGCACTATCGGAACGTGCACGGGTGCACCGACAGCAAATCAGAAACCCAAATGTCCGTCAGATACCCCTGAGTAACCATCTAGCAACATGTGGTCAGAGAATATTTATAATATTTCCATTCTACAAATTACACAGCCCAAGTGAAATCAAGAGAAAGATCAAAGAAAAGAATTTTATTGATAAATTCCAACCCAAGCTAAATGAATGACTACGACCATGTCATGTCGACTACCACCACTAACAACAACAATAATAATAATAAAAGTGATGTTGATGGTGATGATTACTAGAAAATGCTATTTTCATCATTTCTAAAAATAGCAAAACAATTGATGCTTTGGATAGGGTTAAACAGTAGTCACTCAACCAACCGTGACACCTAAACCAATCAGCTTTAGTAATCCAGTGAAACTACACACCGATTGGTCGAAATACAGTTTGCAAAATTTAGCATCCTATGGCTGCTTTTCACTGTATATAAGGCACAAAATTTACCCATCTCATTACAGTTGAAAATTGTAAACTTGACTGTCATCACAGAATATGAACCTGAAGATTGCGAAAGCATGAAAGTACTTGTTCAATTAACATTTAACATTTAATATTCTACCATACTATTTCATTATAATACCATTATACATTTTAAAGGATTGTAAATAAAACGAGTAAATCAGACAAAGTTGGAATTCCTTTTATTAATATATATATATATATATATATTGTTATGCTTTGGGAGGGTCATGTTGCCAATAAGAAACACACGCACCAGTTGCTTTCACTCCAATTTATTATAAATTAAATTATAAATTTAAAAAATTTATAAATTTCCGGTTGGTTGGTTGGTTCCACAACCAGACGGTTGTTCATATATTGTCAAAGTTCTTTCGTTACACATTCTGTGACCTCTTTAGTAACTGGGATTCTTTTCACACAAAAACAAGATGGCGTAGGACAGGACAAAGGAGAGGCACAAAACAAAGAAAAGAATCCCCAGTCACTGAAGAGGTAACAGAATGTGTGACGAAAGAACTTTGGCAACATGACCCTCCCAAAGCATAACAATATCGGTTTGAACACACGTTTTCAGATAAAGAATCTTGCTAAACAAATTCAGAAACGATATATATATATATATATATAAAATATATTATATATATCATCATCATCATCATCGTTTAACGTCTATCTTCCGCGCTAGCATGGGTTTAGACGGGAATTGTCCAACTTGAGGCAAGATTGGTCGTCTTGCTCGTATAGGACTGTCTGGCAGGTTTTCTACGACTGGATGCCCTTCCTAACACCAACCACGTTTACAGTGTGGACTGGGAGGTTTTTACCATGTTACCTACACGACCACATTACAGCATGGACTGTGTGTTTTTTTGTTGTGACACCTACACGACCTCATTTATTTAGGACTGGATGTTGTGGTACCAACATAACTTTACAGATAAACGGGTGGTGTAGGTGGGGATGGGGGTAGTTCTGTATTACTGCGTAACGCCAAAGAACTCGGTCCAGTGACATTGTCTTGGAGAGGTGTAAGTGTGTAATATATATAATATATATGTCAGGTTGCTCTCGACTGCTACTGGTAACATGTAACCCAGTACAACCTGTCTCATGGTCGGGTCGTCGGCGACTAAACCGGCAACCCCACCAAGCTTGCTTGGTGAGGAGGTTGATATTTGGACACCCTACAGGATGAAATACAAGACCCGGGAAAGGGTGGAGGAACTCAGCAGAGTCAATGGCCATCCAAATAGTACTTTTCTTCTATTTTCTTTTTCTTTCACCTAGGCGTGAAGAGCCCCCAGTTGTCACAACAACTTTCTAGGAGAGGGAAACTCTGAAAAACATCTGCGGCTTTGGAAGCATCCGATGATGTTGAACAGTTCTCCTTTTCAGGTAGTGTTTTCGATGTTCAGAGAGTGGGATTGGTCGAGTGCAAGGCCTTTCCCCACTTAAAAAACCTTCAAAACACAGGCATTGCGTGTTCAGGATCTGTTACAGGTTCGTATGGCTGGCCGTAGCCTAAAAGTGCACCATTTTCTGTAATCTGACAAGCGATCGCAGTACTCTTAGCAGAGTTTGCAGCCATCATATATATATATATGTGTGTGTATGTGTGTGTGTCCTGGGTCCAATTGGGGATAACTACAGTAAGTAAGGTACTCAATACATAGCAGAGTATAAATATTTAATATAGAAATGGCTTCTACAGGACTAGAACTGTTTCATTTGAAGAAAATCATCAGGAAAGCCTGATATATATAGTGAGGATTTTTTATGGACGTGTCGGTAGTTGATTGTAGCTTGCTGTGTGGTGTGGTCACTGTTGTGTGATACAGTGTAACCAGAGGTTGCATGTGTGTAGGTAAGTGAGTAAGTGTTCAATAAGATGATTATATGATAGTTCCTTGATCACGCAGAAAATGAATATATATAAATGAACCACGATAACACCAAACCTCTATATTATTAGTTTATTGAAAATAACTCACGCTGGAACTATATGAAAAGTAGACAAGAATTATGTACGATATTTGTTTGTTTGTAAAAGTATAATTAAATTCTATTTACCAAGAAAACTTTATGAACTTCACTGGCTTGGTTAAGAGAGAGACCAAGAGATAGAGATGGAGTGAAAGAGAGAGAGAGTAAGAGAAAGTAAGAGTCTGTAAGACCCTAAGAGGTCTGTAGAAAGCAATAGTTTACATGTTTACTCTATCAAGAACTGCTGCTGGCTTGATTTAAGGCAGGCTATTTATCTCTGTCGCTTCCTCTGTCCCCAAGCCTCGAGAACAAAGGGCTGGCTTTTAGAGGTCATCCACTCTCAGACCTGTTGATGCCCGAAAGGAGATAACCCAAAAAATAATCATTAAATCCAGGGATCAAGGTGTGGACATATATATATATATATACATATATATATTTAAATTTCGTATTTCTAAATTCCGTATAAAGATTTAGAAAGTCATAGCTATGAAAAACACACTGGCAACTAACACCACCCAGGGTGCCCAGCAGTTGCAAGAGCAGGAGAGATCGTCCTGATGAGAACCAGTTGAGTTCGAAATGCATCGACGATTGTCCCTCTTGCTTCTGGTGGATACCACAGGTTGATGTTAGCTATGGCTTTCTAAATGTTTATTTATAATCATACCGTATTTCTTTAGAAATATAAAATTCAAATACATATTTGTATACATGTTCGAAGCTAAATCCTAATTATATATATAATGTAGGTGTCACGACAAAAAAACACACAGTCCACGCTGTAATGTGGCCGTGTAGGCAACACGGTAAAAACCTCCCAGTCCCACACTGTAAATGTGGTTGGTGTTAGGAAGGGCATCCAACTGTAGAAAACCTGCCAGACAGTCCTATGCGAGCAAGACAATCACTCTTGCCTCAAGTGGGAATACCGCCCGTCCAAACCCATGCAAGCGTGGAACACGGACGTTAAACGTTGATGATGATGATGATGATGATGATATATATATATATATATATATATATATATATATATATATATATATATATATATTTATATATATATAATATTTAATATAGAAATGGCTTCTACAGGACTAGAACTGTTTCATTCGAAGGAAAACATGGGTTAACTTCCACCATATATAAATATATGCACCCAGCCTACTCTGCAAAGTGGTAGAGGTGGTGCCATGAGGAAGAGTACTTAATCCACCTTGTAAAGTGGTGATGTTGATACCATGATAAAAAGCACCCAGCCCAAACTGTAGTGAATTAGAGCTGGTGCCCCAATAAAACACACTCAGTACACACTGAAAAGTGGTTGGCATTCAGAAGGGCAACAAGAAGTGGAAACCATGCCAAAATACATTTTATGAGCATGGTGTGGCCATCTGACCTATCAAATCTCAGTACATGGCAACTCATCTAACACATGTCAGCATTGGAAAATAAACATAAAATACTGGTGATGATGATGATGATGTATATATTTTGTGTGTGTGTGTATGTAAGCATATAAAGTAATGTATGAAGTTATGAAAGTTACAGAAGTCATTTTAGCATAACTGATTAGAAAGCTAATTAGCTTAGATGGGATGCAATGTGCATTTCTACCAACCAGGTATTGAAGATGGTTAGAGGTTAGAGAATTGGATTCACAATCGTGAGGCTGCAAGTTCGATTCCTGGACCAGGTAATGTGTTATGTCCTTAAGCAAGACACTTTATTTCATGCTGTTATTTCTGTCAGGTGTTGGTACCAGTAGATAGTATTAGCAATGAAAATACTAATGGAAACATTGTTTCCTTGGTCTGATTCGATGAATTCCAACCCACTTGATAAGCGAATGAGGTCTTGGTTCCTGTCTATTGATTCGATGGATAGATAGTGATAACAGTGATATTTTCTTGTAAGACACTAGCAAGAGAAATCTTTAGCAAAGAGTAAATCACTCTACCTTGCATTCGTTGATCTGAAAAAGGCCCTTGACATAATACAATTGACTGTAGTTTATATGTTTTTAAGAAAACTAAATGTATATGAAGGCCCGTGATAAGATTCCACACTGCTGGGAAACTAGGTGTAGATGAATACCGTTTTAGAGCACTTCAAGCCATATATGGTGATGTTATCAGCAAAGTGATAGTTGACAATTAGTTTAGTGAGAGATTTAGTGTGTGAGTAGGTGTTTCTAAAAGCTTAGCTCTCAGCCCTCTTTTATTTATTATATATAGTATATAGTCCTCCAACCCTTAACAAAAGAGTTCATGGTCAGCAGTGAGAACTCCTATATGCTTAATACTTCTAGCTGAGTCTGATGAAGATTTAGAGAAGAAATTATAGATGTGGAAACAAAACCTTGAATCAAGATTGCTTGGAGTAAACTGAGTGTAGACTACAGTTTGGATACACAAGAGTTACAGTGAAATCATAGGCAGGCTGACAGAGAAAAGAGATTTAATAGTGAGAGAACATGTGAAATAAATTCCTTCAAAAGCTCCCTAGAAGTAGTTGATAGTTTTTGTTACCTGTGTGACCTGCCATATTTCCTGGCATCAAAGACGCTACTTTTTTCCTAAAATAAGTCTCAAAAATCTACCATGCGTCCTGGAGGCCAAAGGTTGTTTATTATTTTTTTTTTCAAATTTTTGGTTGTGAAAATTAGGGTGTGTCTTCGAGGATGAAGTGTCTTTGGCGCCGGGAAATACAGTAATTAACACTGGAGATGTTCTAAAAACATAGCATCAAATGTAATAACAGAGTGAAACAAAGTTCAGTGAGCTGTTATCTCTGTTGATAACAAAGGGTTTTCACAATTAGAATATAGATTGTATGACTTATGTACAAAGTGTGATGCTGCTTTTTAGCAAGAGATTAACCTTGAACATAGAAAATGTCTTCTTCTTCAGCCAAGTTTACACTCGCAAACATTCAGCACGCTTTCTCCAATCTTCCCGGTCGACTATGACATTTCTCAGTTCATCGATGTTATCAACGGTGTCATCTCTCAGCAGGGTATTAATGACTGAGACGGCCTGTCTTCCCACGCTTCTTCGTCTGACCACCGGTTTCCAGAGCACAAGTTGCAATGTTATCTTTTCTGGATGACAGATGCAGTGCCTCGCCAGTTTCATTTGTCTGCAGGCATCTTCTTTGAGACTGGTGGTAGTGATCTGTATAGTTCCTTATTTGTCAGCTTCTGTTTCCAAGAAATTTGAGAAGATATGTGATGGCTAAAAAGAAATGAAGCCAATATCATCTGTTAGTGTACATGAGTGAGTAAGTTGAGTGAAAAACTAAATACAAGAGAAATTAGATGTAGCAGGCAGAAAGAAACAACAATGAACATCTAATGTATATGGAGCATATCATTTATATAAGTGCTGAAAATGTTGTGATAAATAAGACTATTCCAGTTTGGATAACTACCACACATGAATGAACAGGTTTTTGTTGTTATGTTCTAAATCAATTCTGATCAAGCAGACCTATGATCAAAGGTGATCCAGATGTAGCTATCCTGTCATACATAGAGTATTGAGAATTACATTGCACAATCTATCCTACCTTTTTAAAACAGCAGGATGTAATTAGATGAACAACTGGCTACTATTTCTAGCAGGTCGAACTACCTTATAGAGACTATCTTGGTAGCTCTAGGTGTTTAGTTTCAAGGTGAATGTTATGTGGTATCAGAAACGTCCTTCAAAAATATATCAGTGTAGATGGTTGTTTAGACTAAGAAAAGAAAGAAGACTACAGTTATCATATAAAGCAACTGCAGAAATATTCTACCATATTGTTTTGTCTTAATTATCATCCTTTAAATTCCATTTTCCCTAACAACAAGGACTGATGGGTCATCACAAACCAAGTCAGTACTCGCTGACAACCACTCACCTTTCAGGTAGACCAGAGGCCAAATCTCATTTTCATACATTTCCACACTCTACAGTGTGTATCAGGTGTGTTTTATCATGACACCAGCATAGAGAGGTTGTCAAGTTTTTAACACACCTGAAGAAACCTCTTAAACCTTTGTTTGGCAAGTTTTCTATACCTGGATGCCCTTCCTATCTCCAACCACTTTACAGAATGAACTGGGTGCATTGTTCATGGCAGCAGCACTAGATATATTATCATGTCTTTAACACAACTGAAGAGGCCTTTCAACTGTTTAGTAAGTGTTCTGTGATCAAGTGCCCTTCTTACCACCAACTACTTTGTTGTTAATTGTAATATCAAATTTTATTCGCCACATTGAGACAACTGTATACCATTCACAGTGCTTCCTGTTACAATCAGACATCTTGTCTCACTGAACTAAAAAATCCATCCAGCATGGTGCCAAGATAAACAAAAATCAGTTGGAGGACCCTGGATGGTAAAAAGCCACCCTACTTATTAAATATAGCAGCCTTTGTTTTTGTTTCCCAACTGCATTTGTATTACTAGCATTTCTATCCTCAATGACTGCTTGTCATGTCCTTATCAACAAGACCACATAGCCTACCACAATCAGGGAATACAAAACTTCTTATATGATCTGCACCCTACTCAGCCTTCATCCTGTGGATGTCCCATCAATACAACACAAATGGAATGCTATCCAGTATAATAAAGACTCCAACAGTTTTGGCTAAATACCACACCATGATGATCAACTGGAAGCCAGTTGAATAATGTCATTTCATGTCTGAATTTGTGATTAAAATATATCCCATTGTGAGTGACTCCACCTGCTGTCAAGCTCACCCAAAGCTAGACACACTCCTTGACATGTTGTCTCAATGCAAGCCTCTCCTCTCAACAGTACAAACCCTGAAATACTTTAGATGCACTTCTAAAGTTGATACAAAATTATACACCGAAAATTAATTTTTAATTTCTAAAAAATGTTATTCAAACATTTATTGAATAACTAAAGGTAACAGTTTTTCTAAACTGATTTCTTGCCTCCCAGTGCCTCCAGGGGATAGTAACGTCCCCTTTGGGAATCACTGATTTATAAGAACAATGCTGAATATTTTCGTGTTATTTTGATAGATTTATCCCCCTTTATCATTACATCCTCAAATGAAAAGTAAAAGCTTAAGGGAGGTAACCAAGATTCGCTAGGTTAATAATCCCCATTTATAATTTAGGCGAAAGGCTTGGTGAAAGAGCAATGCTAATTAAATCAACACCAGTATTTGACTGGTACCTTATTTTATCGACCACGGAATACAAATGTGCCAATACACCACCTTTACTCTGTTACAGAATAGCTGTGCGGCATTCCAGAGACTACTTCTACTGTCTTTCAGAACTCTGGAAGTTGTATACTGGTGTAAACATTTATTTTAAATGTAATTATTGAACAATTTTGATTACATACAATATAGGTATTTCTATTTGTTAAAGACACGACAACATCTCTAGGGCTGGTGGTACGGAAAATGTGTACAGCTGCATGGCCTAATGGTTAGGATGTTGGACTTAAGATAATAATTGTTTCTACTTTTGGCACAAGGCCAGCAATCACCCCAGTGTATTACTGGTACTTTATTTTATCAACCCCGTAAGGATGAAAGGCAAAGTAAACCTCGGCGGGATTTGAACTCAGATCATAAAAGGCCATAACTCTATGCTGCAGAGCATGGCGTCCGACCCTCTACCGATACTGCCAAATTACCACCCTTAAGATAATAATGTTGTTGGTTCAATTCCTGGGCAGGGTACTGTATTGTGTTCTTGAGCAAAACACTTTACTTCATGTTGCTCCAGTACATTCAGCTGAGAGTGAATTTCAGCAGTAGCTGGGGAGTTAATTCTGCAATAGGCTGGCGTCCTATACAGGTGAGTCTTATACTCTTAGCCACTTAACACCAAGGAAGCTGGTGATAAGCACTAGCCTGATGAGCCACCAGATTTAGAACAAATTTAATTTGTTAATCCCAGAAGCTTTTAAATAAAGGTTTTAACAAACTTATATTTTCAGTTTGTGTTCACTCTTGAGTGCTACTGGTAACATGTAACCCAGTACAACCTGTCGCATGGTCAGGTCGTCACCAACTAAACTGGCAACCCCACCAAGCTTACTTGGTAAAGAGGGTGATTTTGGACACCCTGCAGGACAAAAAACAAAACCTGACAAAGAGCGGAAGAACTCATAAGAGTCAATGGCCATCTAAAAAGAAAAAAAAAAGAAAAAAATAAAAAAAAAAAAAATCCTGCCAAATCAATAGGTGGCAGTAGTTCGAGCTGCACGCATCAAAAGACTGCTGTAGTGGTTCTGAGAACAATGCGGCTTTGCAGATGATCAATGCAAATTAACAATGGAAAGGCGCTGCCGCTCGAGTTAGAAGAGAACTATTGACCTTTAAGAGAAGCAGCATTGTATTCAGCAACTGAAACAAATATGAAGTACACCAAATCCAATGCTCCTAGGGGTGGCCTTGGTTCTTCTTATTTGCGAGTGTAAACTCAGCCAGATTAGATTATTTAAAAAGTTAATGAGGAGATGAATCTTAGATGTTGGCAGCTTCCTGTACTGATGTATCAACTGATGCTCACAACAGAGCTCGGTTATTCCAGCATCTCAGGCTGAGTGTGTTCGTTTGCCTCTAACATTATTAGAGAGAAACTCCTGTTACCCTTGTTGCAGCTTGTAATTGTGTGTGTGTCTTCTATTTTTGTTATTTGTTTTGTTTTGTTTCTTTTTCTCTGATTTTATTAGTTTGTTTTTTTCTTGAGACCCGTAACTCCTGAGGGAGTTGTAGCGGCACCATATTGACATACAGTGTTTCTAGGGCATTTTTAAACCTGATGGAGTCCATCTCCTCTCTAGGTCTGAATACAGCAGATTTCTTCCAGATAAAGATAGAGAGTGAGAGAAAGAGATATGGGGAAGAATCGAGCCCAGTACTAGACTGGTACTTTTTTATCAACCTCGAATGGATGAAAGCAAAGTTGACCTCAGCAGGATTTGAACTCAGAGATCAGAGAGCAGGAATAAATACTGCAAAACATTCTATTTGACGTTCTAATGACTCTTCTTCCAAATTATTCTTTTGATAATTTATGTAAATATAAACATTTTTACACACTAAAAATGAACAACAAACAAGAAGACAAGTTATTTATGCAACAATATATTTTATTTTCTCATTTTATTTCACCATTCTAGACAATTTCTGAAAGTATGTGAAACTCATTAGCAAGTTCATCTTTTGCCATGAATTAATCAGTAAAGAATTTCTATTTCATGATAAACCAGAAAAATAATAATTTCATTAAGATAATGTTAATGAGTTGACCAAAAAACAAAAAAAAAAACTAATAAATGAGTGGTTTAGTTTGATTTTGTTTTGTTTTGTTTTGTTTTTACACTGGCCAACTCATTAGGGCAGTGAACAACCAGACAAAATTTCTACACCATTAAAAGTGATATATTATGCTTCTGGCATAGATATTTAACCTTCAGCATGCTGAATATTTTTATGAATTGTTTCCTTTGACACTGCATTATGTATTAAGGGGAGATTACTCTATCAGCAACATAATGCACCTAGAGTGCCCAGAAGGTCAAAAGTGATATATTATGCCTCTAGCATAGATATTTAAATACCAATGGTACAGTTCATCTAGCTGTAGATAATAAGCACCATTGATAAGTATAGATTCTTGCCATAAGTGGAGACATTTTTTAACTAAAAATATTTTCAAAATTTGCAGAGATATAGTGAAATCCACCTCCCAAAACACCTACAATAGTTGACCTCAGTGTGATTTGAACTCAGAATATAAAGAGTCAAAAGTAAATACTGCAAAGTATTTTGTCCAACGCTCTAATGATTCTGCCTATCCACCAACTTGTAGGAAGAGGAAATTTAAAAAAAACACAAATCAGTTATGATTCAAGACTGCCAGAAATGTATTGAATAGAATACACTTGTTGAAGAAATACATCAATAATAAAGAACATCAGAAAATAGGAGAGTGTACCAGGGGATAATATTGGTGTTCTCTCTCAAATCTTCAGATGATTGAAATTTTCTTACACATGTTAACCTGTTGACTGCTGTGTATATTTTACACAGCTACAGTTGCTGTGCCAGGGCTTTTTTTCAGTAAAATGACTATTTTGATTGACAAACGTCGCATCAATAAACTAGTAACTCCATCTAGTTATAACCCCATCTAGCTTTGGAAATGAATTCATAAGTTTATTGATGTGACGTTTGTCAATCAAAATAATCATTTTACTGGAAAGAAAAAACCGGCACAGCAACTGTAGCTGTGTAAAATATACACAGCAGTCAACAGGTTAATGTCTTTAGTGATTTATGTTAAGTTAACTAATTACAACTGTAGATGGAATTCAGATAAAAGAAAACTATTATATGGCGCTTGTCAGATTTCTGTGGACTAGCACACATTTAGATTTAATTTGACAGTGGAAATGGGTTGTTGAGATATTCCTATCCTTAATAACAGTAATAGGGACATAAATGAAGTGAAATAGGTTTGCAATATGTAATATATTATAGTGAGATTAGAGGAGTTGAGAATGAATGTTTCTAATGGTGTTTTTCTCTTGTTTGTGTGTAACAATTCAACCAATCTTGCTACATGGAAGTGAAACATGGACGCTTTCATCCAAACAACAAAAGCACCTTGATGGCACTTACACTACTACTACCACTACTATCTTGATGGCACCTTCACTACTACTATCACTACCACCTTGATGGCACTTACACTACCACTACCACCTTTATGGCACTTACACTCGCCTGCTTCAACACATTCAGAATATAAGCTGGTGACATCTGACTTTGAGAGAGATATATGCCAGCCTCCCATGCATTTCTGTCGTTGTACGTAAAAGGAGATAAGATTTGCTGACCACTGCCATCATGCCACCTCTGAGGCTGTGTCCCCATTAGTGCTTTGGAAACCACAAGCAGTCACTAATAACAGGGGGCGCAAGCTCTCCTACCCCTATTTGCTGACCATTGCCATCGTGCCACCTCTGAGGCTGTGTCCCCATTAGTGCTTTGGAAACCACAAGCAGTCACTAATAACAGGGGGCGCAAGCTCTCCTACCCCTATTTGCTGACCATTGCCATCGTGCCATCTCTGAGGCTGTGTCCCCATTAGTGCTTTGGAAACCACAAGCAGTCACTAATAACAGAGGGCGCAAGCTCTCCTACCCCGATGTCATCTCCAGAGATTCTAGTATTGAAATCCAGGACTTGGCAACGGCAATGAACGACAGACCCACGTGGAGATCAATTGTTGAGTCCATTTTGGCTGAGGCCGCAGGATGATGATGTGTGATGTTGACTAGTTCTTTTGCAATACTTGTAACAGAAGGCCTTTCTTCACTTAAAAAAGCTTCAAAGACATCCCTTGATCTAAACAACTTTCACATGTTGTGCGAGCATGGACTTTTCTTTTTTTTCACTGGTACTCTCCTATTTTCTGATGTTCATTATTATTGATGTATTTCTTCAACAAGTATATTCCATTCAATACATTTCTGGCAGTCTTGAATCATAACTCAGAAAGGAATCTAAGTTCTTGGAAGGGCTAAAAAGTCATGTTTCCATTGCCCATGTATAAGAAAGTCATGTTTGCACTGCCCATGTATTATAAAAAGGTCAATCAATGGCAATTCTTGTACCTGAGATGCAACCATTATATGTATGTGTGTATGTATATATGTATGCATGTGTAGTGTGTATATGGAAGCAAAACAGGCAGCAACTAGAATGGCTTGAAGGTAGGAAGGTTCTATAAACGAGAACGTAAGTTTACAAACTGTGCAATGAAAAAAATGTCATTTGCTTTCCTGACAGTCATCTAACAGTTGTCGTAATGGTGATGTCCTTTAGCTGTTGCAAATGGTGTTCTTAACATGTACAGCTGCAAATGAACCATTTAGTGGGGTGGTGATTGTGGACTTTGGTTATGTAAGAGATGTGATGGCGATATCATCATCACTGTTTAACATCTATTTTCTATGCTTGTATGGGTTAGATTGCTGCCACTGACAGACCAGTCAGGTGACAAGGTACTGCTAATACACTTTGTATTAGCTTGGTTTCTCTGCCTGGATATCCTTCCTAACCCCAAATACTTTACAGAGTGTACTGGGAGCATAGGAAAGGCATCCAGTCATAGAAACTAACCACTTTGCAGCATGTACTGGGAACATCTTATTGTGACACTGGCCCTGCCACCTTACATGGTATTCTATTTAAAACAGAACTTCAATTTCAAAATTAGTCACAATTCCTCATAGCTGTTAGAAAAGCATTCTATATTTTTGTAATCAAAATTTACTATGAAATCAGAAATAAACTGAAATTATTTCTAGAAAAAAAATAATAGTTTTGTAAAATAACAAAGCAGTAAATAGTTGTATTTTATGAACCAAGAGTAACATTTCTGAAATATATGCAATAAATGACAAAAAGCACCCAGTCCACACTGTAGTGGTCGTGTAGGTGTCACGACAAAGAGCACCTAGTCCATGCTGTAAAGTGGTCATGTAGGTGTCACAACAAAAAGCACCCAGCACTCACTGTAAATGAGGTTGGTGTTAGGAAGGGCATCCAGCTGTAGAAACCAAGCCAAGACATGATCACCTGACCTAGCATTGTCCACAACAGGACAACTTGTCTAACCCATGCTAGTGTGGAAAATGGACGTGTGATGATGATGATGAAATGATATAAACAGAGTAAAATGTTAGCCTGAAAAGAATCATAGGAATGTGTTCATGGATTTTAAATGTCTACATTAATATAGAAGACTAGAAGAAACAAAATAGAAATAAGTGAAAGAAGAAATTAAACAACGAAAGCAAAGAAAGATGGAGTGGGAGCAACAGATTCTACACCCCAGTCTGGGCAGTATCTTTCAGCTGTGTCCTGTCAACAAAATGGTGAAGACATTGCCAGAGAGAATGACCAGCAACAGCCGCTCCACCTTACTGGGCTCCTACCTCAGGGAGGTGGCACTTCTTCCAATTTTGAGAAGGAAAATGGCAGTTAATATTTTTGTCTTTTTTTTGTACTGAGCATACTAACTTTTCTAGATGTGTGATATAGTCCTCTGAATAAACCTTAGTTTATTACTGGTATTTCTTTTATCAACCATGAAGTGATAAAAGGCAAATTCAACTTAGGATGTGGTAGAAGGAATAGTAACCCCTTAACAATCCAGAGCTCTACATTTACATTTCTATCAATTCATTAACATCTACAGAAAAAAAAATAGATATATTCAACATTGTGCAAACATTTTTATATTTTTAGTTTATGCATGAAATGCAAAAATAACAAAATTCAACCTGGCATAGAACAAAATATTTATGATGGAATAAAATATTTTCATTTATATATAGTCAATCTCTTGGACTTTCACGAAACACTGAATGGTGTGGCATAGAGATGCTATAAAAGACAGATAAAGAAGTTGCCATCAGCTGTTATGAGGAATCGAACCCTGTATCTCCCAGATCAGGGTTCTTTTTCCATCTTTGAGGGTCTTCCACACAAAAGCATACCACTATTTATATTTTCATTTCCCCCCCCCCCCCCCCCAGGATTATGTGATTAATGACAAATCTTAAGTGTTATGTCTTTTGATGCTCTACTGATTCTATCAATCAAATGCCCTATATGCAATTAATAATGCCACAGTGTTTATATATTCCAACATTTTGACAAGTTAACCCTTTAGCATTTAAACCGGCCATATCCGGCCAGAATTCTCTCATCTCTTTCTGTTCAAACCAGCCATAACTGGCCACTCATACTGACGTTAAAGTATTGTTCTCAAAATAAATAACACCAAATCTCGTAGATTCAATATTATGTGAGATAAAACCTTTACTGTGATAATACAATAGTAAATATAAATGAGTAATGTAAATGCTAAAGGGTTAATACAGAAAAGTAAAATAGTTTTTTTTAAACCAAAGCAAAATGAAAGGTTGTCTAAGTTATTTTTTAACTATGAGCTTTACTTTCACTTAGTACCTGGTAACAATTATTAGTTATATAGTTAGCAAAACACCTAGCAATTATTAATGAGGTTAGCTAAACACCTAGCAATTATTAATGTAGTTAGCTAAACATCTAGCAATTATTGGTTATATAGTTAGCTAAACACCTAGCAATTATTAATACAGTTAGCTAAACACCTAGCAATTATTAATACAGTTAGCTAAACACCTAGCAATTATTAATGTAGTTAACTAAAGTGAAGGTGCATGGCTTAATGGTTAGGGTATTCAGATCACGGTTGTAAGGTCATGAGTTTGATTTTCAGTGGTGCATTGTGACCTTGAGCAAGACACTATTTCATATTGCTCCAGTCCAGTTACCTGTAAAAAAATGGAGTTTACCTGCAATTTAAAGGGTCAGCCTTGTCACACACTGTGTTATGCTGAATCTCCCTGAAACCTACATTAAGGGTACACATGTCCATGGAATACACAGCCATTAGCTTTGTAATTTCACAAGTAGGTTGTTCTGTTGATCAAACAACTGATTTGTCATCAGAACATACAGAAGTCTATTGCACAGTCAACTAGAAGAACAATATGGAGCCCTATTTATTGCCAACATCACCAATAACATTAGAGATAACTGTGCCTCAGCTTTTCTATCATTCTCAACATCATCTGTTTTCTTCTTATAACCCATAACACAGATACAGTTAAATCTAATGTTAAGATGCACAAATACATATTAATGTTTTACCCAGTGTTTTTAGCATGATATTTCAGGGCTCTTACCCCTTTGTCAGATGTGAAGCTGAAACAGTCCAAGACTGCAATCAGAGTTTTCAGAGATTTCCTTAACTAGTTAAGGAAGTTTACCCTGATATCTCTGATTGCTCATTTGTTTTGCCTTGGACTGTTTTAGCTTCACATTTGAACAGAGGATAAAAAGCCCTAAAATATGCTAAAATACAAATACATATATTCTACACATCAGAGAACAATATTAATGGTAATCCAAACAAATAAGCTGATAACTTCATTAATATTTTCCTTACCTTATTTCTAATTAAATACACTACCTGTACTTTTCAAATAATTTTTAATTAATCAAGAATTTGAAGGGATTTAGTAATTTAACTTTCTCATTAGGTAATGTGGACCTCACCAGGATTTGAACACAAATCACAACACTGCCAAATGAACTACTATATTGTTAACCATGTTGCCAACAACAACCCTGAGTACTTTTTTGATTTCCATGTGTCTAACACACATGGACATGCCCACAAAGTAAGAAAACAGCACAGTTCCCATGACTTTCGGAAACATTTTTTCACGCTCAGAGTTGCTGAAGCATGGAACAAACTACCTGCATCAGTTGTTAGCTGTCGAGACACTACATCCTTTAAGGCCTCCATGCTTCCCGAGATCCGCCAACACTACAGCTAACCCATACACACATGTACTTCCCTGACATTTGTGTATTATTCTATGTACTATACATACACCTTTGACGAGTTGTAGTGCACCTGAGCACTTTACACAATAATTTCATTATTATTATTATAATATAAACATGTGTCTATATATATATCTTAGTCTTAGGTTCTTCCACGCCGTTCGGCACATCGAGCAGTAAGTAGTCACCAACAGTCACGATCAGCGGCAGCTTTTTCGTGTCGGTGCCAAGTGATGCTGGCTGCCATCTGGTCTTTTTGGAATGTTCATCGCCAGGTGATCCTGGGGCAACCCTGCCTCCATTTGTCGCCAGGTGGAGTCCAGTTCATCGCTGTTTTTGAGTGTTGTTCGTTGGGCAGGTGCAGAATATGGCCAGCCAGGTGGCACCAACGCTGTGTGACCACCCTCTGCAGGATTTCCTCGTTTTGCATATATTAATGACATAGATGCCAACTTAAAGAATGCCACAGTACTGAAATATGCAGATGATATGAAACTGTACCTCGAGATAAAAAGGACAGATCTTGAACACTATAGATCTTTCCTGCAATTAGACCTGGACACAATAATGCAGCAATGGATCATGGACTGGCAACTCAAGCTGGCTGTGGATAAGTGTACCACCATGTATTTTGGGAGAAAAAAACCCAGCGTCCACATACTCCCTCCACAACACTAATATCAAGAAGTCTTCTTGTGAACGTGACCTGAGCATTACTGTCAGCAGCAATTTCTGTTGGACAAAGCACATCTCTAAAATTGTCAAGAAGGCCGAGGGTGTCTTAGCATCACTCAACAAGCCGCTATCTATTTAAAGCTGTATATAGCTATGGTGTGGCCAGACTTAGAATTTGCATCACCAGTCTGGAACCCCTACCTTGCTCAGAATATTGATCTCCTGGAAACAGTTCAGAGATGTGCAACCAAGAAAATACCCCCCATCAGGCATCTACCATACTCTGAACGCCTTGCTTCCCTGGGCATAGATACATTGACGCTTCAATGTCTGGCAACTGACTTGGTAAACACCCACAAAATTATTAACCATCTTACCAACAACAACCCTGAGCACCTTTTTGAATTCTGTGTCTAACCCATGTGGGCATGCCTACAAAGTCAGAAAGCAGCACAGCTCCCATTTTTTCACGCTCAGAGTCGCTGAAGCATGGAATGAACTACCTGCATCAGTTGTTATCTGCCGAGACACTGCATCCTTTAAAACCTCCATGCTTCCTTAAATTCGCCAACACTACACCTGATATCCCTGTCCATACACATGCACACATGTATATCATGACTCATACACTGTTCACTTTCCTGACATTTGTTCATTATTCTATGTACTATACATGCACCTTTGACGAGTTGTAGTGCACCTTAGCACTGTACACAATTTCATTATTATCGTTATTATATGTTGATGGTGAAATTATAAATATAGACAATATGTTTGAATGAATGACTGTTTAGAATCTATAAGTAAAATACAAGTATAATATCTATAAGAACTTAATACCAGATTGGTAAAGTTTAATCATGTAATACATGCCAGCATGGAAAGTTTACATAAAATTATGTTAGTTTACAAGGGCTTTGGCTAAAGACTGTTTTGTAGATTGGTTAATAACATAGCACACTCACCAGGCCTTTTTGAAACCCTAAAAAGTACTTTGCTTCTTTATAAAAGAAAACAGAAAATTTAAAATTGACATACAACTACCACCTTAATAATCATCTCACTAGGTTTCTTATAAGTTTAGAATAGATATGTGCTAAAGTTGAGAGTGACGTCCAGAAAATTAACTAGTGAGATTTGTTGATATGGTGATTTTCAGTCTTAAAATGTTGAGGATTTTAATAATAATAATAATAATGAAATTATTGTGTAAAGTGCTCAGGTGCACTACAACTCATCAAAGGTGCATGTATAGTACATAGAATAATATACAAATGTCAGGGAAGTGAATAGTGTATGAATCATGATATACATGTGTGTATGTGTATGGAGGGGGAACATTAGGTGTAGTGTTGGCGAATCTCAGGAAGCATGGAGGTTTTAAAGGATGCAGTGCAATTTTGAGCACATTCTTCCTGAATTTATCTAGACTTTGCTCACAAGCAGGAAATGGTTAATTAATCATCATAGTATAGGCCAAAATTTACTGAAATAAGTCTAAGATATATATTTGTTTCTACTTTTGACACAAGGCACAAAGCCAGCAATTATCCCAGTGTATTACTGGTGCTTTATTTTATCAACCTTCATAAGGATGAAAGGTAAAGTTAACTTCGGCAGGATTTGAACTCAGAATGTAAAGGGCCATAACTCTATGCCGCAAAGCATGCCATCTGATGCTCTACCGATATTGCCAATCCACTGCTCTATAATCTAAGATATATAATACAATAAGATTACAAACTTTTGCACTGATGAACAAACTCATGCTTACATTCAAAGACCCAACTCGGTTCTATCTCTCCATCTAGGCTGAATCTTTATCATTGAGCAATATTTTCCTTGTATATATTATTATTTCTGTATATAGAGCAGTGGATTAGCAGTGTTGTTAGAGTGTCAGACTACATGCTTTATGGCATAGGGTTATGACTCTTTACGACCTGAGTTCAAATCCCGCCGAGGTTAACTTTGCCTTTCATCCTTACAGGGTCGATAAAATAAAGTACCAGTCATGCACTGGGGTCGATTTGATTGATTTTCCCCTCCCCAAAAGTTGCTGGCTTTGTGCCTATATAAGAAACCTTTATTTCTATATATATGTGTATTGTTCTACTTTTCTGTCTCGTGACAATCTTCTTAATTAAAGGGAGAGATTTATTTTCCCTTTTACAGTAATAGGGGCAGCCTCTCCTCCTGTTTTCTTCCTCGCACCCAGAATGTCTGCTTTCTTCTGACACCAAACGGCCTATAACCATTGTAAACTAACAATTGATTGTATGACACAAGCTGAGAGTATCTTTGGTTGTATTAGTAGCTGTTTCATGTTGCAAAATGGAAAATATGACATCATTTATAATAATAATAATAATGAAATTATTGTGTAAAGTGCTCAGGTGCACTACAACTCGTCAAAGGTGTATGTATAGTACATAGAATAATACACAAATGTCAGGGAAGTACATGTGTGTATGGGTTAGCTGTAGTGTTGGCGGATCTCGGGAAGCATGGAGGCCTTAAAGGATGCAGTGTCTCGACAGCTAACAACTGATGCAGGTAGTTTGTTCCATGCTTCAGCAACTCTGAGCTGTTTAAATCTGTGGATTTTCAGGGACAAGTTTTATTTGTTAGAAGAGTAAATGCAAATGTTAAGGAATGGAAGTTTCCAGTAGCCTTGGCACCAGAAAAGTTTTGTATGTGTGTGTGGCAGGGGCAAGTGTAAAACAAAGTAAACAAAAACAATCTATACAAGGGGACATAATTGTATAAACTCAAGGATAATATATATTTATTGGTATTATTCATTTTTTCATGTGCTTTTGTGTGTGTGTGTATATATATATATATATATATATATATATATATATATATATATATATATATATATAGTGTGTGTGTGTGTGTGTGTGTGTGTGTGTGTGTGTGTGTGTGTGTGTGTGTGTGTGTGTGTGTGTGTGTGTGTGTGTGTGTGTGTGTGTGTGTGTGTGTGTAAATGTTTTGATTAAGTCCCCTCATCTCACAAGTGGAGAGTTCTTGAGCCAAACATCTGTGAAACATATGTAACAGTCAATATATAATAAAAACATTTTAAAATGAAACTTCATTATGTCATACTCCATATATATATAATATATATATATAGATAGAGAGATAGAGGTATGCATGTAAGCATGTAAGTATGTAAACATACACAAACTAAACACATATGGTCGTAAACAAATATTAATGTGAAAGAGAGAAGACTGCGCTGGTATAAACATGTGAAGTATGGATGATGACCGCTGGGTGAAGAAGTACTAGATGGCAGTGAAAAGATGGTATAGGAGAGGAACTGAGGAACACCTGGGCAAAGGTGATTAGAGCTGATCTCAAAATACTGAACCACACAGAGGAAGGTTATGAGTGGAGACACACTGTGCCCGTCCGACCTATGCAATCATGGAAAAACACATAAAATGATGATGAAGAGGAGGATGTGAATGCATTTAATGTAAATATGGCGAAGAATATTAATTGCCATTGAGTTTTCTAGAGTTATCCCCCCTAGCATGTATATGGCGATTTGTTTACCTGTTAGGTGCAATAAATGCTTTGTTAATTCAAGATACACGATCATAGGAAATGCGAAACTATTAGCAACAGCCAAGGAATAATTTTAAATGCTTGTGTTGGGACAGATGCATTTCAAATTTTTCCAATGCTTCCAAAGTCAACCGCTTTGTTTACAAACAAGGAATAATTTATACTTTTCATTATATTTTTCCCCGTGTGTGTGTATATATATATATATATATATATATATATATATATATATATGGTATTAGTATTGGTGCTCTGAAATAGCGATGTATACATGAATGTATGTATAATATATTTGCCAATATACCGTATGTTTAATTAAAAACATTTAGAGGACCATTCGCTATTAGTTTTAAAGTAGTGACTATGTCATTTATTTTCGAATATGTTTGTATGATCGTCTGTATGATTGTTCGTATGCCACTAGTTTTCTATTTCCACATATATTTATATTCCATTGACTCTTGTGAAGTGTGGCAGATTGCTGCTAAATCGTTGGTCGTTTTCTTTTCTTTTATTTTATTTCTCTCGTATTTGATCTTATATTTCGGTATGGTTATATTTGTGAGTTTCCTAGCAAACGTTAATTCTATTTATTATATGTGTTTATATTTTCTATCTGAAAGAATTGTGAACAATTTCTAATGTTATTTATACAACTGTGAATAAAATTTCTTCATTTTATGTCTCTATATGTGTGTGTGTGTGTGTGTGTGTGTGTGTGTGTGTGTGTATGTGTGTGTTCTTTAAAATACATCCTTATATCTCTGTGTGTGTGTGTGTTCTTTAAAACACACCCCTAACCTATTGGTTAAATTGACATATTTTATATTAAATTATGATATTATATATATATATAAATATATATATATATATAAACTTGAATCCTGAGGAAATATTCAATTTATCAGCAATGTCACAGGTCACATTTGATAAGAAATGTCAGAAATTACATATGTCATAGTTAGTTAGGCAATGTTTATGTCAACATTTTGCTTATGTTTGCAGCAACGACTTTTACAGTTTAAAGTAGGAGATACATAGCCAGGGAGAAAAGGAATGTATTGGAATATTTTGGGCTGCTTATCAACTGTTTTGATAAATGGGAGTCCATAAGACATATCATTTTCATCTTTTTGTTCATCAACAGATATTTCTTGCCAGGCAATGAAACCCCTCTCTTCCAGCGTACCTGAAAATATTCAATGTTTAAAATCTTAATAGACAGTGTATAATACAAATATCATTAGAATACAAGGTTAGCTGTGTGATAACAGTTAATTGTAATGGTAGGAGTTAGTAATAATATAGAATATACCATGTTAATGAGAGTGTGTAGTATAGTAGTTTAGTAAGACAGAGGACTATTACCACCACACAACCTGTGGTAGTGTTAATGCCACAAAAAATTGCACCCAGTACATTCTGTAAAGTGGTTGGTGTTCAGAAGGACATCCAGCCATAGAACACATGCTAACTATGGAACATGAGCAAGATAAGTTCACTCCAACCAGACTGGTCTTCTACTGTAACAACCCGTCCAACCCATGCCAGCATAGAAATCAGATGTATGATGAGTCTCCTCATTTTCCATACTTGCATGGGTTAGACTTAATATAAAACCACACATCATAATTGTCAGGCAGCCATGATGGAAGGATTAGATGACAGTTCTAACCTTGTAAATGGAGAGCAAAACAAGTTTCAATAAAAGCTTTCTTTTGAATTGGTTTACAACAATTTCATTCAAGCTTGTTCTAAATGGATGTCAAATTGTTCAAGAAGACTGCCAGACAACACAACTAAGAAAGATTACACTTACTGGAAATGAATGCTACACATCTACATAACAAAAGCAAAAATTCCAGGTAAATCCAAACTGGAGGTACTTAGTCCTTTGTGGAGCCAAGACCTACCCAATTGTAGAAGAATCAAAAACCTTCAATGCAGCAACAGAACGCCTGGACTCCAAGTTTATGAAGAAAGGTTCAGCCATAATGATCCATAATAAGCTATGAACTCACAAAGAAAAGGAAAATGAGTCTATAGAGGAGTTTATTAAAATGTAAAATCCAAGCCCTCACTGCAGACTGCTACCAAGAAATTCTCATTGGTGATGCCTTTGTAGCTGGGCTTCCATCACCACTAATCAGAGATTTCTTGAGTCAACAGATGACAACCTCGAAATGCTCTATAAACTGGTTCAAACCATGGAGGAGGCTACTGAGGACACTTGCAACACGTCACAGAGCTCAACTGGTAGTGGTCAACCACCCATTTTTTAACCCTCATGAAGACCATAAACCTGGCACTTCTCTCTCTACAACTGGATAAAGGACAATGACAGGCAGTTCTTCCCATGGTAATATCAACCATGAGAAGACTCCCCTGTACAGCTACCAATACAACCCCTCATTCCCATGGTAATATCAACCATGAGAAGACTCCTCTGTACAGCTACCAATACAACCCCTCATTCCCATGGTAATATCAACCATGAGAAGACTCCTCTGTACAGCTACCAATACAACCCCTCATTCCCATGGTAATATCAACCATGAGAAGACTCCTCTGTACAGCTACCAATACAACCCCTCATTCCCATGGTAATATCAACCATGAGAAGACTCCTCTGTACAGCTACCAATACAACCCCTCATTCCCATGGTAATATCAACCATGAGAAGACTCCTCTGTACAGCTACCAATACAACCCCTCATTCCCATGGTAATATCAACCATGAGAAGACTCCCCTGTACAGCTACCAATACAACCCCTCATTCCCATGGTAAT
The DNA here is from genome assembly GCA_964016885.1 of Eledone cirrhosa. NCBI lineage: Eukaryota > Metazoa > Mollusca > Cephalopoda > Octopoda > Eledonidae > Eledone > Eledone cirrhosa. Next base: position 120,928,698 of record OZ024745.1, read on the forward strand.
ATCAACCATGAGAAGACTCCTCTGTACAGCTACCAATACAACCCCTCATGAGCAAATGTTCAAATTCTCAAGATCATCAACAGTGGGAACCATTCTACCTGAATTTCTCCAGAAAGCTGAGATCACAATCCTGCATCATTGACACCTCAGAAATAAGGTTGATCCACTCATAAAAAACGTTAAATTATTGAAGACAATTTCTCCCTACTTTAACAGAGTAGAATTTGGAAATGGACAAGTGGCTACCATGTCAATAGATGATCTCACTCCAGCAAAACACTCTCTCATTCAAGGAAGGAACAATAGAACACAAACACAATCAGAACTAACTCAACAAACAGCTCAACACAGAACTACAAGATCCACACATCAGCAATCAACAGGGAATTGATCTCAACAGTACAACAATAGAATCCATGTATCCACAAAGAAACAGAGCTCACAACTTGGCACATGAAAACACTGACAGATTAACAACTGATGAAGAGTTCACCTGAATGAGAATAATACGGGCAACAAAATATCAGCCATTCAAGAACAAAAGAAGGAGAAGAAGCCTGAGATCAGAGAAAATTATCAAGACCCTTCCTTTCTAAAAGACTATGTTTTAAATGTGCCATAGTTGACTTTTCTCTCAACAGGGAAGACTGTTATGAACTATAATATTCTCTTATTAATTCTTTTCTATAATAGTGTAGCGGAGCTACTTACATGGCGTGTACCAATAATCAATCCATGCGTGATTTGGTTAAGTTAGACCAATCGTAAGCCACGCATGGATATATATCAATTTTCACCCAAACAAAGATTTTCCCGCTTCGTTTGTTTACACTAAGCAGTTGCTGCCTTGGACCCCGAGACGTCAACACTTGCCATCATGTAGCAGTAAAGTTTCACTTCGGCCTGTTGGCCTCATGTGGCCAGGCACAGCACTTTTCTTTACTTCTTAACTCTTAATTTTGTTTGTTCCTTTTTAAACGGCATGCCAGCACAACTTCTGTAATCCTTTCGGTTTGTAAATAAAACATGTAAAAATGTTATCGGGTGTTAGAATGTTATGTTTTTACCACAGCCATCGACTCTGGACTTGATATGGAAAGAATCCTTTTCCCAAGGTATTTATCATAACAACAGTTTAATACTTCTTTCGTGGCTACAGGACTTACAACCAAACTTCACTTCTTACATTCCTCTTTAATACAAACATACATTTACTTCAACAGACACAACCGGCTAACATTGCCTCTCTCACATAATATATCATTACATTTCTCGCTATAACAATTAGCTGGACAACTCATGTGCTATCAACAAATAACAATAATTTCTCTTATTCTTATTATGCCAACACGGCATAATATTATTTTTCTGCTAAAATAGTAAATAGATAAAAACACAGAGATCCTATTTTGAATTGAGTATGAAAGTGTGGCGCAGTATTGAATGATGCCGTGCAGCCACAATGGATGGATTAGATGAGAGTGCCAACCTTTTAGATGGAGAGCAGAACAAGTTTGAATAAAAGCCTTCTTTACAACAACCAAATCTCCTGTCTGGGGATAATTCGGTTTCTTGATACATTGCTTTTGACTACAGAAATTTATGAATCATAGTTTTTCTTTCTTTCCTCCAACCAACCATGGAAGTCTTACAAAACCTGTCATGGCTTCACTCTCCCTTTCCTCCCAGCAACCTTCGAAGCCCTACAAAACCTATCATGGCTCCTCTCTCCCTTTCCTCCAACCAGTCATGGAAGTCTTACAAAACCTGTCATCGCCTCACTCTCCCTTTCCTCCAACCAGTCTTGGGGATCAAGACTGGTTGGAGACAAACACATTATGGGCACTGGCTTCTTCTAGCTAAGCCATCAAAAAATTATAAAATAATTAGCAACGTACCTGGTACAGTGTTGTCAAGGAAGCAAGCAAGGGCACCACCAACAAAATTAGCATTTCCTAGCAATGTTTGTAATATATTATTTATTTCTGTGTAACCTAAATAATAAGAAAAAAAATGAGTTAAGTGTCATTGATAATTTCAGTTCTAAAGTATATTCAAGCACATCAAATAAAAAAATAACAACAGTAGAATATTACTGGTATTAAAATAGAGGGTGAAGAATATTATAATGTGACATGTATAAACCATGTTATATGAAATAAATACTATATTTTTAATGATAGTTTACTAGTAAATGGTAAAACAGTAGATGATGAAGAAAACATATACAGGAAAATAAATTATGTTGTCTAAAATAACAGCATCAATGTCTGAGAATGTTATAAACTAAAGAAAAAAATATTACATAAGAAAAACAATAAGGGAGCTTCTAGTTACATAAACTGCTAGAAATAGAAACCCCTCAGATCACATCCTTAAAAAAGGAAAGGACATATAGGATAATGTAATCCTAAATAACAGGTAACAGCTGGAATGTTTTTGACAATAAATGAGGGCTAATTTTGGGGCTAATCAACAACAAATAATAAACACATTTTAACACTGAAATTAAGTCCAAGTAATAGTGTAAATAGCTGTCTAAACAAACTTCTCGTTAAGCTAATAAGGAGGTTTCTATGTGTTGCTCAACCTGTAAAAAGTAGCATCCAAATCTCCCTAAAACCACGACCTATAGCTTGAAAATAAATAACTGGGAGGTCACATAACCTTAACGCTCCGGTGCATTAAGTCGCCAATAGAGTAATCTCCCCTTAATACATAATGCAGTGTCAAGGGAAGTAATTATAAAAATATCTAACACGTTAAAGATTAAGTAACTACATAACAACATTTTTAAAACTTCAATAAAAGAAAATATTTACCAGTATTAAAAGGTTTTTTAGTGTTAGAAACATAATAAGGTACCATGAGACCAAACAAAAGTGAGATGCCAATGATAGCTAAGTTGCGAGATGAGTTCATATCTATGTACATCATGTTGGAAAGTACTAATCCAATAAATATACCAAAACTGATAATTTGTACTCCTCCAAGTACGGGGTAAGGAATTATCACAAAAATGGCACCAAGTTTTCCGAGGACTCCAAATACAATGAATATGACGCCAACCATTTGGAATACACGTCTGCTTCCAACCTAGAATATAAGAGTACGTCATTAGTAATTGATTATATTCATATTTTTCTCCATAAACTCAATTCATGCTTTAAAACAGGTTCTCAAAGTGGGCACTACCACCCCCAGAAGGCTTGTTAAGAAGGTCCAGGGGGCACTGGGGTCTAAGGAGGCGGTAGGTGGCACGGTAGAGGTGATATAATAGTATATTAAATATCAAATGATACATATTATATATAAATATAGTAAAATAAAAAATATATAATATTTATACATAGTATAACTTTGCCTTTCATCCTTACGGGGGTCGATAAAATAAAGTACCAGTAATGTACTGGGTAATTGCTGGCCTTGTGCCTAAAGTAGAAACAATTATTTATTATATATAAATAAACGATTATATTTATTATATATTATTTACAATTTGCATGTAGGTAGGTCTCTCTGGAAATAGGGGTTGGAGGGTACTGAGGGTGTTACATGGCAGTGAGGGTGGCGGTGGCCCAAAAAGTTGAAGAAACTCTGCTTTAAAAGATATAGCTGCTAACAGCATTATGAAATGAGTAACTATATACAACTGCAGCATATAGTCTAGAGAATTTGAAGGGTGTTTTATGTCAGTGAATGTGAATTCAGTTAAAAATAAAAACTGAGGTGTGTCAATGTGTAGTGAGGAGAAGAAATATATAACATGCTGTAGAAATATAAGTGTTGTAGTTTAGCTGAAGCATTATGGAATATTTAGAATACTGTGTTATAGAAAGCTATAACAATGCATATCAAACATTCACTCTTTAGCATTTAAACCGGCCATATCCGGCCAGAATTCCCTTACCTCTTTCTGTTCAAACTGGCTGTAACAGGCCACTCATACTGATGTTAAGGTATTGTTCTCAAAATAAATAACATCAAAATCTCATAGATTTGATATTATGTGCGATACTATGTGAGGCAAAGCCTTTACCACAAAAATACAATAGTATATATAATTGTTTCTACTTTTGACACAAGGTCAGCAATTAACCAGTGTATTACTGGTACTTTATTTTATCGACCCCGTAAGGATGAAATAGTATATATAATGTAAATACTAAAGGGTTACAGAACAACAATAACATTGAATTCAGGGTCAATTTAATCGATTTTCCCCTCCTGTCAAAATTGTTGCCTGAATCAGAAATTATTATTAGGTGGATTGGCAGTATCGGTAGAGGGTTGGATGCCATGCTTTGCAGCATAGACTTACGGCTTTTTACAGTCTGAGTTCAAATCCCGCCGAGGCTAACTTTGCCTTTCATCCTTACGGGGTCGATAAAATAAAGCACCAGTTGTGCCAAAGGTAGAAACAATTATTGATAATAAATGCTTTGGAGGCATATAGTTAAGTCCCTTTACGCTCGAAGTTAGCTTTGCCTTTCATCCCTACAGGGTCAATAAAATAAAATAGAGTAACACACTGGGGTGAATTTAATCAATTTTCCCCTTCTCCCAAAATTGTTGGCCTTATGCCTAAATCAGAAACCATTATCATTTGCTGTTTGACCTACACTGCCATAACACTATATTCTAAATATAAAATGGCACAGGAAACAAGAGAAATATCAATTTGAATGTATGATATATTTGTTCATAGTATTATATATTTATATAATTTGGGAATAAACTATTGAAAAAATGAAAATGAAAAAGTTCTATTTTAAATTAATTTTATCTGTAAAACACGTTTGTCAACAAATTCCAACTGGCTTATTTTTTTAACATTCATTAACTGTTCATATAGAGTAAGTGTCTGTGTCAGGGACTACAAGCTGAATAAATCAATTGTGTGCACGAGAGAGAGGAGGTATTTGTAATAGCTAGAATTAGTATACATTAGTAAAAGACATACACATACATATATACAACAATCTTTATTGTTACCAACCCACCTGTGGGTCTGTGAAACAAATCACCCATTTTATATGGGTTCTTATATAAAATGTGATGATGCATGGCTTAGTGGTTAAGGTGTTCAGCTAACAATTCTAAGGTTGTGAGTTTAATTCCCAGATCATGTGGCACATTGTGTCCTTGAACAAGTCACTATTTCATGTCGCTCCAGTCTTCTCAGCTGGCAAATATGGGATGTACTTGTAAAAGAAGGGGCCAGCTTTTGCCAGGCATCGTATTATGCTGAATCACTGAGAACTAAGTTAAATGTGCTTGTGCTTGTGGAATGCTCAGGTACTTACATATTAATTTCATGAGCAAGAACACTTGTCATTGGAAACAATGGATGTCCAACAACAACTATTTCAGTCAAAAACCTTTCAGCATAATTTTATATAAGAACCTTTATGTTACAAATACCATCTTAATAATGGTTTCTGATTTAGGCACAAGGCCAACAATTTTGGGGGAGGGAAGTCGATTAAATCAACCCTAGTGTGTTACTGATACTTTATTTTATCAACCCTGTAAGGACAAAAGGCAAAGCTAACCTTGGCAGAAGTTCAAATCCCACCGAGGTTACCTTTATCTTTCATCCTACAGGGGTCGATAAAATAGTACCAGTAACACACTGGGGTTGATTAAATCAACTTTCCCTCCCTCAAATTGTTGGCCTTGTGCTTAAATCAAAAACCATTGTTAAATACCATCTTAAAAATGAAACAATTATTTTAGTTTACACCTATTTCCAAAGTTTTCATTTATAAATTAGAACACAGTTTATTTCATTAAAAATGTGGTGATGAAAGAGTTAAAATTCTAAACAATTAACCCTTTAGCATTTACATTACTCTATATACACTATTGTATTTTCATAGTAAAGGCTTTATCTCACATAATATCGAATCTATGAGATTTTGATGTTATTTATTTCGAGAACACCACCTTAACATCAGTATGAGTAGCTGGTTATGGCTAGTTTGAAAAGAAAGAGATGAGAGAATTCTAGCCAGTATGGCCGGTTTAAATGCTAAAAGGTTAAAATTTAGGTCAAACAAGTAAAATAAATATATACAGTTTAATTACAAATTACCTTTGTTATTCCAATTGCTCCGATGTTTCCTCCATAGGTACTGGTGCCATGTCCAGCCCCAAAAGCTCCTGCAAGACAACTGGCAAAGCCCTCAATCATGATACCACGGTTAACAGCATGGCTAGGGGGTGGTGGTAGACCACACATCCGAGCACATGCATAGTAGTCCCCAATTGAATCAATGATTGATGTCATTGTAGCTATAAGAAAACCAACAAATGCAGAAGCTAGGAAGTTAGGTGAACCAAACTGACCTGTAAAGATAAACAATTGTCAGTTTTAATACAAATATCCATTACTAAACATCATTATTATTTAACGTTTACTTTCCTTGCTAGCAATGATTGGACAAATAATAAATATGCAGCAAACTAACATGAAAGCATTCCCATGACCTGTCAACCTGCTAAAAATAGCAGCAAAATTTCCCTCGTATACCCCACCAGGCAAAATGGACTCTGGAATTAAAATACACCATTTAATTAGTTCCTATTTAACCCTTTAGCATTTACATTACTCTATATTTACTGTTGTATTTTCGCAGTAAAGGCTTTACCTCACATAATATCGAATCTATGAGATTTTGATATTATTTATTTTGAGAACACCACCTTAACGTCAGTATGAGCAGCTGGTTACGGCTGGTTATAAGAGAAAGAAGTGAGAAAATTCTGGCCGGATACAGCTGATTTAAATGCTGGGTTAAATAAAAATCTTCCAAAATAATTTTATACATGATCCATATGTTAAGTTACTATCTTAGTAATGAAATCATCATCATCCTTTTATGTCCAATTTTTGTCCATGGTTGCATGGGTTGATGGGTCTTTGCCAGCACAGTTTCCTCCTTGTTTCATTCCTTCACCATCTCTTTTGTGAGGTTCAGCACTTCTGCTCAGGTCTTCCTCTACTGCAACTTACACATCTTCACACAACAATCATCATCTATATTTATACCAGTGCAGTTTTCTCTCTTACACATTACATTGTTTCCTCTTCTACCAAGTTTTTATCTCAGTTAATCCATGCTTTGCCTTTCAGGCACATTAACATCAAAGCATGCTCACTTCATTTCTCTCCAGCCTTTGCATATCTTAAGCTTTTACTGCCCAAGAGTAGGCATTTTACTGGCTGTTATCTTGGGTGTTGTTGAGTGGCTTGTGAGAGCAGTGCAAACCATATACAGAGGAGCTGTCAGTAAAGTGAGAGTAGGAAGTGAGTTTAGTGAGGAATTCAAGGTACAGGTAGGAGTTCATCAAGGTTTGGATTTTAACCCACTGCTGGTCATCATAGTTCTCCAGGCCATAACAAAAATGTTTAACACCGGAAACCAATGGGAACTTCTGTATGCTGTCATCTTTCATACAGCTGAATCTGTAGAAGGGCTAGAGAAGAAATTCCTGTTGTGGATACAGAACTTTGAATTAAAAGGGCTCAGAATAAACTTAGCAAAGACCAAAGTTTCAGTAAGTAGGAAAGAGGAAAAGCCTTTGGTTCAATTGAGAAAGTGGCCCTGCTTGATATGTAGAAAGGTGTAGTGGGTCTGTAGGCAGACTAGCAAGAAAGATAGACTCTGCATATGGCAAATACATAGGAATTGTATGTAGTAAGAGCAGTAGTGAAATAAACTTTTCCTAATCTTAACATTAGGAAGGGCACCGAGCCGTAGAAACAAGACTTAGTATGTGACAGCCCCTCTAATCCATGCAAGCATAGAGAAAATAGATGTTAAACAGTGATAATGAAGATGATATTGCTATGATAATGATGATGATGACCATGATGTGAGGGTGATGGCAATGAAGTGATGGTGATGATAATAATTATGTTGTGATAGTGATGGCAATGAAGTGATGGTGATGATAATAATTATGTTGTGATAGTGATGGCAATGATGATGGTGATGAGCTGATGGTGACAACAATGGCAATAATGATGATAAAGATGATGATGATGTCATAATGGAAATGATGCGATGCGATACAATGCGATGTGATGTGATGGAGGTGACGATGAGGATGACAACTGATAATGTGATAGAGGTGATGATATTGATATTGATGATGTGATAGAGGTGATGATGATGATGACAACTGATGATGATGATGATGATGGCAACTGATGATGATGATGATAGTAATAGTGATGATGATGATGATGATGATGATAATGCATCACTGCCAACACTACCACAATTAATGACAGCTTTCTATTTGACAAGTAAAGAGACATTAACCCTTTAGTATTTACTTAACTCTATATATACTACTGTATTTTTCTGGTGAAGGCTTTAGCTCACATAATTAGAGATTTTAATATTATTTATTTTGAGAACAGTGGCCAGTTACAGCCAATTTGAACAAAAAGAGGTGAGAGAATTCTGGCTGGATATGGCCAGTTTAAATGCTAAAGGGTTAAAGAAATATATAAGAGAATACAAATCAATGCTGTGTGAGAAGACAGAAGTAGAAAGACAAACAGTTATACATACCAGGATAGGGGAAATAAAACCAGGATGAAGAATGGACAACATGAAATCTGCTGTCAGTTCGAGCATAGTACTGAGGGTTTTTTGGATCATCAGACAAAACTCCAGTTTTGGTTAAGATATCGCTTAGAATCCAACCAAATATTATAGCAAAGAGTATCTAGTAAAATAGAGAACAGAAAGGAGATGTTCACTGTATATGGTGGAGATTTGGATTACAGTAATAAAGATGATAATGATAGGTATAATGAAGATGATGATTTTGTTGATGGGGAAAGATAATGTGGTTATCATTAACTTAATAATTATTTCATTTAATGTTTTTAATTACTTAAATTTTTTTTCATAGACTGATGCATATGTGTGTGCATAAGTGTATGTGCATATGCATACATTTATATGAATGAGTATCTATATATTACTAAAACTCTGTGATTGTGTGCTTGTCTGTAATTTAATACAGCCAAAACGGTGCATAATGAGAAAAGGAAGTTGCCCCTGCAATTCGAATACAAATGAAATTAAACAAGTTTCGCGTAAATCAGAGCACGGGTTCCCAAGATACAGGGTTTTTCTGGGTACCTTCATAAATAGAGAGAGAGAGAGAAAGATAGAGAGAGAGAGAGAGAAAGATAGAGAGAAAGAGATAGCAATTGTGAGAGAGTAGATTGAAAGAGAGACATGGAGAGAGAGAGGAGACAAGAGAAGAAAAATGGAAGAGAGATAGGAAGGATTTCTAAGTGCGTGTGAATATGTATGTGTGTGTGTGTGTGCGCGCGTACGACCCCCAGTACATCCCTGGTACTTTATTTTATCGACCCCCATAAGGATGAAAGGCAAAGCTAACCTTGGCGGGATTTGAACTCAGAACATATAGGGACGTAATTCTATGCTGCTAAGTATGGTGTTCGACGCTCTGCCAATCCACTGCCCTTTTTCCCTTCATACATAACACATACATATATGTGGAATTCTTACGGATAAGTGCTAAACTTTGTATGCAGCATAAAACCAGTAAATAAATTAGTAAATCCTATAATATGGTAAAACTTTCAAAATAGTGAAAAATCAACAACACTGTTGCAAAAGATGGTTTACAAAAATTAAAAAATAATGTAGGACAAACAACATATCGTCGTCATCATCACTATTTCATGTAGCAGAATCTAAATAAAGAAAATGTATGTTAACCCTTTAGCATTTACATTACTCTATATTTACTACTGTATTTTCACAGAAAAGACTTTATCTCACATAATCATCTCACATAATATCGAATCTACAAGATTTTGATGTTATTTATTTTGAGAACAATACTTTTGAGTGGCTGGCTACGATCAGTTTGAACAGAAAGTGGTTAGAGAATTCTGGCCGGATATGGCTGGTTTAAATGCTAAAGGGTTAAATGATGATGATGATGAGGAAATATCAATGAAAAGCAAGCAACTAAAACCAAACTCAACAAGACACATGACATATCCAACAAATGAAGTGATCCAGCAAGAGTTAAGTACTTGGCCATACATAAAAACTAAAAAGAGAAAACTTACTGCAAACACTTTATGTAAAGGATACTTCATGAGGTGACAGTGCTTTTGTTTATTCCAATTTGGTAAATAGCAATTTAGTTTCTCGCAGTATAGACATAAAATTCCAGCAAAAACAGCAGTTCTAGAAATTTTTAAAGAAAGATGATTACAAAGGATTGCATGATTGGTGAAATAAATTGGTTAGAACAGAGTTTCTAGCTGTTTTTAACAAATTATTTATGAAGGTTTGAAGATTGAATAACATTACAAATATGTTTTAAATATATACATAAATAACATTACAAATATGTTTTAAATATATACATAAATAACATTACAAATATGTTTTAAATATATACATAAATAACATTACAAATATGTTTTAAATATATACATAAATAACATTACAAATATGTTTTAAATATATACATAAATAACATTACAAATATGTTTTAAATATATACATAAATAACATTACAAATATGTTTTAAATATATACATAAATCACATTACAAATATGTTTTAAATATATACATAAATCACATTACAAATATGTTTTAAATATATACATAAATAACATTACAAATATGATTTAAATATATACATAAATAACATTACAAATGCATAAATAACATTATAAATTGCTCGCAATTTGTTCAGAAGAATATTACAAATATAATGTCTAAGCCGTGTATAAAAATATAATATAATTCATCATCATCATTTTACGTCCGCTTTTCCCTGCTTGCAAGGGTGGGACGGGTCTTATTCAGCACAGCATCTCTCCACTCGTCACGGTCCCTCGTCATCTCCACCGTGAGCTTCAATGATCTGAGGTCTGTTCTCACCACCTCCGCCCATGTTTTTCGTGGTCTACCTCTACCACGTCTTCCTTCAACTGGCATTTCCTGGCACTTCTTCACCCATCGGTCATCCTCCATGCGCATCACATGTCCATACCACCTCAGTCTCCTCTCCCGTACACTACATTCTATCCCTCTCAGACACAGTTTCTCTCTCAACACATTTATGCTGGGTCGTTCACGCACATTTACACTGCACATCCAACGGAGCATGCTTGCCTCATTTCTCTCCAGCCGTCGCATATCCTCTGCGGTTGCTGCCCATGTCTCATTACCATGCAGCATCGCGCTCCTCACACAGGCATCATACAACCGGCCTTTCGTACGCAGGGAGAAACCCTTCTTCGTCAACAGAGGAAGCAGCTCCCTAAACTTCTTCCAACCCGTCCTTATTCTAGATACTATGGCCTCGGAACACCCTCCTCCCATGCTAATCTGATCTCCTAGGTACCGGAAGCTATCCACCACTTCTATAGCGCCCTCTCGCATTTGAAAAATGTGTCTATCAGTGCGACTTCTACTGTCTAATTTCCCTGTACATCTACTGCATACATATTTCTCCCTACCTGTTAGTTTGCCTGCTATCCCGCTACATCTCTTGTGTACCCAGGACCTGCATTGTGTGCATTTTATAGAATTTATGCCAGTTCCTTTTCTACATATTGAACATGGCCATTTCCCTGACGGAATCAGGGTTTTGTCCTCTTTTCTACTCATCAACACTTTTGTCTTAGCTAGATTTACTCTCAGTCCTCTTGCTTCCAACTGCTGTTTCCATAGCCGGAATTTATTCTCTAACTCCTCTACTGATTCTGCTATAAGAGCCAGATCGTCAGCATAGAGAAGTTCCCATGGACAGCCAGTCTTAAACTCCTCTGTTATGGCTTGGAGGACTATAATGAACAAGAGCGGGCTGAGGACCGAACCCTGATGTACTCCTACTTGTATCTGGAATTCCTCACTAAACTCCATTCCTACCCTGACTTTACTGAGAGTACCTCTGTACAAAGTTTGCACTGTCCTCACAAGCCATTCCTCAACACCTAGCTTCCTTAGGGACCACCAGATGACAGATCGGGGGTACCCTATCAAAGGCCTTCTCTAGATCAACAAAGGCTAAGTATAGTGGCTTATTCTTCTCTAAGAACCTCTCTTGCATTTGTCTCACCAAGAAGAGGGCATCTGTTGTACTCTTCCCAGGCACAAAACCAAACTGCATCTCATCTAGTTTGACCCTTTCTCTAATTAGTTGTGCTAAAATCCTTTCTGCCACTTTCATAACCTGATCTATCAGTTTTATACCCCTATAATTGCTCCTCTCCAAAGCATCCCCTTTACCTTTGTAGCAATTTATGAGAATACTGCTGCACCAGTCTTTGGGTATGACACCACCATATATAGCCTGATTGATGATGCGTGCAACCAGTTTAGTGCCTACGTCCCCTGATGCCTTCAGCATCTCAGCAACTATTCCCGATGGTCCGGCCGCCTTACCATTTTTCATTTCCCTAATCGCCTCTTGGACCCTATATTCGTCAATCTCAATAGCTGGTCCCTCTGTCGGATCTACCAAGGGTAATTTCTCTCTCTCCCATTCGTTCTCCACATTCATCAGTCTCTCATAATGACATTTCCAGGCCTCCTTTTTCTGGTCATTCGTGACACTAAGTACACCGGCATCATCCCGGACACATTTATCTCCAACAATATCCTGATTTGCATTGACACACTGCCTTGCAATGTGGAACACCGCACGCCTCTGATCTTCCCATCGCAGAACATTGGCAAACCTCCTACTCTCTGCCTCCCTGCGTGCTAAGTACACCTGACGTCTAGCTTCTCTCTTAGTGGCTGTATATTCTTCCCTACTCCCACCCTTTTTCCAAGCCTTCCATGCTAGTCTTTTGTCTCTAATAGCCTTATCTACTGTGCTGTTCCACCACCAGGTTACTCTCTGTCTGGTTGGAGCTCTGCTCCAGCCACAGGTTTCATCAGTAGCCTGCAGCAAGTTGTCACGTAAGAACTTCCAGTTATTATCTATGTCATACGTCTCTAAATCGTCTTCTTTTTCGTCATATACATCTTGAAGGGCTTTCCTAAATTTGTATTTTAGTGAAAGGTCTTTTAGCTCTCCACACCTTCCTATATGTCTCATTCCATCTCTTGCTTACTGAGATATCACTAACAACTAACCTATGCTGTGGGGTACATTCTTCCCTGGGGTATGCCTTGGTATTAGACACTATCTGCCTGTCCCGCTGCCTAACTAGCAGGAAGTCAATCTGGCTTATGTGCTCACCAGATTTGTAGGTTATTAGGTGATTGGCAGGTTTCTGGAAGTTTGTGTTGCAAATAGTCAGTGTACTCGCATCACAAAATTCAAGAAGTCTCACTCCTTCTTCATTTCTTGAACCGTAACCGTGCCCACCATGTACCCCAGTGTAACCATCCTGGAGCTGTCCAACATGACCATTGAAGTCTCCTGCTAGCATAACGATGTCTCCGTCCTCTGTCATTGTTCATTGAACAATAATGATAAAGGAAAGGAGGGGAGGCAATCATCACCAACTGCGACAATCGACCGTACCTCACACCTTAGGGGTTAACTATACATTTTGAGGCAAGCCAACTTGCTCGCAGCATTACCACGGGTGATGGCGAGGCTAAGGTGCTGAAATAACCACGCACCCTCACGGGCATCACCCGACACCTCAGTAAGGCAAGCTGCCAGTGTATTGTGGAAAATGTAGAAAAGAGTGATGTTTTTTGTGTGTGTTTTTATGGGAGGCTACAGCAATGCAAATAGGATATTAAATGTTAAAAATAATGATAAAAAGTTATAATCTTGAGGTGTTTAATTACTCCTAAATATTTCAAGATAAACAAATCTCTTTGTCAAAAGAAGAGTTAGGGAAACTAAGTTGGAGCAGTATATCCTGTGTTGTTCTTTTGCAGTCATATTTAATTTCTACCCATTTGTACTAGAGGGAAGGAATACAATAGGGTTGCAGTCATATTTAATTTCTACCCATTAGTACGAGGGAAGGAATAGAATACAATAGGGTTGCAGTCATATTTAATTTCTACCCATTAGTACGAGGGAAGGAATAGAATACAATAGGGTTGCAGTCATATTTAATTTCTACCCATTTGTACTAGAGGGAAGGAATACAATAGGGTTACAGTCATATTTATTTTCTACCCATTTGTACTAGAGGGAAGGAATACAATAGGGTTACAGTCATATTTAATTTCTACCCATTTGTACTAGAGGGAAGGAATACAATAGGGTGACAAATTACTACATTTACTCTTTAATTTATCCTTGGTTTTCTTGTTTAACTTTGATGCGTAAAACAAACTGACAAAGCCACTTGGTGGTTCACCAACTAATCAATGCTATCGTGTTTTTACAACTAATAAACATATGAGATCGTCACAAAACTAATAAACATATGGATCGTAACAGAGCAAATCAGTACTAAGTAGGAGTCACTGACCTCTCAGTTGGCCTGAAGGAAGGGGGACGCATTTCACATATGTTCCCATACTCTACACAGTATATTGGGTGTGCTTTATCATGGCACCAGAATTAGGAAGGTTGTCATACATTATGTGTTAGTTTAAGGAGGAACACTGAATATATTCTACTTGGTAGATCAGGATAGCTGAACGAGGCTAGGGTATTTCACAAAAGGGAACAACTTTGTGTGTTAAGGAGAAGAACTTTCTAACATCATTAAACCCACCAAAAATCAGCTTTCATTCTATGGAACAAATCACCAATTTTAAAGAGTTCCTATTTGAATTAAAACCTTCCAGCATAATTAAATTATGTTACAAATGCCATCTTAATAATGAAATAATTGTTTCTACATTTGGCATAATGAAATAATTTTGGTAAATACCTCCAAATTCTTCATTAATTCAAATAGAGTGTATTTCATTAGAATTTGTGTTGTAGGTTAGATGGAACACATAGATAAATAGTTCCAAAGTTATGCTGTTTGAGAACAAAGTTCTTGGCAAAATGTTTAGTATGACATTGGTAGGAGTAAAGTTGGAGAGAGGGAGAGAAGCAAGCGAATTAGACAAATTTAAAATAGAATAGCATAAATTCAATAATTTATTGGGTAAGAGGTAATTTTAATACCATCATTATCATCATTTTACATTCAATCTCCATGCTGGTACGAGTTGGACAGTTTGTTACAGTCAGGTCAGAGAAACCTATTGCTCATACATTCCATATTTAGCTTTGTTTCTACAAGTTGGACAGTTTGTTACAGTTGAAGACCAGTCAGGTCAGAGAAACCTATTGCTCATACATTCCATATTTAGCTTTGTTTCTACAAGTTGGACAGTTTGTTACAGTTGAAGACCAGTCAGGTCAGAGAAACCTATTGCTCATACATTCCATATTTAGCTTTGTTTCTACGGCTGGATGCCATACATATCACCAACCACCTTATAGATTGCAGTGAGTGCATTTTTTTATAACACCACCACTACCCTTTTACAAAGTGAACTGGGTGCATTTTATTAGGACATCAACACAGCCAGTTTACAGGCTGAAAAGGGTATATTTTATTGTAACACCAACACACATGATTGTCCAGGCTGAAAACTCCTCTCACACTTTATACTGTCTATGTTTGATTGCCAAACACTTTTAGTGTCACAGTGCATGTACTCTGTTGCATGGGTGTTTTGTATTATGGTATGTCACCAGTCAGCATGATCCTGTGTCATTTCTGAGGTCAATTTAAAAGTGACAGGTATGTATGTATGTATATATATAAGGTTGCTCAGTAAATGGATCATATTTTTATGTCTGTACACAAATATACAAACATTATAGAGTTTTAACTGAAGCTGTGAGAAATGTGTATGTAAAGATAGATATTTATATATGTAAACATAATTTCATGGACTTAAGCCCATCTTTATAGTTACACTATATTTCAATCAGTCCTATCTCCAATCACTATCAGTCATCTTATTCCTGGATTTATAATTGTTTCTACTTTTGGCACAAGGCCAGTAATTACCCAGTGCATTACTGGTACTTTATTTTATCGACCCTGTAAGGATGAAAGGCAAAGTTAACCTCGGCGGGATTTGAACTCAGAATAGCAAGGGACGTAATTCTATGAGTCAAAGCATGGCGTCCGACCCTCTACCGATACTGCCAATTCACCTGGATATATAATGGTCCCAGACTAGACACAAACACTTTGGATTGATATGTACTCTGGGTACCTACATGCATTCACACATGTGCACATACACACGCAGACACACAGTGAGTAGTGACCTAGATTAGTGATCATCAATCTTAAAATAAAAGCTAGATTGACAGAGACACAAGGTGGAAGGAAGACATGGATGGAAGCTGAAAGAACCCTCAGTGGATGACAAATTCAGAAAAATCCAATTTAATACTTAAGACAGAAAGGAAAAGGAAATGGATACCTTTATTATAAAGGAAGATTGGGAATTTCTAATAGACAACCTGCTGAAAGGTATGGACCAGATCTGTGGTTAGTGCAAGGTCACAGGGGGCCAGAAAGTACCATACCACAACAACTAAACTCATCCACTTCTTTGTAATAAAACCTTTCCATCTCACACAATCCAACATTAACTGTTTCAGTTCTTCACCAGATAATTCTGTATCTTCCTCAACGACTCTCTTTAATGTCCTGAGAGGTCTTCCATATTTGTGTTTCACATTAGTGGGCTCCCATAGTAAAAGTTTTGTAGCAGGTTCATTGCCTCTCAATAAATCACAAAGTGATATGATGGTGGAATAATGGGGTAGATAGAACCATAAAATTTAAGAGACAGACTTGGAAAGACTGGAAGAATGGGGGAAGCAGAATGCAATACCAAATATCTAGAAGAGAAACAGCAGGTATATTTAGCACAGGGTGAGGCAGAAAATACGAAATTTACACATTTTCTACAATATAAGGACCAGGGTGTTGAGGTGAAGTACTTAACTGATGTTGAAAAGAAAGAGGCATGGCACTACTACTATGAGAAATTATTGCTTGAAGAGAATGAATCAGAGAGAAAGAGGGAGAAAGAAGGAAGCCTACTCTATGTAGAACCAATTGAGGGACCAGCGATCAAAGGAGACAGAAGTATGAGAGATAAAGTCGTTAAGGATAAGAAGCTCAGAAAGGATGCTGGACCATCTAGTATCAATGCCAAGGTGCTAAAAATATTTGGTAGATGATATATTAGTCATACACATAGTCAATCAAGTAGTACAGGATGGTGTCAAACCCAGTGACTGGTTTAGAAGTATCATTGTAACTGCTACAAGAGTAAAGGGGGTGTGTAAGAGAGGGGTGAATTTAGAAACATTAATTTACTGGATCAGGTCATGAAAGTTACTGAAAAAGATATTGCATAGCAGATTAGGGACAGAAGCAAGCTAGAGATGTAGTTCAACTTTATGCCAGGATGTGCTGCCACATCTGGTCTGGTGCTTCTGTCATGCATCTTGAGTCTGGAAAAGATCCAAAGATGAATCATCAACATTATTGATCCTGACTTATGTTGGCTTCAATCACTATGACGCCTTCAAAATGTTGCCTCTCTTTGCCTTTTTTATAAATATTTTCATGGGAATTGTTCTTTGTTGCCTTGTCTTCACGAGTTTAAACAAAGCACCAGACTGGGAGCTAAGTCTCATCCATTTACAATTGAAATTCCTAAACGCAATCACAAATTTTAATCTGATAGTTTCTTCCTTTGTATATCTTGCCTTCCAGCTTGTTTTCCTAACCCACTACAATTTGTAAAATTTCAAAAGCAACATCAATCACTATCTCTTTCCTTGAATTGTTTTCTCTGTCTTGTCCTTTTTCTTTTTCATTAACCCCTAGCACTTGAGTGACTTTATTGCCTTGCTTGGTTTGAGTAAATAACAACAAAAAGAGTATGCTTTTATATCTAGCATTTGTTGATCTATAGAAGGCCTTTGACAGAGTTCCATGGTCTGTAATTTGGTGGGTGTTAAGGAAGTTGGGTGTAGATAAATGCATAGAGGTGCAACTAGCAGAGTGAGAGTTGGCAATGAGTACAGTGACAAATTTAGTGTGTAGGTGGAGGGGGGGGGGGGCACTAGAGTTCAGTTCTCAATCAAGTTTAAGACAGGCTACCCATAGGAACCTCTGATGGCTTAGTCCATACAGTTGGATCTGTGGAAGAGTTAGAGATGAAATTCAAGACATGGTAGCAAAACCTGAAAGACTTCAAAGTAAACCTAGCAAAGACTAAAGTCTTTAATAGAAAATTAGTCAGGATTTTTATACCATCAGGAAAATGGCTTTGCTTGATATGCAGAAAAGAGTTGAAATAAATTCTATACATTGCATAGAGTGTAAACAATAGATACAACAGAGATACTATAGAATTACAGACAGATTAACAGAGAATGTAGATTCCATATACAGCAGATATACAGCAAATACACAGCAGTAATAAGCACTTGTGTAATAAATTCACTCAACTGATTGTGCAGCTCCCTAGAAGTGGACAACAGCTTTTGTTATCAAGGTAGCCAGATCTGAAGTGTACGTGGGTGCTTGTAAAGCATAGTAGTTAGAGTAAGAACAGGTTGAAAGAAGTTCAGGTAGCTATTACCTCTTCTGGCAGCCAAGGACTTCTCTTTCAGAGTGAAGGGTAGACCATATGATGCTTGTGTGCAAACTGTGATGCTGCATAGCAGCGAGACATGGGCCTTGACCGCAGAGGATTTGCAAAGACTAGAAAGAAATGAAGTGTGTAAGTTCCAGTGGATGTGTATAATGTTACTGTGCATAAATAATGTAACATAAATGAGCTGAGAGGAGAATTAAGTAAAAGAGGAATCAGATATAGTGTGCAAGAGAGAAGACTGCGCTTGTATCGTGTTGCTTATGAAAAATTATAGCTATATAAAGAGATGCAGAGCAAACACAATGGATAAGACTTGAGGAAGAAGTAGATCCAGGAAAACACGAGATGATATGATGAAGACTGGCCTTAAGAAACTGACAGGACTATGTTGATAGATGCCTACTATTCTCCTATTAAATCCACTCCTATACTCAACCAATTATCAGCTATCTACTGCATCTTTTCTGTAGCTACCATCTAGCATGATGTAACATTTTGTCCATCCATACTTGATCTCCACTACCACCATCACTATTGAACAAGACATATTTCATATTACTTCAGTTCACTTAGTCGGCAAAAAATTTGTACCTGTAATTCAAAGTGCCAACCTTGTCACACACTGTTTGATGATGAATTTCCCCAAGAACTATGTTAAGGGTGCACATGTGTCTGTGAAATGCTTAGCCACTTGCACATTAATTTGTAGTAGTACATTATATGTAGTAGTCCAACTGATTCAGGTCTGGAGAGCTAGGAGGCCATATGTTAGGAGTGATGTGATCCTGGAGATTGTAACTCATTCATTCTTGGGATCATCTTGGCCTTATGAGATGGTGCACAATCTTGTTGGTATGTGTATGGCCTTCTTTTGCTCACAGTCTCACTCCAAGGCCTCACAACCCTCTCCAACACCTCCTTATAGTGAGGAGGCATGACATCTCCCTCGTTGCTCATGACACCCAGAAACATCACAGTTGTCAGAAACTTTGTGTACATGGCTGTTAATGTCCTTAGAGTCTTTGTATAACAATCTGTCATTTCTTCAGTTGTCCTTTTGGTCTTGATCAAAGTTTTACTCAGAGAAAATCCAAAGACGTTTCAACTTGCTCTACAAGTGCTTTACACAGATCAGATGATTATCCTTTGTCCTTGCAGGCATGAGTCAGCCTCTCCACATCACACATGACTTGTATTGAAGATCCTTATAAACAATCCTTCTGATAGTGTCTTGAAACTTTGAGCTCCTTAACAATAGCACTAATTGACTTTCTGCGGATTTTATCAATAATTTTCTGCACCATTCATACAAATTTAGGTAGTATCAGGACCCTTATCAGGGGTTTTACATTTGCTGTAAAATACTCTGTCAGCAGCTTCCAGCCAATTGCAAACTTTGACAACACACTGCCCAGAACTTTCAGGAAGCAAGCAATTTCTAAATTACTATACTCTGCTATTAACCCTTTAGCATTTACATTACTCTATATAAGTGGTTCCCAAAGTGGGTTCTGCAGAAACCAAGGGCTCCACAAAGGAGTGTCTGGGATTCCATGAAAAAAGGTAGAGGAGTGTATTTATATTATGACCTTATAACATTATTAGACTTTGGGGTTCCCCCAAAAGTTTTTGAACCAAAAAGGGTTCCGCGTTTGAAAAAGTCTCGGAAACCCTGCTCTATATATACTATTATATTTTCACAGTAAAGGCTTTATCTCACATAAACATCTCACATAATATCGAAGCTATGAGATTTTGATATTTATTTTGAGAACACCTTTACATTGGAATAAGCAGCTGGTTACGGCTGGTTTGAACAGAAAGAGGTGAGAGAATTTTAACCAGATATGGCTGGTTTAAATGCTAAAGGGTTAAGGCAATGACTACAGCGTGCCTTTTCATTTGCTGAGTTAGCTTGATGTCTGTCATCATTTATCTGAAAAGAAATGATAATCAGAACAGGCTAGTAAAAAGTTAGAGCTATTAAAAGACATATCCTCAAGGAACTGAGCAACCTTATATAGGATTGGAGAGGACTCTTCAATCTGGCCCAACATGTGACAACTTTTCTAGTACTGGTGCCACAATAAAATGCACCCAACACAACCTGTAAATTATAAGTGTTGGTACTATAAAATTCACCCAGTCCACTCAATAAAGTGGTAATGCTAGTGCCACTGCACCTAGAACACGCTGTAAAGTAGTAGTGGTGGTACCAAAAAGAAACAAACCATCTAGTACATTCTGAAAAATGGTTAATGTTAGGAAGGACTTCCAGCCATACAAACCCTGCTAAATATCCAAATATGGAATGAATGAGAAAGATGGAGTCACTCTAACCTGTCTAGCCTCAGACCATGACAACCCATCCAAATCATGCCAGTGTGAAAGGCGGACATAAAATGATGACGATGGTGATGATGCCTTCTGATGGAATGAAAGACAATGTAGGCCCTAGTGGGAGTTAAGCCAATAATCAAACTAGATAAACTGTATTTCGTTTGGCACTTCACTGTCTTGGATATATTCACTCATCAGATGATAGACTACATTTCAATATGATGAGATTCAAAACCAATTTAATTGTAGATTATTTCCATTAGTTTTGATAATAAGCATTCAATTGTTCAATCAACTCAATATCAGACTCATTAAATTAGTATGTGAAGTTACATAGCTTAGTGGTTAGAGAATTGAATTCACAGTCATGAGGTTGAAAGTTTGATTCGCAGACCGGGGAATATGTTATGTCCTTGAGGGTGACACTTTATTTCACATTGCTCTTTCTGCCAGGAGTTATGACTGGTATCAGCAATGGAAATATTGTTTCCTTGGTCCAATTTGATGAGTTCTACCCTACTCAGTAAGTAAATAAGGTCAGATCTTGTTAATCGATTGATCAATGTGGCTCCCAACCCCACAGCAGTACCTGGCTTAATGCCATACCCTTGCCATCAGTGCTGATAAAGTATCAGTCATTCTCTGATAGAGTTGTTGTTGAACCTGTAGCAGTGGAAACTTCTGGCTTTCTTGGTCCCTGGATCACCTACACCTACTTACCCACTACTATCCAGTCAAAGTTGGCTACCAGCAAGAGTGAGCCCGAGTTGGAATGGCTATTTCATCATGTCTCCCTCATCCTCTTCCAGGACAATATCTTCTCCATTCTGTCCACTGGAACTACAAGGTAGCTTGAGGCTGAGATTTTGCATGCCAGAGAGCATTCTCCCACATCATCTGGGTCCGTAACATCAAGGTAACAATATTTGAGTACTCACAGACATATGTAGCTTTAACATAATTCCCACCAAATCAGCATGATACACTAGATGACAAAGTTGCACTTTTGAATTACAGATATAATCCACACAACAGATTTCCACACAGTTTCTCTCAACCAAATTTCATTTACAAGGCTTAGAGTGACTCAAGGCCTTGGTAAAGACACTTGCCCAAGATACCATGAGGTAGCATTGAACCCAGGGTGATGAAGTATAAATGAGCTGAAAGAAAAACTGGGTATAAGAGAAATCATATGGATGTTAATCTTTGGGTAAAGAAGTGCCAGGAAATCTCAGTGAAAGGTACCTACAGTAGAGGAAGAGCAAGGAAGATCTGAGCAGAGGATGTGAAAGCTGATCTCAAATCACTGAAGTTCACAGTGGAGGTGACAAAGGACCACAGCAAATGAAGGGATGCTGTGCTGGAAATGATCGATCCAGCCCATAAAAGCATGAAAAAGTAGACATAAAATGATATTTCTTGGATAAATGGAAGATTAAATGAGAAGTTATGATGCTCATGCTTTTTCTAAGGATGCTAATAAAGTAGATTTACATTGGATTTGAAACTACATAATAGATTTATAGCCATGCTACAACACCCACTATTTTATATCAGGAAATATGTAAGCAAACAGATTTTAAACACTGGTAAGAGATTTCTTAAAGATTGCTAGATACTTACGCTAGTGCAATACCCCAATGTGATTCGGAAAATTTTGTGGCTACTTTAAATAGAACCATGCCAACAAGACACATTGCTGGAATAATAGTAACTGGTCCAATGAACTTCATCAGAACTCCGACTAAACCTGTAGCACCTATAAGGAAGTGAACTATACCAGCCAACATCAAACTTCCTTCAAGCTGAAATGAGAAGAAAAATGCAATAGAACAGGGTTTATATTAAGGAAATTTTACAACTGCACAAATCAGGGGCCATGAGCCAGTGTTTAATATTGTCTGAGTTTGAGAAGCATTTGTAATAGCTATTTTAACATTTTATGAGTGTTTTAAATCTTTTAACCATCATTTACCATGTAAATACATATAACATTTGACACAAGGTGTAAACTTACTGCACAAAATTAGATTTAGAACTGCAGAAGCAAGGGTAAATTGAATGTTAAAATAATCACATAGAAATAGAAAATGGAAGGTGATGTTGTCAGTATAAAAACCTATACTGCTGGAAGTAGTAGAAATGATGCCAAACATATAGAGGAAAAATAGTATGAGAAAAATGCCAGATTCTTTAAGAATGCTTTATGAGGTATGGCACAAAATGGGAATCATATGTGTTATGCTGCAATGAAGAGCTCAGTGAGGGAGCTGCTTATCCAAGAAAATGAAGATAGTCACACAAGTGATGGAAGGTCAATACATTTGGAGCTGAAGCAAAGACTAACATACTAGGCAGAGGAAGAGGAGGGGGGAAAACCTTTTTTTTTACCTGGGTAAATAACTCCTCAACATATAATAAATACTTCTGCAAATCCATGTTAAAGTGGAACTCAAAAGCAACATTTTTAACAAAGTGATTTTCATGCTAATCTCTAACAAAAACTTTGCTAATGTATAAAGCAGGCATGAGAAACCTTTTATGAGCAGTAGAGTAGACTGCATGAGATATGGCTCAATATAAAGCAAGCTACATTCCTAAACAAATATAATCTTGAAATTAAGTGTCATTCAGAAAGCCCACAACTGGTCTAAAGTGTTGGCTTTTCTAAGAGTATAACTCTTTCAAATCTGAAATAGACAATGACGGAGCTGGTATAGTGGTCATAAGAGCTCTTTATTTATAACCACCTTCTTTACTAAATATATATATATATTTGTGTATGGAAAAATAGGGAGTTTGTGGGAGGAAAACATAACACTGGAGAGAATGATTATCCTAATTAGAGTGAATTAGTTTTGTATGTTAAGTGAAGACAGTGTTTAAACCTTTCAATGCCATATTTCTAATGACATACACTGCATTTCAATTAATTAACCTTTAAGCACTTACATTATTCTATATTTATTATTGTATTTTTACAGTAAAGGCTTTACCTCACATAATTATCTCAGATTATCGCATATCGAATCTGTGAGATTTTGATATTTATTTTGAGAACAATACCTTAACATAAGTATGAGCAGCCAGTTTGAACAGAAAGGTGAGAAAATTCTGGCTGGATAGAGCCGGTTTAAATGCTAAAGGGTTAATGAAAAATTTAGAGGGATTTACTAACATTTTTAAGTATTTCATTATTAAGGTAGTATTATTAACATTATATATGTTTCTTATATAAAATAATGTTGAAAGATTTAAATAGGAATCTTTTAAAATGGGTGGCATTGTTTCATGAAAACCAAACGCAGGTTTGGGTGGATTGGTATCCTTCTTATCATGTCCACTACAAAACCTGGTTAGATATGGTTCCACCACAGCTGAACACATTGCCATCTTTTCTCATTAAACTCTGCCAAGTCCAATGCTGTGTTGGGGTGTTCCAGCAAGGGGGCATATAAGAAGGTGCTGCATAGTTTGTGGTTTGATGCCACACTCACACACAAGGTCTCCATCCTTTAAATATCCCCATTTTGCAAGACCAACACCAGATATTAATCTGCTGAGGCATTTCCACACTGCATAGTTTGTATCTGTTCCAGAGGGCAGTGCCTCACTCACCTTTAGCTCCATTGTTGTTACAGATGGGAGGTTGTTAAGTTTTTCTTCCCAGCAAAAGGGTTAAAGATGGGGCACATCTGATAGAAGGTAATTCTGATTACGGAATTAAAATAAAAGTAGAGCTGGAGTTATATTTGGCAAGAAACCACAAGAAAAAGGAAAAATGAGGTAGGGGGGAAGGGGATAAAAATAAAGAGACATGTACTTTTAATGGTTTGTCTGTCTTTCTATAAAAAATATTATTACATTGAAAACTATTCTTTGTTTGAATTGCAGCTGCACAACCTTTTGTGAATCATTTGAGAGTGGGGTGTAAGTGAATGCTTGTATGTGAAGATGTGTGTGTGTATATATATATATATATATATATATGAAATATATATATACAGAGAGAGAGAGTGGGGGGAGAGAGGAAAAATATCAAGTAGAATGGTTCCTATTAAATATTTAAATATTTAACAAAATAAATCTCTGAACAATGATATTTTTTCTATCATCAACAGAATTGATTGAATTGGCCAAGTTAGACAACCAGACTGCTGGTCAATGTAAGAGGCGGGGATTTACTTTTTAATGTAATGAGGAAACATTATAAAACTAAAAAGAAGATTACATAAAATCCATTATGAAATAGCAGTATCATTTCAGCAGATGTTTCCAAATACAAGGGTTTCATCATCATCATCATCATCATTTTACGTCTGCTTTTCCCTGCTTGCAAGGGTGGGACGGGAACTGATTCTGGCTTGATTTCTACAGCTGGATGCCCTTCCTAACACCAACCTCATTTACAGTGAGTGCTGGGTGCTTTTTTGCCGTGGCACCTCCACGACCACTTTACAGTGGAATGATAGGGACCTCAGTCCCTATCATCTCATTTCTACAGCTGAGTAAACTGGAGCAATGTGAAATAAAGTGTCTTGCTCAAGGAAACAACACATCACCCGGTCTGAGTATTGAACTCACAACCTTTCGATTGCAAGCCCAATGCTCTAACCACTAAGCCATGTGCCTCCATGTGAATATAAATTACTTTACTTCTAGATATTGGAGCCTGGCTTTTTGTGTGTACAATTAATTGTAGAAATATCAGGTTTTATATAAAGGATGATGTACTCATGCGTGGAGATGCTATAACATAGCTTATAAAATAGGGTGGAGACCCTTAAAGATGGAAAAAGTTGCCAACTTCTTTTTCTATCTTTAACTTTCTGGGTGTTCCAGGTGCATTATGTTGCTGATAGAGTACCGTATTTCCTGTCCTCGAGGACGCACCCTAATTTTGACAACCAAAAATTAAAAAAAAATAATAAACAACCTTCGGCCTCCAGGACGCATGGTAGATTTTTTAGAATTATTTTAGGAAAAAAGTATTGTGTTCGCCGCCGGGAAATACAGTAATCCCCCCTTAATACATAATGCAGTGTCAAGGGAAGCAATTCATTAACAAATTCAGTGTGCTGAAGGTTAAGGGTGTTCACCCTATTTTATAGCATTCCATGCATAAGCACTTCATTCTTTATATTCGTTTTATCTTTGTAAATGTCTGAGAGATCAGCTATGTATACATCATATTTTATATATAAATGAAGATATGATGTGTTATATATAGTCTCTGATGGTCACCCTACTATGTTAGATGAGGCAGATGTGCAGCCAAAGGGAGATAGTTGACACAGATTATCAGAGGTAAAACTAATAAACTGATTTGAAAGTCAACTACTTCATCTGAGTGAAAAGCCCACAGTGTAGAGTGATAGTGCTGGTACCACAGTAAAGACCACCCAATCCACTCTGCAAAGTGGTAGTGTTGATGCTATGACAAAAAGCAGCACCCTGTCCACCCTGTAAGGTGGAATCATGATAAATTGCTCTCAGTACACACTACAAAGTGGTTGACATTATGGAGGCCATCTAGCCATAGAAACCAGACCAAAAACAGAGTGTTTGAGCAAAACATGGTTACCTCACTTTTCTAGCCTCAGTACATAACAACCCAACTAATTCATGCAAGCATGTTAAATGATGATAATTGTTTGTTGAACAGCTAAGATAAGAATTCCAACAAAATATATTCCAATCAACACAAATTATCTTGTAAAATCTTATTAAACCAGTTGGATATAAAATATTTAATGTTGGCTTTTCAAGTCCGTACTGTGAAGTAGCTCTCCAGGAATAATGATATATTTAAAGAGAGATGGCAACAGTCAGTTGCTATCTGCAAATATATCAGTCCAGCATCACAGTATATCATTAGCTACAGTAGCACCTCTAACACCAACCACACTACAATTATATCTACCCATGTCTTTTCTTCTGTACATTAATGTCCTACATGCTGTCACCTTTAACAACACACTGTGCTATTCAGACGATACTACATGACTCAGCTCACAGTTACTGTTTAACAGAAAGTCTAAATATATCTGAAATACTCCTCTCCATGAACACAAAACTTGAAAACATCCTTTCCTACCAGGAACTGTAAACCCTGTAAGTTCCTCCTACCCATATTTTTCCTAAATATGCCCTAGGCGAACATCAACCACATCAATCATGCTAGTCTTAGAGGACCTGTAAAGTTCATGGGTATTACTCCACCTTCTGACTATTCTTAAAAAGTATTAACCTTTTTGATACCAACCCAGTTAATGAAACAAAACCTCCTACTTTAACCCTTAAACCAGGCAGAATTCTGTTAAAACCAGCTGTAACTGGCGACTCATACTAACAAAATAAATAACATAAAAATCTCATAGATTCGATATCATGTGAGATAAGTATGTGAGGTAAAGCCTTTACTACAAAAATACGAGTTTGAACAGAAAGAGGTGAAAGTATTCTGGCCGGATATGGCCAGTTTAAATGCTAAATGGTTAAATTGACCTCAATACATTAGTGTTACTTTATTTTATTGACCCAAGAAGGATGAAAGGCAAAGTTAACCTAGGCAGGATTTGAACTTAGAATATAAAGAACCAGAAAAAATAGCACAATGGCATTATTTCCGACACTATAATGATTCTGCCAACCAGCCATCCTGGCAGGAAACAGTAATAGTAAAAACATATAAAAAAACAAATCTTTATCAAATACAAAATTCTTAAAATCCCTCCCCATTAATCATAAGATTATTGTCACCATGTTTAACAAAATATTTTAAATCAACTATTATAATTTACTTATCTTCTTAATATCCTTTGAAAAGCAAGAAAAATCGATAATCTCAAAAGATATCAATATATTAACTATATTAATTCTAATTATTGGTCCCCATACTTCTGGCTGATGGAAAATACTCTTCCTACTCAGAAATTGTATTTTTAAAAATCCTGCTTGTATTGTTACTAGATTTTCTTTGGTCAATCTACATTGAACTATCAATAAGCTAGCCCCGAGTTACAAAAGCATCTCTGTCATACTTGTTACTTATTAAGAAATCTCCTAGAAATAAGTTTTGACTGACATCATAATTAACATAATGTGTAGCTTAATATGGTGTCAAAATATAGAAGCAATTTTCTTTTTATGATAAGTAGAGCTTTATTTCACATTGTTCTTTCTACCAGGAGTTGCAACCAGTAGATAGTATCAGCAATGGAAAGACCAATGGAAAACATTGTTTCCTTGGTCTGACTGGACAAGTTCCACCCCATTTGGAAAGTGAATGTGATCTGAGATCTTGTCGATCATGTAAAAAAAAAAAAAGAGAGAAATTTGAGCTCTTGAAGCCATGCTTGCACAGCATATTGCAGTTGTTTCTTAACCAGGAAGTTATCACATAAAAACAAAGTCTGCTCCTTTATTTCGTTTGGGGAAATTGAAAAAGAAGAAACACAAAAAAGTATTTAAAAAAAAAAAAATCTAAAGAAAAATTTAAAAGACTTTTGTTGAAACACTAATATTTATTTTATCAGACTGAGGGAGGGAGGTAACTATTCTCTCTTTTGTCAAGCTTCATCATTACTATATAAAAATATGACTTGAAAAATGTGACACAAGAGAATTGAAATTATATTTCTATAAAGTATCCTAGATGTAAATGAAATTCATTAGATGTAGGACAGTCTTTGTTGATCGTGGGCGGTGGATTGGCAGTATCGGTAGAGGGTCAGACGCCATGCTTTCCAGCATAGTTACGTCCCTTTACGATCTGAGTTCAAATCCCGCCGAGGTTGACTTTGCCTTTCATCCTTACGGGGTCGATAAAATAAAGTACCAGTAATGCAATGGATAATTGCTGGCTTTGTGCCTAAAGTAGAAACAATTATTAGCATGGAAAAAGGGCAGTGGATTGGCAGTTACGGTAGAGGGTCGGACGCCATGCTTTGCCGAATAGAGTTACGGCCCTTTATGTTCTGAGTTCAAATCCCACCAAGGTTAACTTTGCCTTTCATCCTTACGGGGTCGATTAAATAAAGCACCAGTAACATACTGGAGGCAATTTAATCGACTTTCCCTTCCCCCAAATTACTGGCCTTGTGCCTATACTAGAAATCATTATTAGCATGAAAATCATTTTCTTCTTTGAACTAATTAATATCATAAAAGATAACTATCATGCACTAATTAAACTAGATTCCTAACCCTAACACCCATATTTCATTTCTTTCTGATTCCTCAAACCAGATCCCTAACCCTAACACACGTTTCATTTCTTTCTGATCCCTCAAACCAGATCCCTAACCCTAACACCCACATTTCATTTCTTTCTGATTCCTCAAACCAGATCCCTAACCCTAACACACGTTTCATTTCTTTCTGATCCCTCAAACCAGATCCCTAACCCTAACACCCACATTTCATTTCTTTCTGATTCCTCAAACCAGATCCCTAACCCTAACACACGTTTCATTTCTTTCTGATCCCTCAAACCAGATCCCTAACCCTAACACCCATATTTCATTTCTTTCTGATCACCGAAACACCTCCAACCTTTCTTGTACACACCTATCCATCATACATCAACAAAAAGCCAACCACTTCTTTGGCTTTCTTTAGATATTATTATCATATCAAATGTAATGCACCAAATTAATCTAACCATCCGCAGAGACTCTCACCATGTTAGGAGCCCGGACGGACACATCTGTTGTTGGACAAAGAAAATCAACATACCAGCTGAACCTTGAGTAGCATGTTATCATTATGATCTCTTTCAATATCAGATTGGTTGGTTGCATTAACCATTGATTTGTCTGAAAAATATGTGTTTAAGGAGAAATTCATGATGAAAATTTACTTTAAGCATATCAGATAAACATTTTTTGAACAGACAAAATTTCAAAGAGGATAAAAATGAAGATAGGCAATGAAGCAATAGCTGCTTTGTTTCAGAACAGCTTAAATTATGAATACTGTTAGGATAAAAAACAAATACATAGTAAGTCTGTTTAAATATTTCTCAACTTCATAATACCAACCAGTAAGAGTTTTAACAGATCATGTCAATGTCTAATCTCACATTATCTCCAACAGACTTTTTTTATGAAAGAAAAGAGAAAGAGTGGAAAATTTTATTAAAGAAACAAGTTATAGTCCCAGAAAACTAATAATAGTTTCTAATTTAGGCACAAGGCCAGCAGTTTGGGGGTAGGGGGAAATTGATTATACTATCCCCTTACTGGTACTTTATTTTACCAACCCTGGAATGATGAAATGCAAAGTTGATCTTGGTGGGTTTTGAGCTCAAAATATAGAAAGAATTAAATGATCTACTGATCCTGCTAACCCACTATTCTATAGACAATGGTCATTAAAGAAGAACTCTCTGACAAATATTATTTGATTAACATAGAGATGAAAGACAATGTTTGTCTTCAAGAGATTTTAATGCAGAATAGTGTTAAACCTATACTGGTATTGTAAAACATTCTGACATTTCTGTTCTAATAAACAGGAAGTAATGCAAAAAGAATTGGCAAAATCCTGATGCAAAGGTTGCTAAAAACAAAAACAGTTTAGCAAAGAAAACAGTCGTTTTCTCAACATTTGCCTTGTTTCTGTGAGTCAGCATTAATATTTTTCTAATAAGATTTAATGCCAATCAAAACCAGCAAGAAAATGGTGTCTACATAGCCATTTAACCGTTTAGCATTTACATTACTCTATATATACTATTCTATTTTCACAGTAAAGGCTTTACCTCACATAATATCTCATAACATTTACATTACTCTATATTTACTATTGTATTTTAACACTAAAGGCTTCACCTTACATAATATCTCATAACATTTACATGACTATATATTTACTATTGTATTTTAAACACTAAAGGCTTTACCTTACATAATATCTCATAACATTTACATGACTTTATATTTACTATTGTATTTTAACACTAAATCTCACATAATATCGAATCTTGACATTATTTATTTTGAGAAGATTATCTTAACGTCGATATGAGGGGCAGTTATAGTCGGTTTGAACAGAAAGAGGTGATAGAATTCTGGCCAGATATGGCCGGTTTAAATACTAAAGTGTTAACCATCAATCCTCACAAAACAAAACAGAAAAACCATAAACTTTTGCTTAAATTTTAACCTCAATTTTTAATGAATTCAAAAAATCCTTTTAAGCTAACTAATCTATAAAACTAAACCAAAATACAGCCAACCGGCAGGAGACCCAGGGGTTGACCTTGAGCAAAATGTTTGGAAAACATCCATTAGATTGGCTGCACTCGCTTGGGGATCCTGCTAGATCAGTTAGAGATGGTTGCTTTTAACAGGACCCGCTAGAAGGAGTGTTTTAGGACTCTGTCCCTGGGACCTTCCCAGGAATAAGTGGTGGAGGAGGAGAAGCAGAAGGAGAAGAAGAAGGAGAAGAAGACAAACCTTTATCCTATAATATAATGATCCACAAAATGTTAACCTTCCTATAATTCTAAAAATTATTATTCTCATAAATGAAAAAAACAAGTTACAATCATAATATAATAAAGGGAGGAGTGCGGGACTGTGTCCTGAATATATTTTTTTATCCTGTTAGTAAAATAAGTTAGATTACTTTGAATAAATAATTGTTTCTACTTTAGGCACAAGGCCAGCAATTATCCAGTGCATTACTGGTACTTTATTTTATCGACCCCGTAAGGATGAAAGGCAAAGTCAACCTCGGCGGGATTTGAACTCAGATTTTAAAGGGACGTAACTATGCTGGAAAGCATGGCGTCTGACCCTCCACCGATACTGCCAATCCATCGATATTACTTTGAATAAATAATGAATGATGAATATTATATAATTTTTGTACTAAATTTCATAGCTGTTGATTAAACATAAATATTCTCATATATAATGATTGCTTATTTTAAGATTCACTTCTTTAAAAATGTTCAAATGTCTACACTTCCAGTTAGCATCCGTTATATCATAACACTTATGAGGGGCGATCAAAAAGTTTGC
Source organism: Eledone cirrhosa (assembly GCA_964016885.1). Lineage (NCBI taxonomy): Eukaryota > Metazoa > Mollusca > Cephalopoda > Octopoda > Eledonidae > Eledone > Eledone cirrhosa. The sequence goes on from OZ024745.1 coordinate 120,960,725, forward strand.
GGAATTTTATCATAGCAAGAAAAAAATCAGGTTAAAACAATATTAAACATGTCAGAACATTGTCACTGGGTGTTTACCTTGCTATTAGTCACTTGCAGTCAGTTATACGCGGACTATTGTACAGTACTGACACTCTTTAAAAAACCTCTTTTTGGAACAATGGAAAATAGTTATTTTGAGATAAGATCGAATATCAAGTTTCTGGTGAAACTCAAATGGAAAGGGACACAGATTATGGAGGCTTTAGTTAAAGTTTACGGTACTACTGCTCCAAAGAAAACTGCTGTCTACAAGTGGATTCAGCGATTCAAACAAGGGAAAGACGACCATCGCAGTGGAAGACCAGGAACAACAAAAAATGACCAAAACGTTGAGGCTGCTCAGACTTTAATTGAAGAAGATCGAAGAATAACAGTTAATCAGTTAGCTAAGTCCCTAGACATTTCATATGGTTCAGCAAATTCAATTCTGCACGATAATTTGGGACTAAGAAAGCTTTCAGCGCGATGGGTCCCAAAAGCATTGCGCCCTGATCAGCTGATTGTTCGAAGTGATCTGTCTTTGGCGATATTAAACAAAATTGAAGTTGATGAAGAGCATTTCCTGACCAGAATCATCACCGGAGATGAAAACTGGATCTACCAATATGATCCTGAATCCAAACAGCAGTCAAAACAGTGGCTTTCACGTGGATCATCGGGGCCAATCAAGTTCAAATCTCAAAAGTCGGATCAAAAAGTGATGGCCACCATTTTCTGGGATTCAGATGGGGTGATACTAATAGATTATCTTGAAGGTCAAAGAACTGTGACAGGAGCTTACTATGTAAATGTTTTAAGGAAGCTGAAAGAGGCATTAGTCAAGAAACGAAAAGGGAAACTTCATGGTGGGATCTTGTTTCACCATGACAATGCACCAGCGCATTCTGCGCGGGTTGCAAAAGATGTTCTTCGAGAATTTCGATGGGAAGTGCTTCCTCACCCGCCTTATAGTCCAGATTTAGCCCCATCAGACTTTCTCCTCTTTCCAAAACTCAAAGAAATGATAAAAGGAACCCGTTTTAGTGGTGTTGAAGAAGCTAAAAACACTGCCAACACATGGCTTCGAACAAGGCCTTCAACTTTCTTTAGAGACGGCTTACAAAGCTGGAAGCATCACCTTGTGAAGTGTATTGACCTGGATGGCAACTATGTAGAAAAATAAATTGAAGGTAAATCATATTTTTTGAAAAATAGATTATTTTCTGAAAAATTCCGCAAACTTTTTGACCCCCCCTCATATTACATCGCTTATATAAACATACATTTGCATCGTTATATAAGGTTTATATTTCTGTCACTAATTTTCTCCTTTTCCGTTTTCATTACATTTCACTGTAATGCAGTTTATATATAATATCTTTTTTTAGAGTCTCTCTTCAATTTCTGTGCATACTGTCAATTAGAATTTTATTTGACATATATCTAGATGCATGTATATTTGCATATAATATCAATATGCACACTACACATGCTAGCAGAAAACCACCTGCTAGTATTATATAATGGTTTCTGATTTAGGCACAAGGCCAACAATTTTGGGAGACAGGAAAGTCGATTGAATGATCCAGTGAATTACTGGTACTTTATTTTATCAACTCCGTAAGGATGAAAGGCAAAGTTAACCTCGGCGGGATTTGAACTCAGACCGTAAAGAGACGTAACTATGCTACAAAGCATGTTGTCTGACACTCCACCGATTCTGCCAATCCACCGCCATGCAATACTATATAATGCAAAAAGGTCTTGTGTGGTTCATTGAAATATCACATTGACAAATACTGTGACATGATGTTTATTGGAAATGGACAAAATATAATTATTTCTACATAATGAAACTTGGCTGCAATTATTGGTTTTTGGTTGAATATTTTATTAAGACATGTTGGAATCTGCATTAAGCAGATATAGCAGAATCCCAAGACTTACAACACACACCAACGACTTCCACCATCTCATAACTTGATGTTATATGGCTTCAATAAACATATTAAGTCATCAGTGTGTGAATATATTAGTTAATAAAGGTCATAGAACAAAACATAAAACTAGTATGCAGAGTCAGGACATTCTGAAAGCTCTGTCTCTCTCTCTCATTTATATATATATACACACACCTCTATCTCAATTTCTCTCTCTCTCACACACACTCCCTCCCTCTCACTTAGAATTACAGCTCAGTAAGCAATGTAATATGTAAAAGAAGAAGTAAAATAGGAAAACAAATAATGTAAATGTTTTGTTGTTGTTTTTTCGGGGGGAGGGATTCTTCTTTTTTTTTGCTGATTCAGTGAAAGCATCGTCATCATTTTATGCCTGCTGTCCATGTTGGCATGGGTTGTAATGGAGAGAACTCATGATGTTCATAAGTTCCATATTTGATTTGGCTTCTATGGCTGGATGCCATTTCCAATGCCAACCTCTTTACAGGGTGTATTGAACCCATTTTATTATGGCACCAGCACTAAAAATATATAGGTCAAGGCTGAGCCTATACATATGTAGGTTACGCCTCAGTTTGAACATATTGTATGTTATGATTGAGCCTGATCATATACAGTTGTCCCCTGGTATTCATGAGGGTTACATTCTTTGAGCACCAGCAATAAGTGAAAAACCAAGAATATTGGTGTGGCCCATAAAAATGCCTATAAACTTCAAAACATAACGTAAAATATAGGCCGGCAAATATGGTATATTGTTGTTAATAATCTAGCATTAAAAAACATGAAAAAATATATATTGCCACAAAAACAGCCATAAAATATTGCAGAAGATATTTACGATTCCATGAATAATTATTAGTTAGGTTCTAAGGAAAATTATGTGAATAACCGGGACCGCGAATGCCAGGGGTACCCTGTACAGAGGTCAAGACTCAGCCCTAACATATTTAAGTCAAAGCTGATCATGATACCATTTATGCCTGGTTTTCCTTGAAAGCCTGGAAATCTGTATGTATGTCCTTCCTTCTCATCCCATCCTCATATCTGGGGGTCGGCGGGTCACGGATTTATTGACCAGCACTCTCCATCTTTTCCTGTCTCTTGCCATTGCCATACATTCCACCAAACTCCTTCCTGTCCATTCCTTAATATCATCTGTCCATCTTATTTTCTGCCATCCCCTGGCCCTTTACCCCTGTATTCGTCCCTCAAGGATGAGGGTAGTCAAATTTTGGGCCCTGATGACATGACCACGGTTTCAACCAACTGTCAATTGGCACCAATCTCTTCCAGAACAGATTCAATTGTTCTGGGAGTTGTCCTGTCCAGCTAATTCTGAGTGCACGCCAATAGCATGACATTTCAAATGCACTCAGTCGTTTCAAGTCAGATGCCTTTAAAGTCCATGACTCACAACCATATAGAGCCACCAGCCACAAATGTTTTGATTACTTTCTTTTGGTAGGCTTTGCAAGAACTCTATCTATCCAAAGGCTGCTGAGTGTTCCCAGGACTGTTCTTGCAGTTGCTAGTCTCGCCCTTATTTCCCAACTTCCCTCTACTGTATTGAACCAAGGTATTTGAACTTCTCGACTTGTTCAAGCCTGGCACCTTGGCACCATGTGTTCATTTCTTCCTTCTGTCTAGTTGTTGCCATTACTTTTGTCTTTTTGATCTCCAGACTATATTCCTTTGAAATTCTGTAAACTTTATCCAACAGTGTTTGTAGATTTGCTAGTGAGTTTGCTATGAGCACTATGTCTTCAGCATACGGCAGGTTGTTGATCTCTTTCCAACCAACAGAAACCCTGATCCACCACCGCAGAAGAAAGATTGACTACCAAAGGCAATACCAGCCATTCCTGTCAAACTCCTCTGTTTACAGTGAACCATTGTGTGAGCTCTTTTTCCACTGTCACTACAGCTTGTTTCTCGTCATACATATTCTTTAATAATTTCACCATTGAGCCAGTCACTCCCATCCTCTTCAACATGTTCCAAAGTGTTGAATGTAATACAGAGTTAAATGCCTTTTTATAATCTACAAATGCTAAATGCAAAGGCACATTAAACTCCCTTGCTTTTTCCATGATAATTTTTATATTGAAAATCTGATACCTGGTCCCCACCTCCCTTCTGAAACCCATTTGTTCATCCACACACTGTTCTTCTACCGTTCTCTGCATTCTCTCTAAGAACCTATAACTCCAGGTGGAGTCATAGAGTCATAGTGACATATGTCATTTTTGTGATTTTAACAGTACACAAGCAGGTAATACACACAGCTAGGACCACATACAACACACAACCAGGTAATACACACATCTAGGACCACATACAACACACAAGCAGGTAATACACACAGCTGAACACAGTTGATTTCTTCCAGAGAAAGAAAGAAAAGTGAGAAAGAGATATAGAAGAAGATTCAACTCCAGTACTGTTTTATCAACCTCAAAAGGATAAAAGGCAAAGTTTACCTCAGCAAGATTTGAACTCAGACCGCAGAGTGCTGGAATGAATACTGCAAAGCATTATATCAGACACTGGGCGGTGGATTGGCAGTATCGGTAGAGGGTCGAACGTCATGCTTTGACGCATAGAGTTATAGCCCTTGCCATTCTGAGTTCCGATCCCACCAAGGTTAACTTTGCCTTTCATCCTTACGGGGTCAATAAAATAAAGTACCAGTAATGCACTGGGTAATTGCTGGCCTTGTGCCAAAAGTAGAAACAATTATATCAGACATTTTAACAGATCTGCCAGTTCAACACCTTGGACTATATGATGGCTTAAATAATTCAAGTGTATATTTATTTATTTATTTAAGTTGAAAACAGAAATAACGTTCAGAGAAATATTTAAACTATTTAAATATTTTAAACATTTCCCTTTTTTTGTGTGTGATTACTTATTGTGTAATAAAGATCAGATATATTTCAACATTGTCAAGTTAATTTGGTCAACAAAATAAATGTTTGTTATTTCAAACACCAAATATGTTTTGATTTGTGACAACTGAAACAATAAAACAGATTTAGGATTTGGAAAAAGCATAACAACTATCTAAAATATGCCAGATGTGGTTTTACATTAAGAGAAACTCGTTATAACAAAATATGTAGGTCTCGAATCTCATAACTTATTGAACCAATAGCTTAACAAGTTAAAAATCTATTTTACATAGAAAACCTTATCTCCCCACCCCCATAGTCACATTAACAGTACACTTAAATGTTGTTGTCTTTTGTTGGTTTGCTTCGGAAAAAGTGGTCGTATTTATGAATAAATATATTTACAGATCCTCCAGAACAATTGTAATTTGACAGCTAAAAGAAAAGCATGAGTAGAGAGGTAATTCCAGCAAAGAGATGTTTTGGGGAGGAATGATTGGATGTAGTGATTAGTGTGGTGTAGATAAGGGTGTAAACACAGTACTGGCAATGAGAGAATGAAGGGTGCTTGAGGGAAGATAGCATAAAACCACCCAGCTCTGAAGAGCCTAAGCTATTATAGTAGTGGTATAAAAGGCAAGGTGAGGAGATAGCATATCTTTGATCCACAGATTGCCACATCTTTCACATGAGAATGCTTAAATTTAAAACTAAGTTAAAAAATTGTTTCACAATTATATAATGTCCATGCTACTTAACCCTTTAGCATTTAAACCGGCCATATCTGGGCAGAATTCTCTCACCTCTTTCTGTTCAAACCGGCCATAACCAGCCACTCATACTGACATTAAGGTATTGTTCTCAAAATAAATAATAACATCATCAAAATCTCAGAAGTTCCATATTATGTGAGATAAAGCCTTTAACCATGAAAATATAATAGAGTAATGTAAATGCTAAAGAGTTAATGTAATTTTGGCAACACACACACAGACATAGAAAGATTCATACATACACATTTAAAAGGTGAATAGTTGTAGAAAACATTTGATGGTTGAAGACTTTCCTTCATCATCATCATCATCATCATCTTCGTTTAACGTCCATCTTCCACGCTAGCATGGGTTTCCTTAATTATAATAATTATCCATTATTATTATTATTTTAGTGTTTGGATTTTGTTTTGTGTTTACATGAGCTGCTTCCAAGTCTCACCCAGAAACCTCAAAAGATAGCAGTAAAAGAAACCATCCAGAAATGGAATGTATAAACAAGACATGGTTGCCTGAAAAGTCAAGCCTCAGAATATGAGAATATGACAACCTGTCTCACCTATGCAAGCATGGAAAATATACATTAAACAATGATGATGATGATGATGATATGTTGTACTATATACTAAAGTCATATATAATAGCTGTGACAGGTGAGTAACTTAAAAAGATAACCAAGTTAATTCAATCATCTTATTTTAGTATCCATTATAAATATATTTTCTACAGCTGTTGTTTTATGATAACTAAGAGCTTAAATATTTCATTTCCTTCTCTGTAATCTCTATAACAGACTTTCAGAAATTTATGGCTTGTTTTTACGGCTGCCTTGTAATAAAGATTTTGAAAACAACTTTATTGTAGTGTCAACTGCTCACAGATAACATGGCAATGATATTACAATTACATTGAGAATACATATAAAACCATATGGTTAAACAGTTGATTTACTTATACATGACATCATAAATATCATCCATCTCACCCCACTCCAGGGTAACAAAAGCTCTTCAGTTAAGTCAATGACCAGCAACCTTTCTAGTGTTGGTGCAACGATAAAATGAATCCAGTACACTGGAAAATGGTTGATGTTAAGGACTTCCAGCTATAGTAACAATGCAACAAAGGATTAAGAAGGGTCTTCAGTCATGGCACAACATTTCTAGTGCTGATGCCACAAGAAAAAACACTTAGTACACCTTGTAAGGTGGTTGGTAATAGGAAGGGCAACCAACTGTAGATGACATGCCAAAAAGAAAGGGTCAAAAAGATTCTTCAGTTGTAAAACACATCAATTCCAATAAAATCAATGAACAAGATAGGATGATTAATTGAGAAACTGCTTCCGAGAGAAGACAATATAAATGATGAATAAAAACAGTATTATTGCTTTGCTGCCTGCTACCATTTCAACATTATATTTGTCTCTGTTTTATAAAGGAAATTAACTGTGATATTTTATATAAAACATGTTTAATGAATTGTTGTTTTGTTGTTGTTTAGATATTTTGGTCATCAATGGGATGTCTAATCCAGTTACAGCAGATCTAATCCAAACTAACAATGGAAAAAAGAGATAGGAAAAAGGTAAAAGCAGATATGAAAGACATTTTAATCTGTTTCTCTTAAATCTGGCTATTTATGGTATAATTTGATAAGAAGCAAAAGCTTGGAATCAATGTATTTTAATATGGATGATACATAACTATGTCAATATATACTTACATTCTGGACATTTCCATTCTGGTAGAGTTGCCAGTGCCAGCAATGGAATCATGTATTCTATACTTGGTCCTTGATATAGGGGTAATCTACATCAAAAACAAATATTGAAGTGATTATGAAGGACTGGATAATGATAAAAGTATAGCAATAAATTTATCCATGCAATGATGAAAAGATGAAAAAATATGAAAATATAATCACAACAGTGCAGATAACTATAATAATTGTTTCTACTTTTTGGCACAAGGCCAACAATTATCCCAGTGTATTACTGGTACTTTATTTTATCGACACTGTAAGGATGAAAGGCAAAGTTAACCTCGACGGGATTTGAACTCAGTCCGTAAAGGGACGTAATTGCGCTACAAAGCATGGCGTCCGACCCTCTACCAATACTGCCAATCCACCGCAGATAACTATAATAATAATAGTTTATAACAAGTATCTCTTTCTTTTTTTCCATCTCCAGGGGTATTTTATCTGATTTCTTTAACTATTATCTATAATTATTAACTATTACTATAGTTATCTACATTAGAGTGACTATATTTTCAAATTTTAAAATTTCTCAATGCTTTATAAGTCAATTAATTGTTGAGAGAAAACAGTTTTATTCATACACAGGACATTTTATAAGAGAAAAGAGTATCCAGTTAATCCCACAGTGTACTTTATCATAGGCCTCAAATTTAGGCAAAGGGGAGAGTCAATTAGTCCTTAACTGGCGCTTATTTTATCAACCAAGACAGGATAAAAGGTAAAATTGACCTCTGAGGATTTAAACTGAGAATGAAAAGATACACAATGGCGATACCCTAGCATGGCCTTAATCAGTCGACTGGAACAGGTAAAAGAGTAAAAGAGTAACTAAATATCATGAGATATTTTGCTCATGGTTTGACCAATTCAGCCAATCCATTGCTGTTGTCGTGGCCAGGGGTAAATAATATAGTTTTGATCTCTCAGCATATTACTTATACAAATGTTGTAATAAGAATACTGAAGGAGAGTATAGAAAAGAGATATCTTAAATACTATTTAAAACAATACTTTTCTGTCTTGACTTCCTTCTTTTTGAATAGATTGTGTGCAGAAGTTGAAATGATTCTACCCAAGTTATTAAATCATAACCAATCAAATAATTTACTATCATTTACTGCATATGTTAGAATAACATATGCAGTAAATTGTTTGTATTTGCTCAGGCAGCAGACCATTTATACCTGATAGAAACAGCAATTAAATCTCACAACCAAAATAGAACCAACATGAGCAAAACAGCAACAACAACTAATGAAGCTTCTATGCAGTAACCAATGACGGAGGCTCTATAGTTGCTGTAGCTGCTAGAAATAGCATTCAAATCTCTCTCAAATCACACTAAAATATTAACAAAGGAAAAACACATTAAACAATATAGTCTGTTAAATAGGAAATGACAGGTTGAGCACAGCTGGAATGCTCTTTATTAAAGGTCTACTGAATGACACCTAACTTAGAGCTAAACAACAACTATAGTATATTGTACATAACTTTCAGTTACTTTTGTTCTCAAATCTCTCACTCGTTACCGCATTTTCACTCTTCTAATGAGATTTACAAGCAGTGATTATTTTAATGTGCAGTTGACCACTGCTTGTGCAGTTCTGAATCTAATTTTATGGAGTAAGTTTACATTTTATGTCAAATACTATATGTGCTTACATGGTAATAAAGCCCCCCTTCAGTCATGAATGACCATGGGATTTACACCTAAAAAGTTCCCCTCCAAGGAACAAGTCCGGACAGTCACCCATGCATACCAGCCTCCCTTCTACACGCCAAAGGAAAAGCAATGGCCGATACAGCTTGGCATCTGTGACATCACAACTCATTTCTACGGCTGAGTAAACTGGAGCAACGTGAAATGAAGTGTCTTGCTCAAGGTCACAATGTATCACCCTGTCCGAGAATTGAACTCACATCCTCCCGATTACAAGTCTAACCACTAAGCCATGCGCCTTCACGCTTACATGGTAAATGATGACTAAAAGACTAAAGAAAGCTCATAAAATGTTTAAAATAGCCATTAGAAATGTTTCTTCGACACTGACTATCAAAAACTCGGTCATAGTACTTGCCTCAAGCATTTGTGCAGTTCTAAAATGTCCTTACAATAAACCTTGGTGTTTACAAGTGGTTTGAAGCAAGCTTGGAGCAAGCCATTTTGACAGCGAGTGGGATAATCTTCCTAACACAGAAAACTTCATTAGGAATTCCAAATAACTTAAAATTTTTTTTAAAATAAACTCACCTAATGCCAACAACTGTTTGCAAAAGGCTGCAAAAACCAGACATTAGCATTGTTGTACATAAAAGTTTTGCTTTAAAATCTTCATCTGCCTGAGCACACACTAAGTTAGCAACAGTGAGGGATACTGTTAGACTTCCAGATAATGATAATAGAGCTTGCTGCAAATAATAATTCATAGAAGTGTCAGTGCCAATAGAGAGAGAGAGAGAGAGAGAGAGAGAGAGAGAGAGAGAGAGAGACAGAGAGAGTGTGTGTGTGTGTGTGTGTGTGTGTGTGTGTGTGTGTGTGTGGTGTGTGTGGTGTGTGTGGTGTGTGTGGTGTGTGTGGTGTGTGTGGTGTGTGTGGTGTGTGGTGTGTGTGGTGTGTGTGGTGTGTGGTGTGTGGTGTGTGTGTGTGTGTGTGTATGAATATACTGCCTGATGTGAAAAACATTAGACATGTGAGTGCAAGTGTGTATGTTCAGTTCACACACACATACATACACACCTCACAAATATGTGTATGTGTGTGTGTGTGTGTGTTGTGTAATTCTTATTGATTACTAAGAAGACTTAGTGATAGCAACAAACAACATTAGACATCAGAGGAAAGAATTAACAGTAAGATATATGAACAACTCATTTTTAGAACCGTTGAAAAGATAGGAGGTTTGGATTCAATGTCAGTAGTTGAGATATTTTAGAAAAATAGTCTAAGTTGGGAATCATCATCATCATCACCATTTTACGTCCATTTTCCATGCTAACATGGGTTAGATGAGTTTTCCTGTTGTAGTCAATGCTACATCAGGTGACCATGTCTAGCACCACCCACTTTACAGTGTGTACTGGGTGCTCTTTGTCGTGACACCTACACGACCACTTTACAGTGTGTACTGGGTGCTCTTTGTCGTGACACCTACACGACCACTTTACAGTGTGTACTGGGTGCTCTTTGTCGTGACACCTACACGACCACTTTACAGTGTGTACTGGGTGCTCTTTGTCGTGACACCCACACAACCACTTTACAGTGTGTACTGGGTGCTCTTTGTCATGACACCCACACGAACACTATAATATAACGGTATACAGCAGGTGTGGGTTTGAGTCACACCAGTAGTGATGTACACATTTTTCCATCACCAGGGGTTTATATTGATGTCACTAACCTTGAATTCAAAACAGTAAGAGATATTGTTAGGGTTTTAATAAATGATTTTGATTTCTTTTTTCTTTTTTGGGGGTGGGAAGAGGGTCTTAGATACAAAAAGGGAAGCACCCATGAACTTCTCAAGGCCTCTAAGATTGATAAAAGGAATGGAGGAAGAACTCTGAACTTCTCAGGATCTCCAAGACTGGGGGAAGGAATAGAGGAAACACTGTCTTTCTCATAGCCTCCAAGACTGGGGGAAGGAATGGCAGAAGCACTCTGATCTTCACAGGGCCTCCAAGACTGGTGAGAAAAATGGAAGGAGTTATTCTCAAGCAGGAGGTTGGGGTTGAATGGTTGCAACAGAATGGGCTCTGCTGAAGACATCCATGCGCCATGTTGTAGTGTTAAACTGGGTGAGCATGGTTGCTTCTAACAAGACGCTCTCAGGAAGAAGAAGAAAGAGGAGGAGGTCTGAGATCTTGTTAATCTTTAAAAGGCATGTGAATTATCACAATCGGGAGGTTGCCAGTTCAATTACCAGACCTGATGAGGCATTATGTCCTTGAGCAAGACACTTCATTTCATGTTGCTCTTTCTGCCAGGGGTTGCAACTGGTAGATAGTATCAGCAATAGAAAGACCAATGGAAACATTGTTTCCTTGGTCCAATTTAATGAGTTCCACCCCTTTCGGTAAGCGAGTGATGTCTGCGATCTTGTCAATTGATGAAAAAAAAATTATGAGGGATTTATGAAGCTCGTTATAGGAGTTAAATACAACATACAGGGGACAGACAAAAGCAAGACAGTTGTTCATTGTTGAAGTAGAGAAACATGGAGGTGGGGAGGGGTGAATGAGAGAGAGATAGACATAACAAAGGAGTGAAGAAGGGAGAGATAAACAATCAGGTGGAGAGGGAGAGAGATTGATTTAAATAGAGAAGGGGAAGGGGTAGAGAGAGAGATGTTCGGACATGTGATTGGTAAATAATTATGTTATTTATGTTGTTTAATAGAGTCTGAAGAAATCACTACAGAAATCAATACAGTAGAAATGTATTTTCCTGTTGTATTGATTGAAACATACATACATCAATTAATTAATTGAATGTAATTTAATCCTGGGGCAAAGGCCAAAGCTGAAGAATATGTATATTATGCACCACCTTCTCCCATACATTTCCCATGAGGACAAGCTGAAGTATTCATTCAGTGAAGCCTCCACCCCATGCTGTAAAGTGGTCCTGATGGCGACATGGCAAAAGTGCCCTGCGCACACTCTAAAGTGTCACAGTAAAAAGCACCCAGTACTCACTGTAAATGAGGTTGGCGTTTGGAAGGGCATCCAGCTGTAGAAACCAAGCCAGAATCAGTTCTGTATGAACAAGACATGGTCACCTGACCTAGCATTGCCCACAACAGAATAACTCATCAAACCCATGCTAGCATGGAAAAATGGACATTAAACAGTGATGAGGATAATGATATATATATAAGTAACCAGCCCACACTATATAGTGGTTATGTAGGTGTCACAACGGAGGCCCTCAGTCCACACTGTAAAGTGGTCATGTAGGTATCATCACAAAAAGCACCCAGCACACCACACTGTAAATGTGGTTGGCATTAGGAAGGGCATCCAACCGTAGAAACCAAACCAAAATCAGTTCTGTGTGGGCAAATTGCAGGCCCCCAACTGACCTCTTACAAAGGGCCTGTCCTCCCCATGCTAGCGTGGAAGATGGACATTAAACGATAATAAATAATAATAATAATAATAATAATAATATATATATATATATATATATATATATATATATACAAAGGAGCGTGACAAATGGAGAGATGCTGTGCTGAAGAAGACCCGTCCCACCCTTGCAAGCAAGTACAAGCGGGCTTAAGATGATGTGTGTGTGTGTGTGTGTGTGTGTGTCTGGTTCAATCAGGGTTAGCCACAGTAAGTAAGGTACTCAGTACATAGAGTATATAATGTTAAATATAGAAATGGCTTCTACAGGGCTTTCCTAATGATTTCATTCAAATGAAACAGTTCTAGTCCTGTAGAAGCCATTTCTATATTAAACATTATATATATATATATATATAGATAGATAGATACACACACCACACATAGAGAAAGAGGGAGATGAAATTAAAAGAAAAACAACAAGATGAAAAAAAGAAAGGAGGAAGTAGAATAGAATTATGATGAGAGAGATATTAAAGTGAATGGCAAGCAATGGGATATGACAGAAGTCTCACCTGTATTCCAAACAGAAACGTGAGATGTAGTGGTGGATTATCTTCAATATTATATTGTAGGGACCTGCGACGTTTCATGTTAGTATTCTTCATCTGGATGCTGCTAGTTTTGTTCCTGACAACAGGGAGCTCTTTGGGATCTGATATATCATTACTCATTATGTTCTGGGTAGAAAACAAATACAATATGTGTGTATATATATATATATATATAGAGAGAGAGAGAGAGAGAGAGAGAGAGAGAGAGCGAGAGAGAGAGAGAGAGAGAGAGAGAGAGAGCGAGAGAGAGAGAGAGAGAGAGAGGGGGAGGGGGGAGAGAGAGAGAAAAAAGGTGAAGTTGGAAATAGCACAGAAATATATTTTAGGGTCTGTTTTTCTTTTTTTTTTCCTTTCTTTGATTCGTCAAAGTGATATTATTGAAAAGATGACATTATTGAAAAAAAAGAGAGGAACAAATCTTTTAAAAAAAGAGTTTTATAAAGTATTTCCGGTTTCGATGTATTATTAAAATTCATCTTATCAAATGTTGAGTATTACAATTAAAAAGAATTAATAAGAATTAAAATTAAGTGTTGGAGTAAGTTTTTTCCCCCCAGCGTCGAAGATGCTACTTTTTTCCTAAAAAAAGTCTCAAAAATCTACCATGCGTCCTGGAGGCAAAAGGTTGTTTATTATTTTTTTTCAAAATTAGGGTGAGTCTTCGAGGACGAAGCGTCTTTGGTGCCGAGAAATACGGTATATATATATATATTTGAAAAAAAGGAAAAGAAGGTTTTCACTTGTAGTTGATATTCTATAACAACTTAATTTTATAATTTTACAATTTTGCTAAGTAGATCTAATAAGTCCTTTGTTAACTTTGGTAGAAATTTTTTTTTTAAATCCTGGTTAACTTTCTGGGGAACTTGCATTCGTCGGTGGTGATTGTCAAACTGATCTAAAGTGTTACTGTATTGGTGTATATATAGAGTATTTGGCTGTGTGTTTGGGAAAGTGTTATTGAGGTGTAAAGATAGTGTTACCTTGGGAGAGATTTAATTGTCCCTATATTTCGGATTTCGCATCCATCAACTGGGGGTTTTCCGAGCGCGAACTCCGAAATATAGGGACAATTAAATCTCTCCCAAGGTAACTCTATCTCGTGTTATTATTTTTATTTTTTACGCTCTTTCCTACGTTCCTCTACACACTATATATCTCATTCTACATTCCCTTACATCTCTCTCTCTTCACCACCGGATTCTGTTACCCGGAGATTTACCCATCTGTATAGTTGAGGCTTCCAAAACGACCAAATTTTATATATATATGTATATATATATATATATATATATACATATATATATATGTGTGTGTGTGTGTATATCTAAAGTCTGTCTTAAGCCAGAAGGCTCATTTGGCGGTGCTTATCCCGGTTTCATGGCGTGAAGCAACTGAGAGTACAAGACTCCCCCCTGGACAGGACGCCAGTCCATCGCAGGGTTAAACCCCTAGCTATTGCTGGTACTCATTTTCAGCTGAATATACTGGAGCAACGTGAAATGAAGTGTTTTGCTCAAGAACACAACACGCAACCCAGGAATCGAACACACGACATTATGATCGTAAGTCCAACACCCTTACCACGTGCCTCCACATACATACATATATATATAGATATATATTTGAAAAAAGGAAAAGAATGACTTCACTTGTAGTTCTAAGCAATTTGATTTAATTTTATATTATGAGTTGGTTGATCTAGTAAGTTCTTTGTTAACTTAGGTGGGAAGATTTTTAAAGATTCCTGTTTAACTTTGTTAGAGAACTTTCTTGCATTCATCTGTGGTGATTGTCAAACTGAGATCAGGTTGTGTTTTGATGTGTGACTCTATATATATGAGAGATTTGGATGTGTGTGTGGGGGGTGGGGGCCAATGAGTGTGGGAGTGAAGGAGTGTTGATGAAGATTTAAAGGAATTAAAGCATACACATATATGTGTATATGTGTATGCTTTAATTCCTTTAAATCTTCAACACTCATTAACACCCCACCCACCCTCCACCCCCAGACACATCCAAATCTCTCTCATATATTGAGTCACACATCACAACCTAACCTGATCTCAGTTTGACAATCGCCATCAACGAATGTGAGAAAGTTCTCCAGGAATCTTTAAAAATCTTCCCACCGAAGTTAACAAAGAACCTACTAGATCAACCAACTCACAATATAAAATTAAATCAAATTGCTTAGAACTACAAGTGAAGTCATTCTTTTCCTTTTTTCAAATATACTTAACTGTACTAAGGATTTCACACATTTTCCAATATATATATATACACACGTATGTATGTGTGTGTGTGTGTGTGTATATATGTATATATATATATATATATAAATATATATATATAAATATATATATATATATATATATATATATATATAGAAGTTAGTTCCACAACAATAAAATAACCCAGATAAACGATCGTCCATGATGCTCACAAGCCACATATGTTTACTTGAAGAACGAATAAACATCCTGCCGATATTACATAACAGTACCTGTCTAAATACAAGATCTGATTTCTATAATCGCTGTCCCTATGCAGCCAAATATTTATTATCTAACTACAAAAACCCAGACTAATTTCATCCAGTGGGGACCCAACCTGTTTGTATCCAGAGTGATCTCAATCATCTCCCTTTTCATCAGTCTAAGTTGAGTTCCCTCTCTTGCCAGCGAACTTGCGCATGACCAATGTTTTTCATATAACCTTCCATTTTTCAGCTATAAACCATTCAGTCAAGTGTGAAAATCTGCATGGAGAAACATGTGTCCTTGATAATGGTTAATTAACGGCTGAGCTCTTATTACCCTTAGTATTGAATACTCTGGTGCATTATGGTCCACCTGGTATGTTACCATGCCCTCTTTGTTATATATTTATATATATATATATATATATATACATATATATATGCAGAGGTTATATTTAATTTGTTGGGATTCAACAAGCTTAAACATGTTTATAACTGATATAAAGCACTCAACAGTTAGTGGAGTAAATATACAATATATTAATAAATGGAAACTATATTTATAAAACCAAAATTATTTTATTATACATATTTCAAGGGCAACCAAGGTAAATTATGGTGCGCTTTCATCAGATAAAATACAGATTTATCAAACAAATCTGTATTTTATCTGATGAAAGCGCACCATAATTTACCTTGGTTGCCCTTGAAATATGTATAATAAAATAATTATGGTTTTATAAATATAGTTTCCATTTATTAATATATTGTATATATATATATATATGTTATACTTTGGGAGGGTAATACTGCCAAAGCATGACTCTCACAAAGTATAACAATATCTGTTTCAACACACGTTTTCAGATAAGAAATCTTGCAAAACGAATTCAAAAACAATATATATATATATATATTTATATATATATATATATATCACAGAAAAAAGAGAATCAGTCAGTGTTGCTACGAAAGGAATTTATTGGACATATTACAATTGTTTCTCGGGCGACCAGCTCGGCACGATCGATGTGGTGATCAAACCTGACTCTGAAATCGTGCGGTCCTCAGATACGTCTCGATTCTACGAAGCAGATTTTCCTATTATCCTTTAACATCAAATTCCTTCGTTTGTTGATTATATATATATATATATATGGAGGCACATGACTTAATGGTTAGGGTGTTTGATTTACAATCATAATTTTATGTTTCATTCCTGGAGTTGTACATTGTGTTCTTGAGCAAAACACTTCATTTCATATTGTGCCAGTACACTCAGCAGAACATTAGTACTGTCTGTTGCTGGGGGTTAACCCTGTTATGGTCTGGTGTCCTGTCCAGAGGGTAAGTCTTGTACTTTCAGTCATTTAAAACCAATAAAAACTGGGATAGGCACTGGCCTAATGAGCCTCTGGGCTGGGGACAGACTTTAACTTTATATATATCTCCTGCTTAACAATCGATGTTGCTTGTTTATAACCTGTGATTAGCAGTTCAACTAAGTAAGATCAATAAAATATGAATATCAATTAAAAATTGAGGTTAAAATTTAAGCAAAAGTTTATGGTTTTTCTGTTTTGTTTTGTGAGGATTGATGGTTAACCCTTTAGCATTTAAACTGGCCATATCTGGCCAGAATTCTCTCACCTCTTTCTGTTCAAACCAGTCATAACTGGCCACTCCTGCCAATGTTAACATATTGTTCTCAAAATGAATATCAAAATATTGTAGATTCAATATTATGTGAGATAATTATGTGAAAATACAATAGTAAATATAAAGTAATGTAAATGCTAAAGGGTTAAAATAAATACAGGGAATAATGTGATCAACTCAACCCTTCAAGATATTGAACAGGATTCAGGATGAGGCACTGATTGAAAAACCATTAAAAGAATAAGCAACATTGTAAATTAAAACATCTCTTACATTGGACAGGAGGTGATTCCAAGGGCAGTCAATTTTCTCTGAAATTTGGTTCTAGAAAAACAAAACAAAAAAGAAAATAAATAATCAGAACATATGAAGAAATCTTTTAAACACGGGATCCCTATTTGGGGCCACATTTTTGGAAAAACACAATTCATTTGACAATATTTTTGTTATCAACATCCCCATCATCATTATGGGTTCAATAAAATATAATACCAGTTAAGTCCAGTCCCCACCCACCAAAAATTGATAGCACTGTGCCTGAATTAGAAACTGAAACAGGGAGACGATGATGGAGACAAACTTAGTGATATCAAAGACCATTGGTTTTGGTCTGTTACCACACAATATCTGGATTTTCTATATGTTATCTGAGAAAACAATCCTATGATATAATGGTTTCTGATTTATAATAATAAATCAGAACAGGATTTGAAATCAGAATTGCCCTTTATGTTCCGATTTAAAATCCCGTCGAGGTAAGCTTTGCCTTGCATCCTCGTGGGGGTCGATAAAATAAAGTACCAGTAATGCACTGGAGTCGATTTAATCAACTTTCCCCTCCACCAAAATTGCTGGCCTTGTGCCTATAGTAGAAAACATCATTATTATTATCATCATCATCAGGCAGTTGATTGGCAATAACGGTAGAGTGTTGGACAACATGCTTTGTGGCATATAGTTACGGACCTTTACATTTTGAGTTCGCTTTTCATTTTTATGGAGTTGATAAAATAAAGTACCAGTAATACACTGAGGTCAATTTAATCGATTTCACCTCCCCCCAAAATTGTTGGTCTTGTAACTAAATCAGAAACCATATCATAGGATTGTTTTCTCAGATACTAACTATATAGTGTAGGCGCCACGAAAAAGCACCCAGCACTCACTGTAAATGAGGTTGGTGTTGGGAAGGGCATCCAGCTGTAGAAATCAAGCCAAATCAGTTCCTGTATGAGCAAGGCATGGTCAGCCGACCAGACACTGCCCACAACAGGACAACCTGTCTAACCCATGCTAGCGTGGAAGAACGGACGTAAAACGGTGATGATGATGAAACATTTAATTGGTCTATAGCTGTCCTTGCTTTTCACTTTTTTTTTATTTTTGTTTCTTTTGCCTCTTCTCTCTCTTGCTGTTTATTAATTATAAGATGGTATTAAATATTTTTCACACTCTGTCATGGCTTGGCTTATCAGCTTTACACAGACATTTAAATTGATTAAATAAATAAATAAATTAGTAAATAAATATGCTTTGCCCTTTTCTTATCATTTGGTAAACTTACTCTTTTATTGTGCAACCTATATATATATATATATATATATATATATATATATATGTGTGTACTTTTTCCTTCCCCATCTGTCATTTATCATCTACTATAACATTGCGAGAATGTCATTTATTACTTTCTCTTATTACAGAAATAGTTGAATGTCAATCTATAGATTTTACTTTACTGTGTGGCTTTGATTACAATAAGAAAAGGCAAGGAGAGTAAAA
>OZ024745.1:120984749-121152249 GCA_964016885.1 Eledone cirrhosa
TGGGTAGTTAGCTAGAAGGGCAAGGTTTAAATAAGATCCCCGTATTTTGGGCATAATTTAACAAGCATAAAAAATACAAGATTTATTTTGAAAAATACACTAGAATTATCGAATAGAAAAGCAACAAGAATTGGATTCTGGGAGAAATGATACAGATTGATGAATGGACTAGGGAATTAAAATGGTGAGAAGAGTGAAGAAATATTTTTACGTTACATTACACCGTGTTATTAGCAGCCTAGCCTTAATAGGGTTGGCGGTTTCTGAGGTTTCGTACTTGCAAAGGATTTATTTTATATTTGGAGAGAGCGGAAGGGAATGGGGGCAAATCAGTATGATATAGAGGAGGGGGGGGCGTTGAAAATAGGAGGTAGCAGAGGTTAAGAGTTTAAATAAAGTCCTCGAATTTGGGGCATAATTTAACAAGCATAACAAAATATATATAAAATATATAAGAAGATTTGTTTTGAAAAATACGACAGAATTAAGGTTAGCGATATATATATATATATATATGATATATATATCATATATATATATCATATATATATATATCATATATATATATATCATATATATATATATCATATATATATATATCATATATATATCATATATATATATATCATATATATATATATCATATATATATATATCATATATATATATATCATATATATATATATCATATATATATATATCATATATATATATCATATATATATCATATATATATATATATATCATATATATATATATATATCATATATATATATCATATATATATATATATATCATATATATATATCATATATATATATATATATCATATATATATATATATATATATCACCGCAAGGTGGCCGTGGAGGTGCCACGGCAAAAAAGCACCCAGCCCACACTGTAAAGTGGACGTGTAGGCGCCACGAAAAAGCACCCAGCACTCACTGTAAATGAGGTTGGTGTTAGGAAGGGCATCCAGCTGTAGAAATCAAGCCAGATCAGTTCCTGTATGAGCAAGGCATGGTCAGCCGACCAGACACTGCCCACAACAGGACAACCCGTCTAACCCATGCTAGCGTGGAAGAACGGACGTAAAACGGTGATGATGATGATGATGATGATATATATATATCATATATATATATCATATATATATATCATATATATATGATATATATATATATATGATATATATGATATCCCCCGGGCCTAGCAATTAATTTATTAATTCTATTAGACAATTCTATTGACTAATTAATTTCTTAAGTTTATTTAAAAACAACCCGGTTGAAAGCTTAATTCGATTTGTGCAGTTTTTTGCAATTCTTGCAATAATTTTACACATTCTGAATCCATCCACCAAACCGGGGTTACCTCCCTTGCAAGGCAAACACGTGGGGTAAATCACTCCAATACTACTACTGCTAGGAACCTGCTCACTGGGTGAGAACAAAATACCTGTTGACAAAATGGCAGCCTTGTTCGATCGTTATACTAAAAGCATATATTGAAAGCTGACAGTATAATTGATTTAGGTGACACAGAAACCTTCCACTGGATTATACCATCAATTTCCAGGAGGTCTAGGTAAATTCCTTTGTTTAACCTGTTTAGCTTGCTTCGTTTTTTCGGCTCCGGTAGCTAATAGCTTCATGACCGCCATTTTCAGTTTGTTTGGCCTCTATAACGTATGTTAATTGCTCTGGTCTTCTTTTAGTCCATTGAGCGCTTGCCGCATATCTTGAAAATTGCGTTTCGCTTTGTTTTTGACCACAGCCGAAATGCGATCTCGCTGAAATTATATTTGTGTGTATATATATATATATATATATACACACACACACAAGCTAAGAATGTAGGTTTTATATATAGCAGTTGCACCAGGACAGTAAGCAGCAAACGACCACAGGAAACAAGCACTACCAAATTCTGGGACGGCTCGGTAGAAACAGTAGACAGCATCTGCTACCTAGGTCACCAAATTAGCAGCGGAGGTGGGTGTTCTGAAAGTACAGTAGCCAGGGTAAGAACGGAATGGAAGAAGTTCAGGGAGCTACTACCACTGCTAGCTGCAAAGAGCTTTTACCTCAAAATGTGAAAGACAGACTGTATGATGCATGTATACGAACAGCAATGTTGCATGGTAGTGAGACCTGCATAGATGGGAAAGAAATTGATGTTGTGTGCTCCGATGGGTGTGTAATAGTAATATACGTGAACGACAAAGCATAAACAAATTGAGAGAGAGACTAGGCAAAAGAGGAAATGCAGTGTGCAGGAGAGGAGATTACATTGGTATGGACATGTGATGCGTATGAAGGATGACAGCTGTAAAAAGGTGCAGAGCAAGCACTAAAAGTCAATGGAAGCCTTGGAGTGGGGAGACCCAAGAAGACCTAGGATAAGGTGATAAAAGCTTATCTTGCCCAATTGCACCTCTCATAGACGATGACACAGGACTAAGACCTCTGGCGTTACAGAGTAATACAGAAGACCCAACTTCCCACAGATACAAGCTGAAGCATATAGACAGTGTGCTCTCACTGTAAAGTGGTCATGTAGGTATCACGACAAAAAGCACCCAGCACTCACTGTAAATGAGGTTGGCACCAGGAAGGGTATCCAGCTGTAGAAATCTAGCCAGAAACAGTTCTGTGTGAGCAAGACATGGTCACCTGACTTGGCATTGCCCACAACAGGACAATTCGTCTAACACAAGCTAGTGTGGAAAAATGGACGTAAAACGGTGATAATGATGATGACACACACATATATCTCTCTATATATAAAATTCTTTGTCTCTCTGTCAGTCTGTTTCCTATGCATTCTGAAACGGCTCAACAAAATCAAATCAAATTTTAGGAGGTAATAGTATTGAACCCTGGGAGTATCAACATGTAATTTTTATTTTCATTTTGATTAAAACAATATAAGTGTTTATGTAAAATAATATTTTTATAATCAACTATAAACCACGACCACGACAACGACTTCACATTTTGTATATGAGTGTGTATGTGTCTGTGAGTGTGTGTTATTGCGTTCGTTAAGTACATTAGGCCTCAGAACGTCAAACACACACACGCACATATCTGCACATACAAGTATATACGTGTTGACTGACAAGTATATGTGTGTGAATTTAGACGTCACATTTTGTATATGAATGTATATGTCTGTGAGTGTGTGTGTGTGTGTGTGTGTGTATTTGGTGTGGGCGTTTGTTAGGTACTGTTAGGCCTCAGTAAGTTGCACAGAGAATTAAACACACATTTTCACATACATATACATGTGCTGACTGACAAGTATATGTATGTGAGTGTATGTGAGAGTGTATATGTGTGTGAGTATACATACATTTCTGTGACGACTGACATAACGAACACACACACACATCTAAAGAGAGAGGGACACATAGAGGGAGAGGCTGAGAGAGAAAGAGATTGGCTGTTATACAGAGAGAGAGAGATACAATCACAAACGACTCTTCAAGGCAGAATAAACTGGCTAAGAGCGGCGTTTTCATATGATCCATCGAAGAATTATAGAAATGATCCTAAAGTCGCAATTGGTAGCTTGGATATTACACTTGGCATGTGTTGCTTAGGAGGAAATGTCAGACTTCCACTGATAGAGGACCCTCCAGCTTTTATCCATCTACTGCTTACATACGATACTAACAAAGCTAAACAATTCAGAAGCAATGTTATGTGGTATATTGCTGTGTTTCAGATGACGCCCTTTGGAGCTGAAAAAGATCATACTGACTATGGTTATTTCACAACATTTAAAATCCAAGGTCAATGCTACCATTTAATCGGCAGTTTACTCATCCAGCTTAATAAGGAAGTTTTATTCTTGTTTTTTTAGGTCTTTCTCTCTCTCCCTCACACACACACACACAGACAGACACACACACACTACGGTCTCACCTCATACTGTTAACCAGACAACACATCCAATATAGTCATTTTCTCTTCTATCCGTCTTCTATTAATTCTTCTCTCGGGTGAAGCTGTGTACCTTAGCTAGTATATATATATATATATAAAACTATTCTAGAACAGGAAAAAAAAAATACCAAAACAATCCCAAACATTAAATTAATTATAATGATCTTTGCAAACTCTTTCTATAGAATATTCCATACAAACTGTGTTTACTCCCACTAACCTTGGAATATAATCAATAACAGAACAGAATCTACAAAACAAACAAACAAAAAACAATATACAAAATTAGACTTCCTACCTACCATCATCATCATCACTGTTATCATAATCGTCATCACCATCTTTTTGCTGTCGTCATCATTACCATAACCTCATCATCATTACTGTTATAATAATTATCATAATCATCATCACCATCATTATCATCGCCGTCTTTTTGCTGTCATCATCATCATTGTCACCACCTATGACAACAATGATGATGACAACCACCACCATCAAAATCGTTTTATATCTTTTTTTTTCTTCATCACAGTGAATAGAATGTAGTTCTCTAAGGTAGAACCACATTTAAAAGATGATCGGTGGAAAAATCAATAATTGCCAACATACAAATGACACACACATATACACACAGATTTTAAATGCTTGACAGATCAAAGGAAAAAGTTGTTTTTTTTATTTCCCAACTATTTATCACAAAATCCTTAGAAAATTGTACTTTGAATTCTAAATGTCGAAACTACTGATTTTATCAACTGACAATGTAAATATATAAATAGTTTACTGGGTGGTTAAGACATGGTTTAGCTCTTCCTTGAGCAATCTGGATCTGGTGATTGGGGTCAATAGTAGATGTACGTTTTATTTGCATTCCAGCCGATGGGCTGAGGCCATACTGGGGCACCGCCACTGATGCTACACTTTCTATAGCCAGCCTTCCCTGGTTGACCATTGATGCAAAAGGGAGGTTGTTACTGCTGCTCTTGTTTGTGCTTTGCCTCGTGCTGTAGGTTCATCAGGGACCTTGGTCAGTAGAATGTTGAGATGTCTCTTGTAAATATCTATATGCACACCATGTAGATTTCTCAGATTTTATGGCAGCGTATTAAAAATCTGGAGTCGCTTCAACCCCTGGCTATTGCAGTATGTGGTCCTTATTCTTGATGCAACAGGTGGGACCTTTGGCACTACACAGTGACATCCTGTTCATTGGCTGGTCCTGCCTTCAATGCTGAAGTTTGGTGCTAACTCCTCCAGGATCTTCCATATGTATATCACTGTGTATATATCACTTTCGTGTCATAAGAATAGCTTATGAAGGAGGCTGTCCGTATAACAGATGGCATGTCAGAGCCACCGCAAACAGTAGTGGCCCCACATCAGTTCCCTGGGGCATGCCTCTTGTTATTAACATTTCCTTTGAGATGGCTCTGTTGGCTGCAACAGTTTGTCTTCTATCTTAAGAAGTCATGAAGCCATTCACCTAGTTTTCCAGCTATGTAGTTTGTGACATATCATTCCATGATCAACCTTGTCGAAGGCCTTTGCAGAGTCGAGATATATCACATCGACATTTGAATGGTCATAATGCTTTAAGAGCTGCGTAAGACAATTTCGACACGGGCAAAAGCCATGTTAAGTGTCAGATCATTTTCCTCAAGAAAAGTAATCAGTTTGCTTCTGATGGTTTGTTCCATGACTTTGCTGATATATGAAGCCAGGGAGACAGGTCTGTAGTTTTGAGCATCTTCTCTACTTCCTCCTTTATAGTTTATATTTGTCTGTATTTGTGATTGTGATTGGCTTTGGTTTAATCTGAGTGTATTTATGTTCAAGTTAAAGCAATTGATGGGTCAATTGTTGAGAATAAGACGAAGATGAAGAAGTAGAAGAAAAGGAAGAAAAAAGAAAAAGAAGGCATTGAAGAGAAAAAGAGATAAGAAGATCATTATTGTGGTGAGTGTCCTAGGTGTAATAAATCTTCAATGAGAAGATGTCTTAATAGATGGATGCTAAGTACTAGGTTGATAACAAATAAACTAATAAGGTAGACATTTACTTGGGTGTTTTAATTCAGATATAGTGAAAACATTTGGTTATTGGATTAATTTATAAATTGCTAACTTGAGAAAGCAATATTAGGTGTAAGACTAGTTTTGTATATTTGTGGTGGGTGATTTATGGGTGTGTCCTCCACCATCCTGAATTTATAGAGATTCATTGATCTATTTTCTGCTGCAGATTAGCAGATGTAGAATAGGAAAGTTTAACGTTAAAGCAGTTACGGATTTGGTGATATTCATGGTTAGGTGGGAAGTGTTTTTCTAAGATTGTAAAATATTTTCTAGGTATTTATCCCTCGGTCTCTATGTTGCATGGTGCATTATACCATGTGATTTTTCTTTTATGGCATCTATTTCTAGTTTTTTCTCTATTTTTATGGTTATTCTCAATTTGATGAGTGGTGTTAGTGTTATTAGTTGGAGGGAGTACTATACCTACTACTACTGCTTATATGTTGTAGAATAGGATTGCTCTTGCTATTATTATGCGATTTTGGAGTATTATATTGTTGCCTAGGTGTGCCTGTATATTTCTCTGTGGTAGCATTATTTCGCAATTCAAGCCCAACACTATTAGAAATTTCAGTAGACTTTTAGTCAGAAAGGTTAGCAGGTGGAAGTACTTGTATAGGTGTGGTTAAGAATGATTATTTATAGAAATAGGTGAATGTACATTTAAAGTTACCTCAGAGTTATGACATAAGAGGTTTTTATTTACATTATCAAATTGCCTGGTTGAGTTATTAGTGCCTATATTGTTAGTAGAGATGGAATTCGGTGCTAAAAGATTTATGGCATTCATTATTAGAAAGAGGATTAGTAGAGTTGTCGTTAGGTAATAAGTTCCTGTTTTCCACAGAGTTTGTATATCCAGAGTTAGTTCTAGATCTGGGGATTAAATTCACGGAGGAAGTTATAGTAGAAATAAGATTATTAGAACAATTCTTGAGTACTAATTTTTTATGCTTCGTAGGTGTTGGGTCATTGCTACTATTCTTTGATACATATATATATATATATATATATATATATAAAGGTAGTATAATAAGTAAGGCAATCAAAGATATGAAGACGGGTAAGGCAGCCGGGCCTTCGGAAATAGTTGCTGAAATGCTGAAAGCATCTGGAACGGTGGGACACACTATGGTCACCCGGATAGTAAACCAAGTCATACAGAATGGGGCCGTTCCGATGGACTGGCGTAGCAGCATCATCATTAACTGCTACAAGGGTAAAGGAGATGCTCTTGATAGGGGTATCTATAGAGGCATTAAATTAATCGACCAGGTCATGAAGGTCACAGAAAAAGTAATAACACAACTAATCAGAGAACGAATTGATCTAGATGAAATGCAGTTCGAGTTTGTGTCAGGTAAAAGTACCACAGACGCTCTTTTCATTGTACGACAACTACAAGAGAAGTACC
Source organism: Eledone cirrhosa (assembly GCA_964016885.1). Classification (NCBI taxonomy): domain Eukaryota; kingdom Metazoa; phylum Mollusca; class Cephalopoda; order Octopoda; family Eledonidae; genus Eledone; species Eledone cirrhosa. The sequence goes on from OZ024745.1 coordinate 120,992,198, forward strand.
TAGCTAAAAGTAAACTCTTATACTTAGCTTTTGTTGACTTGGAGAAAGCCTTTGACAGAGACCCCCGTTCCATTATCTGGTGGGCGCATAGAAAACTAGGTGTTGGTGAATGGCTTGTGAGAGCTATACAAGCCATGTATAAAGAAACAGTCAGCAAGGTTAGAATTAACAACGAATATAGTGAAGAATTTAGCGTAAAAGTTGGTGTTCATCAGGGCTCCGTTCGTAGCCCACTACTATTTATTATTGCCCTTTAGGCTATAACAGAGGAGTTCAAGACCAGCTGCCCATGCAGATGATATAACGCTCATAGCTGAATCAATGGCTGAACTAGAGAAGAAATTCCAAACATGGAAGCATGGCCTAGAATCAAAAGGACTTAAAGTTAACTTGTCTAAGACTAAAGTTCTAGTTTGTAGGAAGGAAAATAGGGCACCAGTCCCATCTGGGAAATGGCCATGCTCAGTGTGTAGGAAAGGAGTAGGCAGAAACTCCATTTTATGTCCCAAATGCAAAGTATGGGTGCATAAAAGATGTAGTGGGATCACAGGTAAGCTAACTAAGAATATAGATTTTATATGTGGCCGGTGCTCTGGTGCAATAAGTAGCAGCAAGTGCCCACAGAATACTAGCTCATTCCATTGCACAGATGGTCCTATAGAAATAGTGGACACCTTCCGTTACCTGGGTGACAAAATCAGCAGTGGGGGAGGGTGCTCTGAAAGTACAGTAGCTAGAGTCAGAACGGGATGGAAAAAGTTCAGAGAGCTTATACCACTATTGGCCGCTAAAGGGTTCTCTCTAAAAATGAAAGGCAGGCTGTATGATGCCTGCATACGAACAGCAATGTTACATGGCAGTGAGACCTGCGTATTGTGTGCAGAGGATATACGCAGACTGGAGAGAAACAAAGCTTGCATGCTACGATGGATGTGTAATAGTAATATACGTGAACGGCAAAGCATAAACGATCTAAGGGAGAAATTAGAAATAAGAGGGATCAGATGTTGTTTACTCGAGAGAAGACTACGTTGGTACGGTCACGTAATGCGCATGAAAGACGACAGCTGTATAAAAAAGTGCAGGGCGATAAAAATAGACGGTAGCCCCGGAGTAGGCAGACCCAGAAAAACCTGGGACGACTTGATAAATTCCGACCTCACACACTTACACCTCTCCAAGACAATGTCACTGGACCGAGATCTTTCGCGCTACAGTCATACAGAAGACCCGCCTTGCCTAAGTACAAAGCGAAACCTACAGTCAGGAGGCACCTCTAACTTTTAGCTTCCAGACCTTCCTTTTCCACACCTTTATGTATGTCTCATTTTGATAACAGAATTCGTCCCACTCACGTTGCAATCTTCGATTGAAGCTATTGGTGCTGCTATCCTGCCTTTAAGCTCATTGAGGTTACTAGCTAATGGTGGAACAAAAACATGTTCCTTAACGTATCCCCATAAGAAGTCGCAGAGTGTCATATCCGGAAATCTTGGAGGATAAGAGTGTAAGGCCTTGTCTCGAAATCCTGCATGCCCTGTCCAGTGTTGTGGAAGGATGTCATTGAAGAAATCCAGCACTGACGATTTGTTAAGCCTTCATTACGTTCATTGATTGGTGACGCGTGTTTCGCTATTGATCAGCTCAAGGTTCGATCTGGCCTGACTCTGGAATCAAAAGTTCGTCAGACCTCTGCTGTTGTAATGACAGAATTCTATCATTACAGAATATATATATATATATATATATATATATATATATATATATATATATATATATAATTACAATTTAGATTCAGGCATAGTTGTATTAAAATTTCGTATTTCTGAAGAAATACAGTATGTTTAAAATAAATATTTAGAGAGTTGTAGCTATGCCAAAACACCAGCGACTAACGCCGTCTGGCGGTGTCCAGCAGAAGCAAGGGGGACAATCGTGGATGTGCATTTCAGACTGAACTGGTTCTCATCAGCACGATCCCTCCCACACTTGCGACTGCTGGACTTTGAAAACAGGTGAGAATATATGTTTTTCTCGTTTGTGTAAATGAGGTGATTAATCTTATTTGCATATGAAGCAGTTCAGTTAGATGTTTGTTCAATGGAACAGCCTGCTTGTGAAATTAGCATGCAAGTGGCTGAGCATTCTACAAACACGTTTTCCACACTTCCATGGGTTGGATGAGTTGTCATGGTCCAAGCAACCTCATCTTTCTCAAACCTTCAATATTTGGCATGGTTGATATGGCAGGATGCCTTTCTTAAAGCCAACCATCTTACAGGGTGTACAGTCTGACACAAAGTGTGACAAGGCTGACCCCTTGAATTACAGGTACAACTCATTTTTGTCAGCTGAGTGGACTGAAGCAATGTGAAATAAAGTGTCTTGCTCAAGAACACAATGTACCACCTGGTCTGGGAACCAAACTCACAACCTTATGGTTATAAGCTGAACACCCTAACCACTACTATGCCACATGCCTTCCACAAAATATATATTACCAATATAATAATTAAATAAATAATTAAGTAAATAAATAACAGTAAGAGTGTTGTATTCTGGGTAAACAAGTAGAGAAGAGGAGGTGGAAGAAAATAAGCAAATATTATATAATTAAGTAGAGCAATAGCAAATATAGCCAGAGTGATGTTTATGTGTAGACAGGAAGTAGATTGAGAGGAGGGTTAGAGATCAGGGGTAGGGGGACATGTACTGACCTTTGGCGGGTTTTCTATCAGGTGTTAAGAACATGGGAAACTTTAGGTAAATATTATCTACTGTTGGTAGAGCAGACTAAGTAAATAATACTGGTTCACATTGTTCATAATGGTGTTGACAGCTTAACAAGGTGTGAGGATGTCTCTATGTGTGTATATGTGTGTTGTGAAGTAACGTAGCTTATTGGTTAGAGTGTTCCAGCTCACAATCATAATTTCTTCTTCTTTACCCACTTACTCCTGGGAGGGTAATTGTGGCAGAATCCTTAACCCTTTAGCATTTAAACCAGCTGTATCCGGGCCAGAATTCTCTCATCTCTTTCTGTTCAAACCAGCTGTAACCTGCCACTCATATTGATGTTAAGGTATTGTTCTCAAAATAAATAATATCAAAATCTCATAGATTCTATATCATGTATATAATTATGTGAAGTAAACCTTTTACCATGAAAATATAATAGTATATATAGAGTAATGTAAATACTAAAGGGATAAGTATGCCTTAATGGCTCCTATTGTTCCGGCTGGAGCCCAAACTTTGGTTTCCAATTTCCAATGGTATATTGTGTCCTTGAGCAAAACACTATTTCAAGTTGTTCCAGTCAACTTATCTGGCAAAAACAAGTTGTACCTCTTATTCAACAGGCTAATCTTGATGTGTCATACTGAATTTTACACACATAATGGGCACACATTTCTGTTGAATGCTCAGCTATGTGCATGCTAATTTCACAAGTAGGTGATTCCTTTGATCAAACAACACGAACATTCATTGTGTGTATGTTGCAGGGGCTGAAGGCATAATGACTTTTGAATTTGAGAGTGGTGACAACTTGAAGAGGCTTGAGAAAGTATGTTAGGCAATGAAATCAGAAAAGGATAAATATAAAAATAAAATTTATTTGTCTGTCTCTCCCTTTCATACTTGATACTAAATCAGAAAGTATGAAGAAGACTCATCACATCACCACTCCCAACGTTTAACAATATGAAGAATTTCATTGCTTTTTGCATAAAATAACAAACTCCTTCCCCCCACCTTGGATTCTCATTTATTTCACAATGTTTCAAGCAAATTATATCACTCTCTTATCCTTACTGCTGAGCTAACTGAGCAACTGTCTGAAGTATCAAAGAAACAATCCAGAGTTTACTGAGAAATTAATTTCCCATATGGAGGACTGTCACAAACTGCAGTGTATTTTTTTATACCAATCTGTTTGAGGCCACTCCTGGTCTTATGATACAAAACTTCCAGTTTTAAGGTGATTATATTTAAATTAATACATTTTCTCATAATTTTATGCAAGAAACCTTCCTTCAGTTACATTTGAAACACTATCTTTACAATGAAAAAGTTAACCATTTTACAATCCTAAGTTCCCAACAGCTCTCTGGAGAATGGCTAGTTTATCTGAAATATATCAGGAATAATAAATATTACTGAAGTAACAAAATCTTGTTTCTCATTTTTCTTTCCCTTGATTTTACTCGTTTTTACCTCTCTTGTCTGAATTTGTTGACAATCTTGTCTACATTGTAGCAACTTCCTAAACATACCCACTTTATTCCCTTACTGGTTTCAGTTACTGGTTTGCTGTCAGGCAGGGGCCCCACTTTCAACAGTTTTAGTCAATCATACCAACCCATGATCTATTGAGTTCTACTTCATTCTTCTTCAGTTGATATGATCAACTAACTCCCCTCTCCAACGTATGGCCATGTTTACCTAGAGCAAAGGTTCTCAAACTTTTTGCCCCCCTCTCGGCCATGTAATAAACTCAGCTCCCCCAACCGTATTTCCAGAGAGACCTACCTACATGCAAATTGTAAATAATATATAATAAATAAAATCATTAATTTATATATAATAAACAATATAATATATACTATGTATAAATAAATATTATATATTTTTTTATTTTACTATATTTATATATAACTAGCAGTGGTACCTGGCGTTGCTCGGGATAAGGTATTTTGGAATGCGGGCCGCCAACAGACCTAATCGTGGAAAAACTGCATGCCTGGACAATATGTAAAGAAAATAAACCAGATACTCTGATGGCTGGATAATCTTTAAGATTTTCCTCGATGAAGCAGGAAAAATGCAGGTTTTCACCTAATGTGGGCCCTAGGAGATCAAGAAAATGAATTTTTTTTATGTGCATAATATGCCTTGAATATGCTTTCGGGAAAATCGGCTAGACGTAACGCCTCAAAAGTGCCCTAAAAAGCTGAAAAAAATGAAGTTTTTCACCTAATGCGGGCCCCTAGGGGACCAAAAGTTGAATTTTTTAATGTGCATAACACTCCGTGAAACGTAAGTAATACATATGTAAAGTTTGAAAAAAATTGGTTAGGTACTTCTCAAGTTTTAGGGATTCAAACTCACAGACACACACAGGCAGACATCCTCAGTTTTATATATATATAATATGTATCATTTGATATTTAATATACTATTATATCATCTCTACCGCCCCACCCATCGCCCCTTAGACCCCAGCACCCCCTGGACCTTCTTAACGCCCACTTTGAGAATCTCTAACCAACAGTAATGCCCCCTTTTTAGGGAGGTACTTCTTAGGAGAGAGAAAATATGATAAAGAATTTACACACACACCCCCACAAACACACACAGTTTCTGCCGACCAAATTTCACTTACAAAGTATTAATCAACTGAAAGATGTGGTCGTAGACACTTGTAGGAGATGTTGTGCAGTGAAATTGAATCTCAACCCATATTACAAAACAAACTTTTTCACCACATAAGTATGCCACAGCAGAAGTTATTTTTTAAATAAACACAGGAGTTGCTTTAAGTAGTAGATTAAAAGCTGGACACCAAATGACATAATCCAATTAACTTTACTAGAGATAACTAGAAGTGCAAACAAAGTGGAAAATTTGAAGTGTGTGAGTCCCAATGCAAATCATCATAATAATAGTTGATCACTATAATTTACAGTTGAGGAAATTGAGTAAGGTACCCTATCTAATTGGCTCAACTATTAATTCTAGTGATTGACTATTATTATGGTCATTTACATCGGGACACACACATTTTATTACAGATATTGTTTTCTGTAATAACCAGTTGACTGGTTCAAAAAGTAATGACAGTTGACGAAATATGCACAATGGTGGATTGGTAAATGCCAATGGACTGTAGTATTGATGCCAATTTGTATGGCTAGGTAAAATTAACTCTTCTGATTACAAACAACCCGAAACTATCTTTGGTTCCATGCTTCTATGAAACAACCATTTCTTTCAAAATATTTATATTTAAATTTAAAACCTTTTATCGTAATTTTCATCAGCATCATCGTCGTTGTTTTCAACTTCGCTTTCCCTGCTTGACCCAGTCAGTAGTGAAGCAGGGTTACTGACCTCCCAGACAGACCAGGGATCTCTCTTACCTATGGTCTCACCTTCTACCGGGTGCACAGGAGAGATTGTTATGTCTTTGATGACACAACTGGGAGGTCCTCTTAATCCTTTATTTGTCAAACTTTCTATGGCTGGATGCCCTTCCTATCACCAACCCCTTTACATCATATACTGGATGTGTTTATCATGTAGATCACCATGTACTGGGTGTGTTTATCATGTAGATCACCATGTACTGGGTGTGTTTATCATGTAGATCACCATGTACTGGGTGTGTTTATCATGTAGATCACCATGTACTGGGTGTGTTTATCATGTAGATCACCATGTACTGGGTGTGTTTATCATGTAGATCACCATGTACTGGGTGTGTTTATCATGTAGATCACCATGTACTGGGTGTGTTTATCATGTAGATCACCATGTACTGGGTGTGTTTATCATGTAGATCACCATGTACTGGGTGTGTTTATCATGTAGATCACCATGTACTGGGTGTGTTTATCATGTAGATCACCATGTACTGGGTGTGTTTATCATGTAGATCACCATGTACTGGGTGTGTTTATCATGTAGATCACCATGTACTGGGTGTGTTTATCATGTAGATCACCATGTACTGGTGGATCATTCTCCAAATAAACTTACTTCAGATAACTGGTGCTAACAATCTCCTGTGAAGATGTGTGGCTGAGTGGTTAGAGAATTGGATTCGCAATCATGAGGTTGTGATTTTGATTCCTAGACTGGGCGATGCATTATGTCCTTGAGCAAGACATTTTATTTCACATTGCTCCTTCTGCCTAATGTTGCGACTGACAGATAGTATTAGCAATTAGAAAGACCAATGGAAACATTGTTTCCTCAGTCTGATTTGACAAGCTTCACCCCATTTGTTAAGCGAATGAGGTCTGGGATCTTGTCAATCAACTATCAATACAATCTCCTGCTTTCTATATATATATATCAGCGATGAAATATTTAGGAGATCTGTGCAACACAATGAGAGGTTTTCTACTTATGTATGTATGGAGCCATAAGGGTGCCATCATGACATACATCTTGTCTTATATATTTTAAATCTGGCAGAACCCATCCTCTCTCCAGGTCTAAACACAGCCACTTTCAGAGTGATTGGGATAGAGAGAAAGGGGGATGTGAGAAAGAGATATAAAGGAAGAAGCAACCTCAGTACTGGACTAGCACTTCTTTTATCAACCTTGAAAAGATGAAAGGCAACGTTGACCTGTGAAGGATTTGAACTGAGAGCTCAGAGAGTCAGAGCCAAAACAGCAAAGTATTCTAGCTGACATTTTAAGACTCTACCAATGCATTGCCTGAACCATGTAAATCAATGATCAAATACTTAGGGTATCTGAAGTGGCTTGTAATGGTTTTGAGCTGATATGAAATGTGTAGGTGTCACGACAAAAAAACACACAGTCCACGCTGTAATGTGGCCATGTAGGTAACACGGTAAAAAGTTCCCAGTCCACTCTGTAAATGTGGTTGGTGTTAGGAAGGGCATCCAGCCATAGAAAACCTGCCAGATAGTCCTATATGAGCGAGACACGATCACCTGACCAACCTTACCTAAAGTGGGACAACTCCCGTCTAACCCATGCTAGCGTGGAAGATGGATGTTAAACGATGATGATGATGATGATTTCTTTGCCTGCCACAAAAAATCAGCAGCGGGATTGAAGTTCAAGTTAAGGCATAAACATAATACAATGAACTGAAAAGACTGTTGCACCCTCATATGAGGAATCAACAGGAGAGTCCATCATATGGACGTACTGAAAAAACAGCACAGTACCTTCGAAATATATATAATAAAACATATATTTTGATTATGTGAATGTCTTCATTTATTAATATTTTGAATAATATTAATAACTCCAGAAAACTTCTTGTAGAGTGCTTTTAATCTATTGTAAAACTATATTCATTGAGTAATCAATGAACCATATTAATCTTTGGTTATATATATATATATGTTTAGGGAGCTGCTTCTTCTGTTGACAAAGAAGGGTTTCTCCCTACGAATGAAAGGCCAGTTATATGATGCCTGTGTGAGATGCTCGATGCTTAATGGTAGTGAGACATGGGCAGCAAATGCGACGGCTGGAGAGAAATGAAGCAAGCATGCTCTGTTGGATGTGCCATGTCAAAGTGCGTGAACAACCAAGGATAGACGAGTTGAGAGAGAAACTGTGTATAAAAGGAATAAATTGTGGTGTGCGGGAGAGAAGACTGCGTTGGTATGGCTATGTGATGCGCATGGAAGATGACCGCTGGGTAAAGAAGTGCAAAGGAATCCCAATGGAAGGAAGACGCAGTAGAGCAAGACCAGGAAAATCATGGGTGGAGGTGGTGAGATCTGACCTCATATCGCTGAAGCTCACAGAGGAGACGATGTGCAACCGTGACAAATGGTGAGATGCTGTGCTGAATAGGACCCGTCCCACCCATGCAAGCAGGGAAAACCAGACATTAAATGATGATGATCATCATCATCATCATCACCATTTAATGTCTGGTTTTCCCTGCTTGCATGGGTTAAACAGCTGTAACTGTAAATTGAGTGTGATTTTTACAGCTGGATGCCCTTCCTAACACCAAATACATTTACAGTGTGAGACTGGATGGCACTGTTATGAGGAGGGACAGGCCAGTTGGCTGCGCCATACTCTGCTTAAAGCGAAACTATAGTTTGGAAGCCGGGTAGTCCCAGTATATGGGAAGTCTGACCAGTTGGCCACACCAAGCCTTACACATAGTGGAACCATGTTACTAGATGGTCATGTTATGAGCCAAGTCTGGCTAGATGGCCACGCCGTGCTTTGCACATATCAGGACCATTGCTGTGTTTTGGGATCTGGCTGGTCCCATTATAAGGGAGGTCTGGCTAGCTCACTGCACCAAGCCTTACTCATAGTTGAACCGTGGGTGGTGCCATTATGAGGAGGGTCTGGCCAATTGGCCATGCCGTATCCTGCTCACATCAGAACCAGAATTTGGGATCTAGGCATTCCCACTATGAGGGAGACTGGGCCAGTTGCCCGTGCCAAGGCTCACTCATAAAGGAATTATAAGGGAGCTCTAGCCAGTTGGTCGCACCAGGCCTTACTCATGGTGGGGTCCTGGCTGGAACAGTTATGAGGAAGATCTGGCTGGTTGGTTGCACCATTCCCTGCCCTCAACGGAACCATAATTTGGGAGCTGGGTTGTCCCATCATGAGAAAGGCTGGGCCCATTGGCCACACCAAGCCTTACTCATAAAGGAGCTGTGTCACCGAGTGGTCCAGATATGAGTCAAGTCTGGCCAGATGGCCATGTCTTACATTGCACATATCTGGACTGTTACTATATTTTGTGGTTGCATTATGAGGCAGGTCTGGCCAGTTGGCCACACCAAGCCTTACTCATAGTTAATCCTTTTACTAAATTACACAAACAACAATAACAAGCATTTTAAGATCATTTTCCCTGCTAAAGAATGGGTTAACTTTGTGGATTTCATTATAGATTTCATATTCCCCAAGGATTTATTTTTGAGACAATGTTTTACAGCAAGACACCCTTCCTGGTACAACATAAAGCAATATATTTCATTAGAAATATGATCTCAAAAATGTCATATAATTCCTTTTCCTCAATCATTTGCAAGCCAGCATAGAATGTTATCTTAGCAAATACATTTTCATAACTAATGGAAGCCTTGCTCTCAAATTTTAGAGTTTGCAACAAAGTTATACTTGTTGCTTTAAGTCTTAATGTCCTGTAGTGCATGAAAGACAATCTTGAAAAATACTAGACAGTGCTACACCTGTTTTACATTAAAAATTAAAGACTTTACTTTAGCTTACTGCAAACTGTCCACTAAAAAAGATACTAAACACCCCGTACAGCCGAGCTCCTCCGCAAGATCGGAAGGCCTGTTTGAGGAAGGAGCCCCGCGAGATTGGGTGGCTGTTGCAGCGGGTGTCACTGGCCATTGTCCAGAGGAAAGCTTTTGCAGTCTTGTCCGCGGAGAACAGCCATTGTGCCCCCTTGATCTAGGCCCCAAGCCCAATCATCCTTCCCCTTCACCCCTCATCTCTCTTCTACAACACTAGAGTTCTTGCCATCCCCTCCCCATTCTTTTTTTTCTTTCTTTTTCTTTTTTTCTCTATATTTTCATTTCTTTTCTTTTTCTTTTTTTATTATTGTTATTATTATTGGCAGTATCGGTAGAGTGTTGGATGCCATGCTTTGCATCATAGAGTTACGCCCCTTTACGGTCTGAGTTCAAATCCCGCCAAGGTTAACTTTACCTTTCATCCTTACGGGGTCGATAAAATAAAGTACCAGTAATGCACTGGGATAATTGCCAAAAGTAGAAACAGTTATTATCATTATTATTATGATTATTCTAGAAATAAAATATGAAATGATAAAAAAATATATATATTGGCCTCAGCTGGATGGCTAGAACAGGGAAAAGGGTAAAAGAGTATATATAAAAAAATTAACAAACATGTTTCTAGATATATTATGCTAAATCATTAGAGAATGTAAAGAGTTAATACTGCAAATTTTCATAATTATCTGACCACTAGTAAAGATACTATAAACATTTGAATTAACAAACCTGTTTTTAGATATTTTCTGCTAAATCATTACAGAATGTTATGTGTGAATTCATAGAAGATAAAAATAGCAGCCTATAAATGAGTGACAATGAAATATTTAAAATATCTGACAGAAATACTCACCTGGTCTTTACATTTAGGACTTTAACCATACAAAGTAGAAATAATACAAAGTAGGTAACTTATAACAACCAACAATACACACAGGAAGTGGTAGGAGGGAACAAAGAAATTATTGAATATTTGTATGTCTGTGTGTGTAAGATATTGTGTGTATAGTGTGCATATTTATGTGTTTCTGCATGTTGCGTGTATGGTGTATGGTATGTATATGTAAGTCTGTGTGGATGGTATAGATATATGTGTGTAAATAGGTGTGCCCACATGTATGTTGTGTCTATTCATATGTATGTGTACATAAATATATGAGCATGTATATGTGCACGTATATGCGCACGCATATATATGAGCATGTGTATGTGTGTGTATACATACACACATATAAATATATAAATGGAAAAAATGAAACAAAATTTCATTCTCACTCTTAACGTATATATATATATATGTGTGTGCATGTATGTATATATACATACTACTGTATGTCTGTATACATATATGTATGTACGTATACATACTTATAGATATATATGTTTGTATGTATGTGCAACTGTGGAAGAAAGTGATTAAGATAGTTTAATAGAGGATAGATTGTACATGAGAATCAGAATGAAATACAATAGTACATTGTTGTTGTTGTTGTTGTTAGTGGTGATGTTGCTGTCGTTTTTTTTGCAGGGGGGGGGGGGGGGCGGGGGGCGGGGGAGGTATTGAGGTCATCAATGTTGTTGTTGCTGTCATTGTTATTGTTGTTGTTGTCATTATCATTTCAAAAGTTTAAAATGCCTTGTTGAAACTTATATTTCTAGATAATGTTGTTATCAATCATGTGACAATGGTGGATTGGAAAAAAAAATGTTGTGACATTAAGTTACAACCCTTTACATTATGAGTTCAAAACCTGTCATGGTTAACTTTGCCATTCATCTTTCCAGGGTTAAATAAGGTATCACCCACCAAACCAGAAATAATTGATGGTACTTTTTGTTTTCTCTTCCTCTCATCATATATTTTGGTTTGTTGTATTTGTGAGGTTCCTAGCAAATAGTTAATAGTATTTCTTATGTGTTTATATATATGTGTGTGTTTATATGTGTGTGTGTTTATATATGTGTGTGCTTATATATGTGTGTGTTTATATATGTGTGTGTTTATATATGTGTGTGCTTATATATGTGTGTGTATATATATGTGTGTGTTTATATATGTGTGTGCTTATATATGTGTGTGTTTATATATGTGTGTGTTTATATATGTGTGTGTATATATATGTGTGTGCTTATATATGTGTGTGCTTATATATGTGTGTGCTTATATATGTGTGTGTTTATATATGTGTGTGTATATATATGTGTGTGCTTATATATGTGTGTGTATATATATGTGTGTGTTTATATATGTGTGTGCTTATATATGTGTGTGTTTATATATGTGTGTGTTTATATATGTGTGTTTATATATGTGTGCTTATATATGTGTGCTTATATATGTGTGCTTATATATGTGTGTGTTTATATATATGTGTTTATATATGTGTGTGCTTATATATATATGTGCTTATATATGTGTGTGTGCTTATATATATATGTGTGTACTTATATATATATGTGTGTGTGCCTATATATGTGTGAGCTTATACATGTGCGTGTTTATATGTGTGTGCTTATATATGTGTGTGCTTATATATGTGTGTGCTTATATATGTGTGTGTTTATATATATATGTGTGTGCTTATATATGTGTGTGCTTATATATGTGTGTGCTTATATATATATATATGTGCTTATATATGTGTGTGTGCTTATATATATATATGTGTGCTTATATATATATGTGTGTGCTTATGTGTGAGCTTATACATGTGCGTGTTTATATGTGTGTGCTTATATATGTGCGTGTTTATATGTGTGTGCTTATATATGTAAGTGTCTATATATGTGTGCTTATATATGTGTGTGTTTATATATGTGTGTGTATGTACATATATCTATGTACATAGATATATGTACATATATTTGTGTACATATATCTATGTACACAAATATATGTACATATATTTTAATATATTAAAAATGAAAAGCAATACACATAATAAAACTGAAGAAAGAAAAACATTATTTCATTAAGAGACAATAAAGAAGCTTTAATGGTTGTTGAACCTGCAAGAAATAGCAGCCAGAATCCCTCTTTGAATCATGACTCACCACTTTAAATAAGAAAAGGGCACACTAAATAATTGTTTCTACTTTTGACACAAGGCTAGCAATTACCCTAATGTATTACTGGTGTTTCCCAGATACTCCTCAAAAGATTTGAAAGTCATTGCCAGAATTTCTTTGATAATAGGTCAGCTTGATTAGAGTTGAGCTAAATAACACCTGTTTCTCTATGAGCCAATGAAGAGGCCATGCAAGAAATAACAGGCAAATCTTCCTCAAAGTACTCTTTATTATCTTAAAAAGGGAGAGATATGTTAAATCTGTTTTTGTTTGTTTTATATACACAATGCCCAAACAAAACAGTGTTGTCATGGTAGGAATGTCTTTGATGATAGATCTGCTTCATCAGGACCAACCTAAGCTAAACAACAATTTCACTTCACCTAGATCACTAGTCTTGGTGAACATTCCTTCACTTATATAGATTTGACAGTTTGAGTTCAATTAAGAAGTGTTTTTTTTTTGGGGGGGGGGGGGGGGCTTTTGTTGTTTTTTGTGTTATAGGAAATCATGATCGTGATCATCATTATCATCATCATCATCATGCAGTTATTTTCTATGCTTGCATAGGTCAAATAAGTCAATCCTTTTATGTCATAGTTCTAAAACTATTTTCGCAGCCTTTTATTTTCAGCCATATGATTATCATACTATTTTACATGTTTTCCCATGCTGACAAGGATTAGACAGTTTTAATCCGGTACCATGTCATGCCACTAGTTGTGATATATGGACTTATAATTGATGTTGGAATCCTAAGCACGCCATAGAGTCATACAGCATGTCTTGGGCATTTTAAACCTGGCAAAGCCCATCCCTCTCCAGATCTGAACACAGCTAATTTCTTCCAGAAAGAGAGAGGGATGAAGAATCAACCCCAGTTTTTTTTTATCAACCTCTTATAAATATATTCTTTTCTTAAGTTAAAAAAAAAAAAAAATATTAAGAAATGAATGTATTTGTTTTTGTGGATTATTTTCTATCTTGGGTATGTTGCTGAAGCCACATTTCAATCAATATTTTTTCTAATTATTTTTAGTTGAGCGATTCTCCACCTGGGGGCGCATGCCTCGCTGGGGAGCAATAATTGTTTCTACTTTTGGCACAAGGCCAACAATTACCCAGTGCATTACTGGTACTTTATTTTATCGACCCTGTAAGGATGAAAGGCTAAGTTAACCTCGGCGGGATTTGAACTCAGTCCGTAAAGGGACGTAATTGTGCTGCAAAGCATGGCGTCCGACCCTCTACCGACACTGCCAATCCACCGCCCTTATAGCAATAATAAAATGGTTTTACTTCAGATTTTACTTTATTACTTTTAATTCAAAGCAACTTTGGTACACATTACTGTCAGAAACTCCTGTCTCACCTCCACCACACATGTTATTGTGTATCTGGCACCACCTATATGGTACACATCACTGTCAGAAACTCCTGTCTCACCTCCACCACACATGTTACTGTGTATCTGGCACCACCTATATGGTACACATCACTGTCAGAAACTCCTGTCTCACCTCCACCACACATGTTACTGTGTATCTGGCACCACCTATATGGTACACATTACTGTCAGAAACTCCTGTCTCACCTCCACCACACATGTTACTGTGTATCTGGCACCACCTATATGGTACACATTACTGTCAGAAACTCCTGTCTCACCTCCTCCACATGTTACTGTGTATCTGGCACCACCTATATGGTACGCATCACTGTCAGAAACTCCTGTCTCACCTCCTCCACATGTTACTGTGTATCTGGCACCACCTATATGGTACACATCACTGTCAGAAACTCCTGTCTCACCTCCTCCACATGTTACTGTGTATCTGGCACCACCTATTTGGTACACATCACTGTCAGAAACTCCTGTCTCACCTCCTCCACACATGTTATTGTGTATCTGGCACCACCTATATGGTAAACATTACTGTCAGAAACTCCTGTCTCACCTCCACCACACATGTTATTGTGTATCTAGCACCACCTATATGGTACACATCACTGTCAGAAACTCCTGTCTCACCTCTACACATGTTACTGTGTATCTGGCACCACCTATATGGTACACATCACTGTCAGAAACTCCTGTCTCACCTCTACACATGTTACTGTGTATCTGGCACCACCTATATGGTACACATCACTGTCAGAAACTCCTGTCTCACCTCCTCCACACATGTTATTGTGTATCTGGCACCACCTATATGGTACACATCACTGTCAGAAACTCCTGTCTCACCTCCTCCACATGTTATTGTGTGTCTGGCACCACCTATATGGTACACATCACTGTCAGAAACTCCCGTCTCACCTCCACACATGTTATTGTGTATCTGGCACCACCTATATGCCAATTTGTTTAGACTTTGCAGTTGATCATTGCTGTTTTCATATCAAAAGGCGGCATAACAATTTTTGAGATGTTAAGTGAGGTATGGTGCACAAAAGGTTGGGAACCACTTTAAGTGATATCCAAATGTATGGCAACCTCCCTAATGTTGATACCATGATAAAATGCAACCAGTACACTCTGTAGAACACAAAAATGTATGTAAGCAAGATATTGCCCTCACCTGCTCTAAGGTGTCAATAATGTCAAGTACTGACTTGGTTTGTGATGACCAACTCTTGCTAGCAGGGAAAATGAACATTAAATGATGATGGTTTTTTAGCTAAGGGATTGACCCTAGAACCAATAGTACCAGCTGTGTCTGCTGTTCTAACTATAAGAATATTGTCCAAGAAGATGTCATTTGAAGGTATTAAACAGTAGCCTTAAGTATTTGTGCAATAATCTTCGCTGACTTCAATTGCTGAAATAATGGTGACTGTCACCATTATTTCTCCCCACGTGAGGATGGTGTATTGGGAGTATTGGTAAAGTGTTGGACAACATGCTTTGCAGCTTAGAGTTGCGTTTCGAGTTCAAATCCTGCCAAGGTTAGCTTTGCCTTTCATCCTTACAGGTTGATAAAATAAAGTACCAGTAATGCCCTGTGGTTGACTTTAATTGTCCCCCCCCCCCAAAAAAAAATTGATGGCCTATTGCCTCAATCAGAAACCATTATTTCCCCCCCTGTCTTCTTTTGTTACAGGTACATGGAAGTATAATTTTGATAGGTTTCGGCCATGTCTAACTTAATAGCACCACCTGGCTCTATACAATACCTTTTCAACCCAAATCTGTTATTCATTCATATCACATATCCATACTCATGCTGTCATTTTTCCTACTATATTGGCAGATACCTTTAACCCTTTCCTTACTATATTTCTAATGAAAGACACTACTTATAACTTTCAAATCATTTCAAATATAATAAAAAAGGTGGATAGATTTAGTAATATAACTATCATTCTTGATGGCAGAATTGTTAGAGTGCCAGACAAATCCTTGGCAGTATTTCCTTTAGCTCTTTATTCTCTGAGTTTAAATCCTGCCAAAGTCAACTTTGCCTTTCATCTTTGCAGGGTCAATAAAATATAGTACCAGTCAAGTACTAGAGTCAATATAATCAACCTTCACTGTCTCTCCAAATTGCTGACCTTGTGCCCAAATTAGAAACCATTCTTAAGCTGGTGTTTGGAACATAACTTAAAGGTTCTTACATAAAATAATGATGGTTTGATTTAGGTGGCAAAGCTAACAATTTGGGGGGAGGAGGAAATCTATTAAATCAACCCAAGTGCATTACTGGTACACTATTTTATCAACCCCGTAAGGATGAAAGACAAAGCTAACCTCAGCAGGATTTGAACTCAATATATAAGGGTACGTAACTATATGCCACAAATCATGTTATCCGATGCTCTACCAATCCACTGCCAGTCCAGTGCCCTGACATAAAATTATAATGGAAGGTTTTTAGACAAATATACTGTTTAAAATGAATAGCTTAACATCATAGAACTGGTAGGCGATCAGGTGGTTTGATATGAAAAGGATTAAATATAGGTACTATCCCAGTTCACTTATATTCCACCTTTCATATAGGTTAATATTTATTACACATATAATATCATAATCCCCACCCCCATTTCTCTTCAATAGCCATCTCTCACTACCATGCAATGCTCATCTCTCACTACCATGCAGTACCACATCTGCACAAATACTTTATAAATATATTCTATCTATTGTATGAAGAGAAAAATGTTTACTGTCAATAAAGCCAACAGCTAACTCAACATTTTTTCCTCCAACCTTTTATCCTTTAGCAACTATGATTTCATAATATCCACTGCCAGAAGTAATTAGATCATTTATGATAAGTGTTCTCATTGAGGCACATGGCTTAGTGGTTAGAGCATTGGCCTTGCATTCGAAAGGTTGTGAGTCCAATTCTCAGGCTGGGTGATGTGTTGTTTCCTTGAGCAAGACACTTTATTTCACATTGCTCCAGTTTACTCAGCTGTAGAAATGAGATGATAGGACTGGGGTCCATATCATTCCACTGCAAAGTGGTCGTGGAGGTGCCACGGAAAAAAAGCACCCAGCACTCACTGTAAATGAGGTTGGTGTTAGGAAGGGCATCCAGCTGTAGAAATCAAGCCAGAATCAGTTCCCGTCCCACCCTTGCAAGCAGGGAAAAGCAGGCGTAAAATGATGATGATGATGATGATCTAGTTGTTTATCAACATAACATGATACAGTTGTCGTCGTCCCCCACCCCGGTATTTGCTGGGGTTACCTTCCTAGAACACCCGCGAAGAGTGAAAAACCGAGAATATTGGACATGGTCCATAACAATGTCTATAAATATCAAGTCTATAAAATATATGCCAGCAAATACGGTATATTGTTATTAATAATCTAGCGTTAAAAGGCGTGATAAAATATATATTGCCATGAAAAGTCGTTAAAAAAATTGTGGACAATATTTACGATTCGGCAAATATTCAGTGGTTTCCACGAACAATTATTAGTTAGATTTTAAGGGAAATTCCGTGAATGCCAGGGGAACACTGTATTTGACCACCATGCCTTTGTATGTGTGAGGGAGTGCTAATGTTCTGTTTTATTCAAAACTTTAAAACATTCCAGATTTTTGTTCCAGTAAAAGATATCTTTATTTCTTAAAGGTTTATTTGTAATATGTGGTGGTTTCAACGAACAGTTATTAGTTAGGGTCTAAAGAAAGATCCGCGAATAACCGGGACCACGAATGTCGGGACTGTAAATGCTGGGGGTACACTGTACTCAAGAAATTAACAGTAAGTGGTAGAGCATTTAATAGGTATGTATACCCTTAACATAATTCTCAGGGAGATTCAGCATAGCACAGTGTATGACAATACTGGTACTGGTCCTTTAAATTACTGATTCAGTTCAACTCACAAGCTTCTAAACAGTTTTTGTCCACTTAATTTCACTCACTTTATTTCTAATGAAAAACACTGCTTATAATTTTAAAACTAATGAAGAATTTGAGGGATTTTGTAAAATAACTAAGCTCTCCCTTATTAAATGGGTGTTTGGAATATAACTTAACAAAATTCTTAAATTATGATTGAAAGTTTTTAGATAAGTATAGACACTTTAAAACAAAGAGTTTTGTATTGAGAGTGGTTTCCAAAGATTCGGTACTGGAAGAGATTATCACAAGTTATGTTTGTGTGATCAATACTTCAAATACACTAATCATCTTCATTAAACGTCCATTGTTCCTGCTAGTAAAGGTTAAATGGATTGTCTCGAACAGGTCATCTCGCTTACATAAGTTCCTACAATTTACAGGGTGCACCAGGTGCATTTTATCATGGCACCAGCACTAGGGAGGTTGTCATGTGTCCTTGATAACTGATGAATCCTCTAATTCCTTTTTTGCATGGCTTCTATGGCTGTAAACCCTTTCTAACACCAACCACATTGGTGATAATTAATCCTTTAACATTTATATTACTCTATATATACTTGTTTCTACTTTAGGCACAAGACCAGCAATTACCCAGTGCATTACTGGTACTTTATTTTATCGACCCCGTAAGGATGAAAGGCAAAGTCAACCTCGGCGGGATTTGAACTCAGATTGTAAAGGGACGTAACTATGCTTGAAAGCATGGCGTCCGACCCTCTACCGATATTACTCTATATATACTATTGTATTTACATGGTAAACACTTTACCTCACATAATTATCTCACATAATATTGAATCTATGAGATTTTGGTATTATTTATTTTGAGAACAATACCTTAACACCAGTATGAGTGGCCAGTAATGGCTGGTTTGAACAGGAAAGGTGAGAGAATTTTGGTTGGATATGGCTGGTTGAAATGCTAAAGAGTTAAATGAAAAAACAGCCAAGATGTTAAAGAAATATTTTAACATATTTTAATTTCTTCTCATTTATCGAGGTATAAATTTAA
This sequence comes from Eledone cirrhosa, assembly GCA_964016885.1. Taxonomy (NCBI): domain Eukaryota; kingdom Metazoa; phylum Mollusca; class Cephalopoda; order Octopoda; family Eledonidae; genus Eledone; species Eledone cirrhosa. Next base: position 121,011,666 of record OZ024745.1, read on the forward strand.
CCTTTTAGCATTTAAATTAGCCAGAATTCTCTCACCTCTTTCTGTTCAAACCGGCTGCTCATACTGATGTTAAGGTTTTGTTCTCAGAATAAATAATATCAAAATCTCATAGGTTCGATATTATGTGAGATAATTATATGGGATAAAGTGTTTACCATGAAAATACAACAATAAATATAGAGTAATGTAAATCCTAAAGGCTTAAGTATGTTTATAGTCAATATACATTTATTTTCTAGTGAATCATACCTCATTATAACATGTTAAAATTTAAACTGAATTAAATCAGCTGCAGTCATACCAGTTGAAAATAACAGATAGACCCAACATCCACTTCAAACCTTGAGAGGTTACCAGTGAGGGAGTACTAATAATGTAATCAGATATAAAAATAACTGTTTCAGGAATAATATGCCGAAAATTGAATGTAAACAACTTACAAGCACACCTGCAGCCTGCACAAAGGTTTTTACAGCATAAATATGTTTTATCTTTGTAATGTAATTTTTTTTTAATTAGTTGTAATGTGCGCAATTAGTTGTCATGTGTGGTCATCAGACAACATATATGTGACTCATTTGGCCCTCTGGGGACCCTAAGTTTGACATGCTTGCTCTAAGGAACAATGGGTAAATGTATATCCTGATTTGAAATAATGCTTCTTTAAATTTTTGATAAGGGTACATTTGCTATTGAAATAATGTGTCTACAAATTACTTTATTACTGTAATGTTAACTGATTTTCTGAAGACAACGAAATCCAGTATAAAGTCAACATAGAAGACAATGACAAACAAGTACAGCACCACTATCAGCACCATCACTCAACAGGGGATTTAGAACCCTCCAAGAAATGGAAAAACACGAGTATTGACTCCCATGTACATCAATAGTCATCTTTTTCCATTTCTCAGAGGGTTCTAAACCCGACTATCAGGCTAAAATTTCTTTAGTCATAAAATACACCCGAAGCTTCTATTTCTAATTGTTTCAATGCCTTGACACATATCTGCCACTTGTAAACAAAATACTTTAGGTTTGTATAAAGAAGATGAATAGGATGTTGTAACATGTACAGAAATGGTAGATGTTGTTGTTGTTGTTGTTGTTATTGTTTAACCTCAGATCAATTAGACCTCATATTAAAAGTGGCCATGACCATCCATCTGTTTTTAGACATAATATATCTAAGACTACATTATCCAGTATATGTTCCCTTTTAGGGCAGCAGCTATGTGATTTAAGAGAGATTTGGCTGCTATTCCTAGCAGGTTAAATGACTATATAATGCTGGTGCAGCATCTATTGTTGTTGTTATTTAGCTCCAAGTTCTGGCAGTGTTTGAGTTGTTTGTGTGTGCAGATAAACAAGCATGAGAACATATTCAATACATGCAGTAGTGTTTACTTATTAGTTGAAAAACACATAAGTACTAACATAACTAATTAGTATGTCAATGGCAGTGCACCAACATGGCCTTAGCCAATATGGCTAAAACAAACTAAAATACATGTGATGTTGTCTGTGATGTGATATTGAAAACACAACATACTTTCATATTTTATAGTAGTGGTGGTGGTAGTGATAATTGTTTCTACTTTAGGCACAAGGCCAGCAATTACCCAGTGCATTACTGGTACTTTATTTTATCGACCCCGTAAAGATGAAAGGCAAAGTCAACCTCGGCGGGATTTGAACTCAAATCGTAAAAGGACGTAACTATGCTGGAAAGCATGGCTTCCGACCCTCTACCGATACTGCCAATTAGTGATAATGGTGGATGATCGGAATGGTGAGGTAGGGATGATAGTATTACTGTTGCTGATGATGTTCTTGTGTTTGGTGGTGGTGGTGTATTTGAAGAGGAAGGGGTGGTGATAGTTGTGATAGTAGTTGATCTGATAGTGACCATCATCCACCACTATAAATACTTTCATGTTTTCATATAAAGCCTTGATATTTCAACCCATCCTACTCTTATATTGTAGGTCAAATGTTTGTGGTGATGGTTGTTAACTAGTTATAGGCAAAGGACAGCATCTCCTGTTTCTTTTCCTTATCATAAGGCTACAAATTTTTTAAATAGTGGTTTCAAATTTCTTTTCGCATTCAAGAAATGTGTCATGTATCAATTTGTCACAAGATGCACTGTCTTTGACTACATCATAAACACACCCAAAGTGGTGTACTGACATGCCCTACATCACAGACACACCCAAAGTGGTGTACTGACATGCCCTACATCACAGACACACACTAAGTGGTGTACTGACATGCCCTTCATCACAGACACACACAAAGTGGTGTACAGACATGCCCTACATCACAGACACACACTAAGTGGTGTACTGACATGCCCTTCATCACAGACACACACAAAGTGGTGTACTGACATGCCCTACATCACAGACACACACAAAGTGGTGTACAGACATGCCCTACATCACAGACACACACTAAGTGGTGTACTGACATGCCCTTCATCACAGACACACACAAAGTGGTGTACAGACATGCCCTACATCATAGACACACACTAAGTGGTGTATGACATGCCCTACATCACAGACACACACTAAGTGGAGTATTGACACGCCCTTCATCATAGACACACACCCAAAGTGGTGTACTGACACGCTCAGCATCAAAGGTTCTCAACGGGGGGAGGGAGGGGGAGGGGTTCTGAGCTCCTGGAGGTGTTTGAAGCTTCGGGAGGGGCTGGAAGCCCCTTTAGTTTGGTAAGTTTTATAAGTCATATTTGTACGTCTCTGAGACAGCCAGTGTGAATGCATTTGAATGAAGAAAACAAAGAAAATAAATAAAAGAAGCTTGTCAACGAATTCCCTAGGGAGATAAAAGAAAAACAAAAGAAATCAAAGAGAATGAAAATAAGTACATCAACTTTTACAACAGTTACAAGAACAGCTTCAACAGAAATGACAACAAAAAGAAGCAATGGCGGCGAAAGGTGTGGGTGTATACATATACATACATACGAACACACACACACACAGGCCGGCCGGCGTTAGTGTTTGATGAGGTTGAGAACCTGGTCAGCTTTCAGCCAGAGCTGTGGTATTTAATCTCCCTAGGTAATAAAATCTGGAGAGAGAATTTTTTCCTTCCCCCCAAAAAACATAAATTATGTCAACATCCTTACACACTTAAATATAAATGCATGTATATATGCATAGCTATATACATACGTAAATGTATGTATGTAGATTTATATATATATATATATATATATATATATATATATATATATACTAGTTAGGCAGCAGGGACAGGCAGATAGTGTCTAATACCAAGGCATACCCTGGGGAAGAATGTACCCCACAGCATAGGTTAGTCGTTAGTGATATCTCAGTAAGCAAGAGATGGAATGAGACATACAGGAAGGTGTGGAGAGCTAAAAGACCTTTCACTAAAATACAAATTTAGGAAAGCCCTTCAAGATGTATATGACGAAAAAGAAGACGATTTAGAGATGTATGACATAGGTAATAACTGGAATTTCTTACGTGACAACTTGCTGCAGGCTACTGATGAAACTTGTGGCTGGAGCAGAGCTCCAACCAGACAGAGAGTGACCTGGTGGTGAAACAGCACAGTAGATAAGGCCATTAATGACAAAAGACTAGCATGGAAGGCTTGGAAAAAGGGTGGGAGTAGGGAAGAATATACAGCCGCTAAGAGAGAAGCTAGACGTCACGTGTACTTAGCACGCAGGGAGGCTGAGAGTAGGAGGTTTGCCAATGTTCTGCGACGGGAAAATCAGAGGGGTGCGGTGTTCCACATTGCAAGGCAGTATGTCAATGCAAATCAGGATGTTGTTGGAGATAAATGTGTCCAGGATGATGCCGGTGTACTTAGTGTCACGAATGATCAGAAAAAGGAGGCCTGGAAATGTAATTATGAGAGACTGATGAATGTGGAGAACGATTGGGAGAGAGAGAAATTACCCTTAGTAGATCCGACAGAGGGACCAGCTATTAAGATTGACGAATATAGGGTGCAAGAGGCGATTAAGGAAATGAAAAATGGTAAGGCTGCTGGACCATCGGGAATAGTTGCTGAGATGCTGAAGGCATCAGGGGACGTAGGCACTAAACTGGTTGCACGCATCATCAATCGGGCTATATATGGTGGTGTCATACCCAAAGACTGGTGCAGCAGTATTCTCATAAATTGCTACAAAGGTAAAGGGGATGCTCTGGAGAGGAGCAATTATAGGGGTATAAAACTGATGGATCAGGTTATGAAAGTGGCAGAAAGGATATTAGCACAACTAATTAGAGAAAGGGTCAAACTAGATGCAGTTTGGTTTTGTGCCTGGGAAGAGTACAACAGATGCCCTCTTCTTGGTGAGACAATTGCAAGAGAGGTTCCTAGAGAAAAATAACCCACTATACTTAGCCTTTGTTGACCTAGAGAAGGCCTTTGATAGGGTACCCCGATCTGTCATCTGGTGGTCCCTAATGAAGCTAGGTGTTGAGGAATGGCTTGTGAGGACAGTGCAAACTTTGTACAGAGGTACTCTCAGTAAAGTCAAGGTAGGAATGCAGTTTAGTGAGGAATACATCAAGGTTCAGTCCTCAGCCCGCTCTTGTTCATTATAGTCCTCCAAGCCATAATAGAGGAGTTTAAGACTGGCTGTCCATGGGAACTTCTCTATGCTGACGATCTGATTCTTATAGCAGAATCAGTAGAGGAGCTAGAGAATAAATTCTGGCTATGGAAACAGCAGTTGGAAGCAAGAGGACTGAGAGTGAACCTAGCTAAGACAAAGTGTTGATGAGTAGAAAAGAGGACAAAACCCTGATTCCGACAAAGCATAAATGAATTGAGAGAGAGATTGAGCATAAGAGGAATCAAATGCTGCGCGCAGGAGAGGCGGTTGCGCTGGTATGGACATGTGATGCGTATGAAGGATGACAGCTGCATAAAAAGGTGCAGAGCACTAGAAGTTGATGGAAACCGCGGAGTGGGGAGACCCAAGATGACCTGGGATGAGGTGATAAAAGCCGACCTTACCCAATTACACCTCTCAAAGACAATGACACACGACCGTGACTTCTGGCGTCACACAGTAATACAGAGTACCCAACCTCCCATGGGTACATGCTGAAGCATATAAACAATATGCCCCCACACCCCCCACCGCAAGGTGGTCGTGGAGGTGCCACAGCAAAAAAGCACCCAACCCACACTGTAAAGTGGACGTGTAGGCGCCATGAAAAAGCACCCAGCACTCACTGTAAATGAGGTTGGTGTTAGGAAGGGCATCCAGCTGTAGAAATCAAGCCAAATCAGTTCCTGTATGAGCAAGGCATGGTCAGCCGACCAGACACTGCCCACAACAGGATAACCCGTCTAACCCGTGCTAGCGTGGAAGAACGGACATAAAACAATGATGATGATGATGATATATGTATGTATGTAGATATATATATATATATATATATATATATATATATACATATGTATAAATCTACATACAAACATATATATATATAAATACGTGAGGGCGGCCGACAGGTAGGAGCTGCTAAATGGTCAGTTGCCCTCATGTCTCTGATTTTCAGCCCCATGGATTTTGTCTATTATATTCCTTTGTTATATTTCGAATACCTGATGATATCACCGGATTCATACTGAACCCAGTCATTGAAATGATCATAGTATAATAAACCTTTTTTTGAATTACACCAGTCCAGCCTCCTGTTATTTTATAATAATTAACTCTGTACTCGCACCACCAACTACACAAACGAAGACGGGTGAGTTGCATTACGTTGAGTGCTCTCCATAGAATTACATCGAGGTTGACCATACGGAATGACCAGTTCTATCCAGTGGTGAACCAACAAACCTAAATATATATATATATAAATCTACATACATATATATATATACAGTATTTTCCGTTGTGTTGTAATATAAATATTACACACAGTAGATTATCAGCTCACGTAGAGTTTGCTCGACGGTTCCAGTTGTAGTTCCAAAAGTAAAACAATCTCTTCTCAACATATATTAATAACCTTAAATTACCATACTAATAATGAAAAGATATGCTGATGAGAATAGGTACAAATATGCGATAATGAATGTGTCTAAAAACGTCCATAAGTATGTATATATATGTGAAAATGTATATAAATAAGTAAATATATATATATGTTTGATGTGTATAGTTAGATGTAAGTGTATTCATGTATTAAAGTGCTTATATATATATATATGTATGTGTGTGTATGTATATATGTGTATATGTGTATATGTATATATATATATATATATATATATATGTATATATAAGTATATATATATATATATATATATGTGTATGTATGTATGTGTATATGGATGTGTATGTGTGTACACATGGACTAGAGTATGTATGTATATATGTGTGTGTCTATACGTGTGTATATATAAAGATAAGTTGAGTATGAAAATGTATACACATGAGCGCGTATGTATGTACATGAATACATGTGTGTATATATATGTGTATGCATGTGTATATATATGTAAGTATGAATATGTGAATTGTGAATATATGTATTTTGTAGAGGTGTGCAAATATATTTGTGTGTGAATGCGTGGGTGAAAGAATACGTACACTTGAAAGAAAAATTTAAGTCTGAATGTTAAGTGCAAACACAAAACCAACCACGCATATCTTTACTATCTCTAATCCTTCTATAGATTTAGAAAAATAACCAATAATATATTCTATAAAAAATGTCAAAACAACAGATGGGAATCTAATTACTCACTGCCACCAAGAATTCTCACTGCTATCGAAAAACCACTCCTTCAACTATTCTTCTAACAACTTCACCCCTCCCTCCTAATATTCTCTATAAAAACTAAATAGGTCCTCAGTAATATTATTCTGATGAAATGACAGTAAATAATAACATTGAAATATTGAATGTCTGCATAACTAAAAGTTTGTAGATAGCTGTTTTAGGTTATGTAACTGTTATAGAAACACGTGTCAATAAATTCCTTTCAACTAAACTGTATCCATTCAAATCTTTCTACATATATATATATATATATATATATATTTATATATAAAAATCTACATACATACATACATATATATATATAAATCTACATGCATACATATCATCATCTTCGTTTAACGTCCATTTTCCACGCTAGCATGGGTTAGACAGGAGTTGTCCCACTTGAGGCAAGGTTGGTCGGGTGACCGTGTCTCGCTTAAATAGGACTATCTGGCAGGTTTTCTACGGCTGGATGCCTTTCCTAACACCAACCACATTTACAGTGTGGAACTGAGAACTTTTTACCGTGTTACCTACTACGTACATACATATATATATATATATATATATATATATAAAAATCTACATACATACATATATATATATAAATCTACATACATACATACATATATACATACACTTACGTATGTATATAGCTATGCATTTATACATTTGTATATATACATGTATCTATATTTAAGTGCGTAAGGATATATATATGTGTGCGTAATATATATATCGAGCCCTCTTTGGATTTTAGTCTTCAAATTTATTATTATTACTATATATATATATACAGAAAAGTTGTTCGCGGGCCACATGTTTGAGCCCCCTGTTGGAGATAGATAGATAGATACATAAATAGATTTCTTAATCTCTCTGTCCCTCCCTCTTTCTCTCTTCATTTATATATATATATATATATATTTCGTTTCTGAATTTGTTTAGCAAGATTCTTTATCTGAAATCGTGTGTTGAAACCGATATTGTTATACTTTGGGAGGGTGATGTTGCCAATAAGAAACACATGCACCAGTTGCTTTCACTTCAATTTATTATAAATTTATAAATTTCTGGTTGGTTGGTTGGTTCCACAACCAGATAGTTGTTTATATATAGTCATAGTTCTTTCGTCACACACTCTGTGACCTCTTCAGTGACTGGGGATTCCTTTCTTTGTTTCTGTGCCTCTCCTTTGTTCTGTCCTACGCCATTTTGTTTCTGTGTGTGTGTTGTGTGCTCAGTCTGCGCATGTGCCACATCCGGGTGTCTGTGTGTGTTTATGTTCATTTATTTATTTGTTTATTTACATGTTACTGGTTGGTTGTTTGTTCTATGTGTGCGTGTGTTTTCATTTTGTCCTTAATTGTAAGTTGTGATGTTGCTGTTCCACTCATATTTTCTATTTAATTTTGGTTGTAATTCTTTTATGTTTATTGCCTCTGTAATTTGTCTAAACATTGCGTCTTTTCTGTGTGTAGATTCTATTTTTATTTCTATGTTCTCTAATTTACCCTTGTGTTCTATCTTAGCATGTTGGTAGAGTACAGATGATTCTTTATCTTGAAGGTCTCGCCAGTGTTCATTTATCCGTTCCCCTACACTACAAGCTGTCTCACCTATGTACACTATATTTTTGTCTCTACATTGTCCTTCAGTACATCTTATGCTATACACTACATTTCTAGTTTTACAGTTAATATGGGGGCTTATTTTACAGGTTATACATTTCTTATCTATACATGAGGGTCTTTGAAAAGGGTATGTCTTGCTAATAAGTTAGTCTTAGCAAGACATACCCACTAATCTACTGATATCAAAATCAGTAGTATATAGAAAAATAGGGTGGGGGGCGTTTCGTGATTTCGAGGGGCAAAAGGGGGCGTTTGGCCGAAATGGGTTGAGAACCTTTGCTCTACATCATAGACACACTCAAGCTATTTCTGGATTTTGGTGCCAAAAGTTGAAAAACATAAAATTCTGTTGTCACAAATGAATTACAGACAGGATTTTCACATAACATTATAAACAACAATAACAACAGACACCAAGGATATATGACAAGGATTGTCTTGAAAAGTCTTGGAAATATATTTTCTAAAGATAACAGAAAGAATTAATAAACTAAGAACAAACCAGAAGAAAATCATTAAAAGTGAAGTATTAAATATCATCATATGTCTGCTTTTTATGCTGACATGGATTAAACAGGTTATCATAGACCAAGACTAGCCATGTCAGAGTGACCCCATGTTGCTCATATGTTCCTTATTTGGTATGGTTTCTACAGCTGGATACCTTTCCTATTATCAACTATCTTACAGAGTGCACTGTGTGCATCTTCTCATGATGGCAACAGCACTAGAGAGGTTGTCATATGCTTGTCCACATGAAATGTCCTCGCACACCCTTTATATTTTCCATTCAATATATGTGTGTGTGTATACACACACACATATATATATATATGTATATATATATAAAGTGAAATGACGGGAGGCCAAATATGCTGAATTTCCTTAATTTTTTTTTTTATTACTGTAAACACTATGCACATTTCAGTGGCCAGGTTGCGTAAGAACGTGGTCACCTCATCAGGTGCAAATTGCATAATAGATGTATACCAACAGAATGATGGAAACAAGCAAAGAAAAAACAGAGAGGAAAAAGTGTGTGCTGTGCTTTTGACCAATTCTACCCAGTGTATATATATATATATATATATACATATATATAACCTTAAGACATTGAACCATATGAAGGAGGTAACAAAACTCAGCTGAACAACAATATGGCATAATACAAAAAACCTGCACACACACACACACACACACACACACACTTTGTTCTATACACGTATTCTTTAGATCAGTATTCTCACAAATTGTACACAGTTCTCTCTATATGATCATGATCATGATGATGGTGGTGGTCTCTACCTCAAAAGGAACTCCTCACACAAACAGTTAGCCAGCATAACCCTTTCTTCTGAAAAACAAACGCCCACCCACTAAAACAATTAAATTAAATTAAAAATAGATGATACGTCCAGTTTATAGATGAGTAGCTGGCTATAAAACATACGCAATAGCCATTCATACGATCATAATTCAACCAGAAGACACTGATGTGACTGATCATAAAGAGGCAACAGTTGATTAAAATATTAATAAGAAGAGAAGCAATAAACCATGCAATAAATGAAGAAGCTGTTGTTAGTGAAGATTATGCCATCATCATGATCATTTTATGTCTGTTCTTCAAAAGAGCGGAAGAACTCATAAGAGTCAACAGCCATCTAAAACAAAACAAAAAAATCCTACCAAATCAGTGGGTGGCATTATTTCCAGCTGCACACATCAAAAGACTGGTGTAGTGGTTCTGAGAACAATGCGGCTTTGCAGATGATCAATGCTGCAAATTGACAATGGAAAGGTGCTCCCGCTCGAGTTAGAAGAGAACTATTGACCTTCAGGAGAAGCAGCAACCCTTGATTGTATTCAGCAACTGAAACAAATATGAAGTATACCAAATCTAATGCTCCTAGGGGCGGCCCTGGTTCTTCTTATTTGCGAGTGTAAACTCAGCCAGATCAGAGATTAGATTAGATCTTCAATATTAACATGGGTTGGATGATTCAGATATTATGGATCATAGCATTTTACTGTAATTAATTAACCCTTTAGCATTTATATTACTCTATATATATTATTGTATTTTTGTGGTAAAAGCTTTACCTAGCCTAATTATCTCACAATATCGAACCTACAAGATTTTATTATTTATTTTGAGAACAATACCTTAACATCAGTAACTAAACCTGGTTCTCCCATACAAAACTGTTTATCTTAACCCTTTAGCATTTACATTACTCTATATTTACTATTATATTTTCACAGCAAACTCTTTATTTCACATAATTATCTCACATAATATTGAGTTTATGAGATTTTGATATCATTTATTTTGAGAACAATACTTTAATATCAGTACGAGTGGCTGGTGCAGCCGGTTTGAACAGAAAGAGTTTAGAGAATTCTGGCCGGATATAGCCGGTTTAAATGATTAAATGCCGGTTTAAATGATTAAACAATGATGATATATATAGGCATAAATCGCTGTGTTCTCTTTCAATGACAAGGATAAATGCTCAAGCACAAGGATAGCTGATGTAGTCTGGAAACTTAAGTACAGCAACACAACATAAATTTGAATGGAACATTCTCAAACGTGCTGCACACTATTCTGTGGGCAGATGACAGTGTGTCTTGTGAATGAATGTGATAGTTGGTAACTCTAAAAGCTTGTCATTTGCATGTATACGTGTATATCTTCCCCTCCAAAACTCCATTAAATCAATGAATCTCTGCCATACTAAAAGGTATGGGTTGGCATTAGGAAGGGCATTTAGCGATAAAAAATTTGCCACGGATGAGGCAGGTTAAATCATATACTAATTCTAATCATTGTTAAACATCCGTTTTCCCTGCTAACAATGGGTGGACATGTTATTACAGACTGGTCAGCACTCAAACAAATCCTCTGACCTCCAGATGCTTATCATATGATCCTGTACTGAATTTATTTTATTGTGACATCAACACTAAGGAAATTGTCATGCCTTTGACACGACTGAAGAGTCCTTCAAATCCTGTTTGACAGGTTTTCTACAGCTGGGTATCCTTACTAACACCAACACTTTGTTGGACAAGTTTCTATGGGTAGTTTCATTCATTTCATCATCATTTCATTTTACGTCCACTTTTCCCTGCTTGCAAGGGTGGGACGGGAACTGATTCTGGCTTCATTTCTACAGCTGGATGCCCTTCCTAACACCAACCTCGTTTACAGTGAGTGCTGGGTGCTTTTTTGCCGTGGCACCTCCACGACCACTTTGCAGTGGAATGATAGGGACTCAAGTCCCTATCATCTCATTTCTACAGCTGAGTAAACTGGAGCAATGTGAAATAAAGTGCCTTGCTCAAGGAAACAACACATCACCCGGTCTGAGAATTGAACTCACAACCTTTCGATTGCAAGGCCAATGCTCTAACCACTAAGCCATGTGCCTCCATTAGGTATATATTTTTAAATGTCCACCAAGTAGTTGAAATATACTTTAAATAAACACGTAACTTAACTCTCTCTCTCTCTCTCTCTTTGTGTATATTTTTGGGTGGGAGTTTGCTGAAGTGACTTGTCTTAAATGAGATAAACTGTCTAACAGGCTAGCATGGAAAATACTAATGATGATGATGATGATTCATGAGAAAAAAAAAATTAGTTTAAAGAAACAGTATTTTTTACATCAAGTACTGGATACCCTTTTCCTCTTTTGTTGACAAACTAACATGCTTGTGTGTGTGTGCATGTATGTGTGTTCATTTATATTTTAAACTAATGAGTTATGACTACTGCAGCACCATGTAGTCAGCTACAATCTTCACTCTGTAGATAGCGTTGCATAAATGAGGGAATTTGATACTGATGCTTTCTTATGTGTATCCTGCTATGATGTAGGTTCAGCTGGGATCATAAACAGCAGAATGTTCATGTGTGTCTGAATATTTTGACAAGTATATGTATTTTAGGGCCAAGACATTGACATGCTGAAGTGTTTTTGAATGCTAACCTACTGGCAGTATCTGGTCTTAACTTTACATAAAGGGGAAGAAACTTGAAAATATACAGTAGAGTTCCTTTAGGAATTTGAATATCTTACAGTATCTAGTGAGAAAGCACATAGCCTAGTGGTTAGGGTATGAGACTCATGACCATAAGGTTGTAGGGGTTCAATACCTGACCAAGCGGTATGTTGTGTCTTGAGAAAAATACTTTATATAATGTTGCTCCTTCTACCAGGAGTTCCGACCAGCAAATAATGTCAGCAATGGAAAGAATAATGGAAACATTGCTTCCTTAGTCCAATCTGATATTTAGCTCCTTTCCTTTTCAATGTCCAAATTTAGTGCTACTCCTTACAAGATTTTCCAGATATATATTACAGCCTATCTTTCTCTTCTTCAATCTAGAGAATAGTGTTAATCTTTTCAACTTCCTGTAGCTTCTCTGTTGCATAAAAGCATTCCCCTTGGTTTAACCCTTTCATTACCATATTTCTAATGAAAGATACTGCATATGTCATTAACTCTTTCATTACTATCTATAAAGGGAGGAGTGTGGGATAGCGTCCGGTTTATATCTTTTAATCCAGTTATACATACATCTATATGTATGAGTATATAAATACACGCTCATGGACATACATTCACACAAATACATATTGTTACACAAACACATACATTCACACATATACATTTATACAAACACACACATACAGTCATACAGCCATGATAGCAGCATTCAAGAGTAAAATGAAGTACAACTTTTTATTTATTAATGAACAACACAGTTTAACTTTTTTTTTTTTTTTTTTTTTTTTATAACTCATTTGTATAAAAATTTAATATAATGGTTACAGAACGAAAACACAAACAAATATGATATATACAAAGGAAAGGGAAAGGAAAAAAATGAAAGAGAAAAAAAACCTAACTACGTAATACACACATCTAAGACCACATAGAACAAAATACAGGCGAAAGGGGTGGACAAACGAGCCGCTACCAGAGCAACACTATATAGCAAGGAGCACTGGGAAACCCAAAGGGCAGTTTTTTTGCTAATATTTCTAATGAAAGATACTGCCTATGTCATTAACCCTTTCATTACCAAATTTCTAATGAAAGATACTGCCCTTGATTTTCAAAGTTTTATTGTGATATTGCCACAACCACCTGACAAGGAGGACAGGATTTTTATTGTGCTAACAGTACTACAACTTTACAGGGTGGTTAGGTGCTTTATATCCACTGAACAAAGTGGGCTGGATGCTTTTTGTATCACCAGCCATGATGGTGAGGCAGTCATATAGTATGGCTGGGGGTAAGCGATTAAGCTGCAAGCTGCTTGATGAGGGAAGGTATAAGCAGGAGAGGTGACCTTAAACGTTAACATATGGCTGACATCTTTCCATGCTGAAATGAATTGGACAAGGCATGGAGGAATCAGGGTGGGTAGAAGAATAAGGAGGGTTGAGAATGACATATATACAAATACAGTGAAACTCCGTTATAACAAAATTTATGGGGTATAAAAAGAAATTTGTTGCAACAAAAAATTCCTAACAAATCGAACATATGACCGAGGGCCGAAAAAAATGTTGTTATACTGAAAAATATGTTATAATGGTATTCATTATAACAAAATTTTACCTGTGTGTATATATATATATATATAGACGGTAGCCACGGAATAGGCAGACCCAGAAAAACCTGGGACGAGCTGATAAATTCCGACCTCACACACTTACACCTCACCAAGACAATGTCACTGGACCGAGACCTTTGGCGGTACTCAGTAATAGAGAAGACCCGCCTTACCTAAATACAAAGTAAAACCTACTACAGTCAGTAGGCATCTCTAACAAAATACACCCCCGTCCCACCACCCCCACCCCATCCACACCGCCCCTTTCAATATAAAGTTATGTTGGTGCCACAACATCCAGGCCGAAACAAATGAGATCGTGTAGGTGTCACGTCAAAAAAACACACAGTTCACGCTGTAATGTGGCCGTGTAGGCAACATGGTAAAAACCTCCCAGCCCCACACTGTAAATGTGGTTGGTGTTAGGAAGGGCATCCAGCTGTAGAAAACCCGCCAGATAGTCCTATGCGAGCAAGATAACCACTCTTGCCTCAAGTGGGAAAACCCTCCGTCCAAACCCATGCAAGCATGGAACACGGACGTTAAACGATGATGATGATGATGATGATGATGATATATATCAGGAAATGCCAGTTGAAGGAAGACGTGGTAGAGGTAGACCACGAAAAACATGGGCGGAGGTGGTGAGAACAGACCTCAGATCGCTGAAGCTCACGGCGGAGATGACGAAGGACCCTGACAAGTGGACAGATGCTGTGCTGAATAAGACCCGTCCTACCCTTGCAAGCAGGGAAAAGCGGACATAAAATGATGATGATGATGATATATATAAAAATATATATATATATATGTGTGTGTGTGTGGTGTATGTGTTATCATCATTATCATTGATGCCTGATTTCCCTATAACCATACGAGCATGCAGATAAGCAGGTGTATAATTAGTAGGGGTTATGGTATTACACAGCTTCATATTATGTTAGTACTGCTCATGATGATGAGGCTAATGGTCACCATGATAATCTCTACTGCTTTCAGTGACAATATGCCAGGTATTGTCACTAGTCTGTTATAATGTGTAACACCTGGTGTCACACAAGGTTTTGTCACCACTCTGTTACAGTGTGTAACACCTGATGTGTCACACACAAGGCATTGTCACCACTGTTACAGTAACACCTGATGTGTCACACACAAGGTATTGTCACTATTCTGTTACAATGTGTAACACAATGTTATGCAGGAGAAAAACAAAATTGAAAAAGAAAAAAAATGGAAAAAAAAACTGGAACAAAAAAAGAACACAACAACTAAAAAGTACAACCATGTTAAAATAACCAGCCATGGAACTACCAGTAAACCTCCAGGAGAGAAGAGTAAATAAAAGAGAGAAATTACTTACATTCAGCTCAAAAGTAGGTTCCCCTTCTTTCACTAGGACTTGGCTGGCTGATGTGTTTACTTCTTTGGCATCCATAATAGTTGTTAATTGGTCTCTGTAATAAAAATATTTGCATACATTTAATTGTGACTATATATAGCTTTCACCAGCTTTCTATTTATACACAAAGCACAGAATCATACATATAGCTCTCACTAGCTTTCTATTTACACACACACCACAGAATCATATATATATATATTGACACCATCAATATGACAACAGCAACGACATTGGTACTAGCATTGGTGATGCCAAAGCCATACTACCTTATATTTAAACATTACGCATAAAACAAATGTATACATATTCACACATGCACATGTATTCATCCCCTACACATCATCATAAACTGAAATCAAGGTACAAATTGTTGTCCTTAAATGCTCGTAGTTTATGCAACAACATACATCTTTTTGATTCTTACATCAAAAGTATCAACCCTGATTTCATTACAGTCACGGAAACATGAGCACATTCTTTACTCTATAAATGGAGTTTTCAGCATAGCTGGCTACAACCTGTTTCGCAAAGACCATATTAATTGTCATGGTGGTGGTGTGATGGTCTATCTTTTCAGCAATTCCTTGCGTTGATATGAACTGAACCAATCACAAGAAGTAATTTTCTGCGATATATGTATGACCATGTCAACATTTCTATTTGGAGTTGTTTACTGCCCCCAAAATTACCATCAGGACAGACAGCCTTATGATATCCTTAGAGCTGCTGCCAGGAAAACAGCCACTTATGTTTTTATTGCAGGCAACTTCAATCACCCTGAGATTGAGTGGGAAACCTTTCGTTAGCCACAAAGTGCAAATGATTTCCTTGAGCTAGTGCTGGACTCAAACTGGTCCCAAGTAAGCACCTCCACCACAAATGGTGACAACACTTTGGATTTACTCTTTACCACTACTTCTGAAACGGTTATCAGTGTTACTACTGAGGAACCTTCAGGTGACTGATCATGCTATGACCATGCTATGATTGTTGCTTATGGGCAGTAATAAAAACTACAACCATCTCCAAACTGCTTGCTTTGACTGGAATAACGTAGAATGGAACTCTTACTTCAGAACATCCTGAACTCAATATGGACAGCATGTGTAGCCCAAAAAATATCCCAAAAGTGCAATTTAGGAGACTACAGCAGTCCTACTTGCCAGGAAAGAACATTGTAATGCTAAACAGGAATACAAACTACATAGATCAGAGATTAATAAAAAAAATAAAAAAATAAAAATAAAAAAAAGTACAATAGATCATCCAACCACCTCAAGCAGGTGGCAAAAACGGCAGTTCGTGAATTTGAATAAATAGTATTTATTTATTTATTTATTCTTTCACACAACAACAAAGAATAAATAATATTTATTAACAGATTTAAAGCAAAATTAAATATGTAATCACCCTCATTAGATTCTCTCACATACACACACACAAACCATGAAATAAAAAAGAAATTGCTTCATTTTCCAAAAATTCCTGATTTAAAACCATCAGTGATGCTTTGCTCTGTTTTTTTTAATCTCCCATCACAAAAAGACTTGTGACAAACAAACTAAAGCACACACACACACACCACACTTCAAAAATAAACAGAGAGAGAGAGAGAGAGAGAGAGAACGAGAGAGAGAACGAGAGAGAGAACGAGATGGATAGAGAGATATGTATATACATGTGTCCCCAAAAATATTCCTCTTAGATTTGATCCCTTCACACTTCAAAATTTTGTCACCCAGGTAACGGAAAGTGTCCACTATTTCTATAAAACCGTCTGGGCAATTGAAGGAGCTAGTATCGTGTGGGTACTTGCTACTAACTGCATCTGAGCATTGGCCACATATAAAACCTACATTCTGTGATCCCACTACATTTCTTATGTACCCATAGCTTACATTTGGGACATAGAATGGAATTTCTTCCTACTCCTTTCCTACACACTGAAAAGTAACTTCGGGCAACAGTAGAGTTTGATGAATATATATATATATATATATATATATATATATATATATATATACAATGATATTAAATAAATGGAAACTATATTTATAAACAAAATATAAAACAATCAAATTTTTGTTTAATGCATTGTCACTTCTTTTCGGCGAAAGAAGGGAGAGAAACTAACAGTCAGTTTCACGCTGTTTGGCAATCGTCAGAACCACGCACCCCATACTTCTGCCGAAAATTATAGAAGCTGGATTCTTATAGAATCCCAGTAATAATCAGGAGGTGATTATACAGAGCGATTACCGGTCCAGCAAAAATTATGTATTAGGATTGGTGCTCTGAAATAGCGATGTATACATGAATGTATGTATAGTATATTTGGCAATATACCGTATGTTTAATTAAAAACATACGGTATATTGCCAAATATACTATACATACATCGGTATTTCAGAGCACCAATCTTTATATATATATATATATATATATATATATATATATATATATATATATATGTGTATATATATATATATATATATATATATATATATATGTATATATATATATGTGTATATATATATATATATATATATATATATATATATATATATATATATAATCATCATCATCATCACCGTTTTACGTCCGTTCTTCCACGCTAGCATGGGTTAGACAGATTCTCCTGTTGTGGGCAGTGTCCGGTCGGTTGACCTTGTCTTGGTCATACGGGAACTGATTCTGGCTTGATTTCTACAGTTGGATGCCCTTCCTAACACCAACCTCATTAACAGTGAGTGCTGGGTGCTTTTTTCCGTGGCGCCTACACGTCCACTTTACAGTGTGGGCTGGGTGGTTTTTTGCCGTGGCACCTCCATGACCACTTTGCAGTGGGAGTGTGTGGGGGCATATTGTCTATATGCTTCAGCTTCGGCTTGTACCCGTGGGGGGTCGGGTATTCTGTATTATTACGCGACGCCAGAGGTCACGGTCGTGTGTCATCGCCTTTGAGAGGTGTAATTGGGTAAAGTCAGCTTTTATCACCTCATCCCATGTCTTCTTGGCTCTCCCCACTCCGCGGTTTCCATCGACTTCTAGTGCTCTGCACCTTTTTATGCAGCTGTCATCCTTCATACGCATCACATGTCTATACCAACGCAACCGCTTCTCCTGCACACAGCATTTGATTCCTCTTATGCTCAGTCTCTCTCTTAATTCATTTATGCTTTGCCGTTCGCGTATATTACTATTACACATCCATCGGAGCATGCAGGCTTCGTTTCTTTATAATCTACGCAAGTCTTCCACAGACAGCACCCAGATCTCACTACCATGTAACATTGCTGTTCGGATACTCGCATCATACAGTCTGCCTTTCATTTTGAGGGAAAAGCCTTTTGCAGCTAGTATATATTTATGTATGTATGTACCCACACATGGAATGAGAGAGGGTGCATATTCGATTCATCGAACTCTACTGTTGCCTGAAGTAACAAAAATGTAAGCTCTTTTCAGCCTCCTACATCTCTCTCTCTGTTTAGTTCATACATTCATATTATTTATCTCTAAAGGGCGGTGAATTGGTGGTATCGGTAGATAGTTACGTCCCTTTACAGTCTGAGTTCAAATCCCGCCGAGGTTAACTTTGCCTTTCATCCTTACGGGGTCGATAAAATAAAGTACCAGTAATGCAGTGATTAATTGCTGGCCTTGTGCCAAAAGTAGAAACAATTATTTATCTCTCATATTGGAAATATTGTCCTAGTTCTTTTAGACTGATTTTGTTTCATTCAAATGTTATTTCTCACAATTGAAAATATCATACCTCTATTTCTCCTCTGTCTGTTTTTGTCCCCAACTGGGGGAGTTAGCGAGAAGGTTTGAGAAGGTTATTTTATAATATAATCCTAGAAATTCGGCCATAATTAAATGAGCATATAACAGTAATAAGAGTTTAAATACAAGTAGAAGATTGTATTCGAGGGTCTGACAAAATTATGGGAGTTTAAAATACAAGAAGATTGTTTTGACGGTCTGACAGAATTAGAAAAGATTTAATTCTAAGTTAAGCGGATGATATAATACTGATAGGTGAATGGACTAGGAAAACGTGGAGACAAGAAAATAGGGTGAATACATTACATTTCTCAAAAACAAGCGTTCGGCCAAGATAAGGGATCGACAAACTCCGAGATTCGTAGCTCACAACAAATTTATTTTATATTTGGAGAGAGAAGGGGAGGGTGAGAGAACCTGCAGGCATATATACGATATATGAGGGGGACAGAGAAGGGAAGGGAGGGAGAAGGTTATTTTGTAATATAATCCTAGAAATTCGGCCATAATTAAACGAGCATATAACAGTAATATAATCCTAGAAATTCGGCCATAATTAAACAAGCATATAACAGTAATAAGAGTTTAAATACAAGTAGAAGGTTGTGGTGATATATTCTTCAATAAAATTATAATTGTTCTTTATTTTTTCTGTAGCATCAGAAGTGTAGACCTTTTCTGACCTTATGGTACTATAAGTGAAAGTAGTTAAACAGCAGTTGTTCATTTAAGGTGTTAATTAGATTTCATTGCATACAGAGACAAATTCATGTTTCAAGTTACATTAAAAACCAAAATGCACAGAAGTAAAGTCGCATGTGTAATTCAACAAAAATTTCAACAACAAAAATGTTACAGAAAAGTGTTATACATAGGTGAGATGTGTAAGGGAAGAAACTATCAGAGTAAAATTTGTGATTACATTTAGGAACTTCAACTGTAAAGAGATGAGACCTAACTGCAAATCTGGTACTCTGTTTAAACTTATGAAGATAAGGCAACAAAGAGGAACATTGATCAGAACAATTTTGACAAAGTTATGTTACTTTTAGGTGCAGTAACTGACATATGGAACACATCTGTATATAATCAGTCCAGATACTGAACACTACATCCTCAAACAGGTTTACTGTATATGCCGGTGTACAAGCCAATCCAGTGCATAAAATTCAGGTTTAGGCCTATATTTGCCAGATAAGATATATATAAGCCATATAAAAAAAAAAGGGAAAAAAGGAATGAACAGAGAGAATGTAGGGTAGAGGGGGATGTTTAGTCTTGTTAGAAATAAACTCTTTAGTGCAACACAATTACAATGTGTGCTGGATAATGAAAGATTGTGATGAGTTACAAGATGTAAGAACTAGCCAATCCATGCCAGTCTGGAAACATGATGCAAGTTTACTGGTTGACTTGTCTGTGAATAAACAAAGGCACTACTATGAACACACACACTCACTCTGTTTCTTTGTGTATATATGATGTGGTAATTGCTGAAGGAATTCCAGGAGATGATAATAAGTCATGAAAGATGGAAGAAGACCGAAAATGAAGTATGTTAGAACGGACCTTACCAGCTTCGCCTTCAGTGTTCAACCATAGAAAGATGTTATATTTATTATCTATCAAATTTATATCAATGGAGGTAAAGTGATACAGCAAAAGTAAAGCTACTAGAGATGACAATGATGATCATCATGATAAAAGTTTACTTAAAGAAGTATTGCACAACTATTACCATAAATTACTATATATCAGAATGTAAATGATGTTTTAACTTAATTATCATGCTTGTTTTTAAAACAAAAATGAAGCATAATGTTTATTTTTCTTTCATCTATTAATTAAATTACTTACTGCTTATTCATGGACACAAGAATATTGGCTAGAATGCTTTGCAGTATTCATTCCAGCTCTCTGAGGTCTGTATGCAAAACCTGTCTGGGTCAATTTTGTTTATCATCCTTCTGAAGAAAATAAAAAAAATACCAGTCCAGTACTGCATAAATTCTTCTGCCATATCTCTTTCTCACTTCCCCTCTATCACTCTCTCACCTCCCTTCTCTGGAAAACACTGGACAGGGGATGAGCTCCACCAGGTTTTAAATATTCAAGACATGCTGTACGTCACTATGGCACCCTTACGACTCCATCAGGAGTTACGGGTCCATACATACATTCATAGGCACTTATAAAAATTTACAAATTGTATATGTTTAAATTTGTATTCAGTGGAGTAAACAAAAGAATGCAAAGAAGACTTTAGATAGAGACTTATTCCAAAAACTGTAATATATTTATTTCAAATTTCTACAGAAAATATTGAAATCTGACATTGGAGTTTAACCCGTTAGCATTTAAACCAGCCATATCTGGCCAGAATTCTCTCACCTCTTTTTAATAATGAAAATATTGTGTACAGTGCTCAGGTGCACTACAACTCATCAAAAGTGTATGTATAGTACATAGGGTAATGTACAAACATCAGGAAAATGAACAGTGCATGAGTCATGATATACACATGTGTGCATGTGTATGGAAGGGGGACATCAGGTGTAGTTTTGGCGAATTTCGGGAAGCATGAGGGTTTTGTTCAAACCAGCCATAACTGGCCACTCATACTTATGTTAAGGTATTGTTCTCAAAATAAATAATATCAAAATCTCATAGATTCGATATTATATGAGATAATTATGTAAAATAAAGCCTTTACAATGAAAATACAATAGTAAATATAGAGTAATGTGAATACTAAAGGATTAATGGAAATTAGTGAAGTTGATCACTTGGTGTTACCATAGTATCTTGTCCATAATATGGAAACTAACTGTATATTGTCTGCAGAAAAAGCAAAGAAAAATTATTTCTTTTACATAGGAATAATAACTTTGTAGAGGAGTCCATCTAAGTCATTTGAATTGATTCCAGTGTGTTAATTATTGTATTGATTTGGGGTGGATGAAAGACAAAGTTGACTCAGGTGGAATCTGAACTCAGAATGTAGAATGTTTTAAACATTATAAATTCTGTAAAGCGTTTGAGTCCAGATACTACAATTTATGTTAAATATTCACTCATTGAAAATAAAACAATATATAATTATAAATATTTGTAATAAGTCTTAACCTAGAAAATGTCATGTGCTGTTCAACTTTATCAGATAATATTCAACATTCTAATCCTATTAAATAGTGACATCTCCGGTAAAATTCTTCAACATACAAACAGTATTCTAAATAGACAAGTAGTAAAACTATGTATATATTAATTCTGGATACTCTAGTGTTAAGAAGCAGATGTCAGACAAATCTCCCTAATGATAGCATGGCAACTGATGACAAGCAACATTCATTGAAGAACTCATACCTAATCCCTACCATCAAGTGAACAGGGGCAAGTAGTTAAATATATGCTACAGAAGTAAACCTATAATTCTATCAGTTCAAATTACTATCTACTGTACACCAGTAAATATCATGGTGAAACATTGCACTCAAACAGATAGACCTATCCAACCTACACCAGTGTAGAAAATCACAAATAAAATGATGATGACAAAATATATAATATTTAACCCTTTAGTATTTAAACCAGCCATATCTGTCTAGAATTCTCTCACCTCTTTCTGTTCAAACCAGCCATAACTAGCTGCTTATACCTATGTTAAGGTATTGTTCTCAAAATAAATAACATCAAAATCTCATAGATTCGATATTATGCGAGATAATTATGTGAGGTAAATCCTTTACCATGAAAATATAATAGTAAATATAGAGTAATTTAAATACTAAAGGGTTAATTATCAGCAATGTGGTGGAAACTAATTGTATATATGTCTGCAGAAAAAACAAAGAAAAATCTAATTATTTCTTTTACATAGGAACAATAATTTTGTAGAGGAGTCCATCTAAATCATTTGAATTGGTATAGAGTAATGTAAATGCTAAAGAGTTAAAGAATAATAACCAAAATAAGAACAGCAGAAAAAGTTCAGGGAGCTAAAGGTATTGAATGAAGAAGATGTGAAGGCTAGAAAGAAATAATTTAAGTAAGCTTTGTTGGATATGTAATGTTAATGTGTATAAATGTGTTGAAGAATCAGATGTAGGATGTGTGAGAGAAGATTGTGCTGGTTATTAGTATAGACACATAATGCATGTGTATGATGATGTTTATGTGAAGAAGTGCCAGTGGAAGGAAGATGTCAATGCAGTAGGCTAAGAAAGACTTGGGCAGAGGTGGTTAAAGTGGATTTCACATTTCTGAACCTCACAACTGAGAAAGAAGCAACTGGGGGATTGCTGTGATGGAGAGGACTCATATGCAAGCATAGAAAAAGTAACTGATATGGTTGATATTCATTTTGAATACCTGTAGATCAATATTTGTAGAAGAGTGTAAGTGGAGAGAAAAATCTAGAGGATTGGATTTCTGGGGAAGAATAGAGAAAAATATTTCTTACGCAAGGTAAAGGAGGTGAGAGTAAACGTGATAGAAATGAGAGGATGGTCAAGAGGTCTTGGATGAAGAAAGGATGTAGGTAGCTAGTTAAGAAGAGTAGGGCCCATTATAGTAGTGACAGAATCAACAATGCAATGAACCTTACATTAGAACATTAATGTTAACTCATTATTTTGCTGAATTATCAAAAACAAATATCAAAAATCTCACCTCATCAATGTGATACCAAATACGTCTTTGTACGAACAATGAAAACAAATCACTGATGTAAAATGATTTCTACAAACATAGTTTATGGTTCATTTCTTTTTCATTTAGGATCCTATAAATGGTAGAAATGTGTATGTACACAGAGGAATACAGACAAAAAATGTAATCTGACTACAATGGCTACAATCAACAGGTGTTGAAGTAAATATTTTGATGTTTTGGGAGCATAACATTCAAAAGGCACCAAACTGTGTAACCCCTAAATATATTCATAACTCCTCATATTTTTGCCTGTGTAGTTTTTATGTGAAATGGATTCACAGTGCAACTGGCATGAAGTGATTTCAATGAAATATCTTTCCCTATAAATATGCAACACCCTGGTGTACATGTAAGTGTAGCAGCAGTACCATCCCATATTTCAATGCAATGTCCACATGCTCAAGAAGGACATAAAAGTATGCAAAATAACTCAGTTGGTCACATTAACAACTGCTCTCCAACACTCATTACAACCACCTAAGTTGGTGTATTTAATGTTCCTCAAATAGGCTTCCACACAGTTTCCATCTATCAAGTTTTAATCACAGAACTTTGGTTGATCTAAGTCTGTAGTGAAAGATACTTCTCCTTGTACAGTGGAATCTAAAATCTTAATGTTTATATATAGCTGTTTGTGTTGTTTTTTTATGATTTCTATTAATCAACAAAGGCCCATGGTTTAGTGGTTAGAATATTTGGTTCACAATTGTAAAGTCGTGAGTTCGATTCACAGTGGTGTGTTTTATTCTTGAGTAAGATTTTATTTCATGTAAAAATATAACATAATTGTATGAGCGATTTTTCTTCTTCCTTAGATTAACCTCTTTAATGCCAATGACGAGATAACTCAGTCTAACATGTTTGAACTCTTTTCAAACAGCTCATAACTTCAAAGCTAGATGGGGTTACTAGTTTATGGATGTGACATTTGTCCATCAAAATTGACATTTTACTAAAAAAAAAAAAAAAACGGCACAGCAACTGTAGCTGTGTAAAATATACGCGGCAGTCAACAGGTTAATGAGAGGAAAAAATCTACACACATTATCTCATCCTTCTTTTGCGGTACTGCATTCCTTTAGAACTTTCAGCAACCAATCATCATCATCATTACCATCATCCATACCAGCATGGGTTGAATAGGTTGTCATGGTCCTAGGCTAGACAGATCAAAGAGATCTCATCTTGCTCATACATTCCATATTTTGCATGGTTTCTATGGCTGGATGCCCTTCCTTACACCAAACACCTTATAGAATGCATTGGATACATTTTATCATTGTTCCAGCATTATCAGCATTACCGGTCTGGGTGCATTTTATCGTGGCACCAACACTACCACTTTACAGAACAGAATGGGTGTGTTGTACCATGGCACTAATACTGCCACATTACAAGTGTACAGGAGGTACTTTTAACAATTGAAATAGAATAATTAACCATGAAAACATTACACTTTTATCCTTATCTCCTAATCTATAATTTTCTGTGAACTCTTCTTCAGATAAATATAACAAAATTAGAATGCATGAATATATAAATTTCTTTCAAATGATATCAAATTAAGCTGATAGTGGAGAGCTATTCTCCATGAAATTTCATGCAAATATTAATTTAGATTAGCTATGATTGCGAACAGTCTTTTATCTTAATCTATTATAATTCTATTCATATTAAGGATGTTTTAAATCAACATCATTTTATGACTGCTTTCCATGCTAGCATGGGTTGGACGGATTGTTATGATTTGAGGATGAACTGGAGGACCACATCTCATCTGTTCATTCCATTTCTGCTGTGGTTTCTATGGCTGTATACCCTTCCTATCACCAACTTTACAGAGGGTATCGGTGCTTTTTATTGCAGCACAAGCAGTACCACTTTATATAGTAGACTGGGTTTATCATGGCATTAACACTAGAGTTATTAAAAGGAATATTAAATTGATCCCTATACTTGACTAGCATTGGATTGACAGTTTCAGTAGATGGACAAACACCATGCTTTGTATCATAGAGTTAAGTCCCTTTACGGTCTGAGTTCAAATCCCGCCGAGGTTAACTTTGCCTTTCATCCTTACGGGGTCAATAAAATACAGTACCAGTAATGCACTGGAATAATTGCTGGCCTTGTGCCAAAAATAGAAACAATTATATTTTATCAGACATCTTTCCTGAAAAATAAGAACTCAGAACATGAAGGGCAATCTGCTAATCCATCAACTGTTTATTTTGTGATTAGCTCTTTTGAAACCAAGTCATCTAGAACTGTTTCTGGTTTTAGAATACAAAGCTGTTTGCTTTCAAATAAAAAAAAAAAAAAAAAAAAAAAAAAAAAAACAATTTCATTTAACCGTTTAGCATTTAACCGTTTAGCATTTAAACCGGCCAGAATTTTCTCACCTCTTCCTGTTAAAACCGGCTGAATCCAGCCACTCGTACTTTTGTTAAGATCTTGTTCTCAAAATAAATATCAAAATCTCATAGATTCGATATTATGTAAGATAATTATATAAGGTAAAGCTTTTACCACAAAAATACAATAGTTTATATAATGTAAATTCTAAAGGGTTAAGAACCTTTAAGTTCTGCTCCAAACACCAGCTTCAAAATGATAAAAATTAGTTATATTAATAAATCCTTCCAAAGTCTTCATTTTAAAGATTATTTGAAAATCATAGATAGTTTTTTTTTCATTAGTAGTATAAGGAACAAGTTTATATACTGGGTTCTGTTAAGTTCTTTTTAGGTGAGGGATTTTCATTGGCTTGTGTTGAACCAAAAATTTTTGTTTTAAATAATAAACAACCTTCGGCCTCCAGGACGCATGGTAGATTTTTGAGACTTATTTTAGAAAAAAGTAGTGTCTTCGACGCCGGTAAATACAGTAATTTTTTCATAGGAGATATTACCTAAAATAGCTTTCATATGGTCTAAAGAGAATTCAACAATGCATTAGATTTTATTGTTGTTTAGCCAGAAGTCAGCTGTGATCCCGCAGACCTATGATCAAAAGCATTACAAGTACACCCATCCTGTCTTTTTTCAAACTTAACACATCTAACAATGTAGTCCTAGATAGGCTATGACTTTTTGAAGATGATAATACAAGACTTGAGAGTGATTTGGCTGCTATTTCTAGCATGCGAAGGTTTCCACATTTAATCTTGTTCTTAGTCTAGTGTGCTTTTATTAATGTAATGTGCTTCATGTATGAGCAAGAGACAAGTGTCTTTCAATGACGTTATTTAAAGAACAAAGGTTTTTGAGAATGAAAGGAAATCAATAAAATCTGTGTTGTATAATAATGCCAAATGATTAAAAAGTATTCCATCTATGACCATCCCATCGTCTTTTTCAAATACTGTGTATCTCACACCACATTATCTCTTCTTCCTTAACCCTTTACCATTTACATTATTCTATATATACTATTGTATTTTCACGGTAAAGGCTTTATCTCACATATCTCACATAATATTGAATCTATGAGATTTGATATTATGTGAGAACAATACCTTAACATCAGTATGAGTGGCCAGTTAGAGCCAGTTTGAACAGAAAGAGGTGAAAGAATTCTGGCTGGATATGGCCGGTTTAAATGCTAACAGGTTGAAAAGGTAGGGTTTGATTTGGCTGCTGTTTCTAGTAAGTGGAGCAATCAGTTCGCGACTCCCTCGTTAACTCAACTGTTTCATATTATTTGTAATGCCAGAGTCAAAATAAATAACCCCTATCGGATGTTTTTAATGTACTCATTAGTATATTGGAGTGGTGACAGGGTAAATCAAGAACAAGATAATAAATAACCTGAAAATAACATTTATAAAATGTCAATGAGGATTAACTTAGGTGATATATATCTACTTTCAAAAGAGGTAAAATTTTAAAAGTCATGTTCGTCATGTTCAACATGACGAACATGACCATCAACCATGTAAAGTTTAGAGTTACAAATTGAAAAGATACATTAGTGTACTATGATGCAGTTATCAAGCAGAGATTTTTATCAAAAGCTGAAGCTCACGGTGGAGATGACGAAGGACCATGACAAGTGGACAGATGCTGTGCTGAATAGGACCCGTCCCACCCTTGCAAGCACGGAAAAGCGGATGTAAAATGATGATGATGAAGGAATTTAACCCAGCATTTAAACCAGCCGTATCTGGCCAGAATTCTCTCACCTCTTTCTGTTCAAACCAGCTATAATGGCCACTCATACTGATGTTAAGGTATTGTTCTCAAAATAAATAATATCAAAATCTCAGATTCGATATTATGTAAGGTAATTATATAAGGTAAACTGTGAAAATAAAATAGTATATATAGATTAATGTAAATGTTAAAGGGTTAATAAAACCAAAAATAAAGGTTAGCATTAGGAAAGACATCAGACAGGAAAATATTGCTGTATAGGTCTCATCCAACCCCTATCATATTGGAAAAGAGGACATAAAAATGATGACAATGATGAATATATTAACTTATAAGATAATGAGAAATATATGTTCAGATGGCATTCCTCATTATATTTTTGCCCTTGTATTTGTATAACTTAGAAGGAAGGGCAATGAACAGAACTTTGAAATTAACCCTTTAGCATTTAAACCAGCTGTATCTGACCAGAATTCTCTCACCTCTTTTGGTTCAAATTGGCTGTAGCCGGTAGCTCATACTGGTTAAGGTATTGTTCTCAAAATAAATAATATCAAAATCTCATAGATTCGATATTATGTAAGGTAATTATATAAGGTAAAGCCTTTACTGTAAAAATATAATAGTAAATATAGAGTAATGTAAATTGCAGAGATAACAACAATAGTATTTTATATATTACTTTTCACATACCAACAGAAAACTGACCTCCTTCAATTTTTGTTTAACTACTATTGAATTATTAGACAGACAGAACTTTGTTTGTGGAGTCAGATTTAAAATAAGATGATCATTTTCAGTATAGAATATAATAGTTCTTAATTTACAATATCAATTCAGGTCCAGAATACAGACACCAAAGGACATTCCAATCAATGTTGGGTAACAAATTTCAGAGCTGCCATTATCAACATCAGCCCAATGAAAAGCAAAGGCAAATGAAATTGTGGCGATGTTAGAATGAAGACAGGTAAATCTTTGTTGTGTGCAAGAGATGAGATGGAGAGGATCCTCAGTCAGAATTCTTACAAGGAATGAACACTGATACAAACTCTTCTGGGTAGGAAACAATGAAGGGATAGGTGGAGCAGGCATAATGTTGACAGGGAGGTGAATAGATGAAGTTGTTATTAAGGTAGGTGAAATATGTGAGAGAATCTTCGAACTTAGGTCAGTCATAGGCAATACAACAACAACTACTACAACTACAAAAACTGTTATCTCTGCTTACAATGCACAATCTGGAGTGACCAATGAACAAAAGGTTCAATTCTATGGGGATCTCCTCAATCAGTGACGATAACTTTATCATCATGGTTGGTAACTTTAATAAACATGTTAAGCAGCACTAGGATGGCTACTATGCAATGATTTAGACCAGTAACTCACAAGGAAGTTGTAGGGACACCATACTTACAGCATTTCCTACCCTTTAGTATTTAAACAGGCCATATCCGGCCAGAATTCTCTCATCTTTCTGTTCAAACCAGCCATAACCGGCCACTCATACTGATGTTAAGGTATTGTTCTCAAAATAAATAATATCAAAATCTCATAGATTCGATATTATGTGAGATAATTATGTAAGATAAAGCATTTACTGTAAAAATATAATAGTATATATAGAGTAATGTGAATGCTAAAGGGTTAAACCTGGCAGAGCCCACCTCCTCTCCAGGTCTGAATGCAGTAGATTTCTTCCAGTGAAAGATAGAAAGTGAGAGAATAGAAGTGAGAAAGAGATATAGAGTAAGAATCACCCCCAGTACTAGATTGGTACTTTTTTATTGACTTTGAATAAATGAAAGGCAAAGTTGACCTTGGCGGGATTTGAACTGAGAGAGTTGGAAGAAATACCGCAAAGTATTCTATGCAATATTCTAATGACTCTGCCAATTCACTGTTACTATGCAGTACATGGCAGCTATAGGTACGGCTTGAGATATGAAGAGAGATCACAGAGTTCTGTGATACAAATAGCCTAACCACTGGAAACTGACAGGAAACTGACTAGCCATTTGATCATCTAGCAATCAGATATAATTGCAATCCAGATAGACTTCATTCTTATCAGAAAATAGGAGAGGCAGATAGTCGTAAATACGAAGTGCAGATCTTCTCCCAAAGATCCCTTGCAAATGATAAACTTCCCAGAAAACTAAAAGAAGACATATGTCCTATCCATAAAAAAGGAATTAGAGCAGATGCTAAAATCTACAGGCTTGTCTCCCTGACTTCACATATCAACAAAGTCATGGAACAAATCATCAGAAGGAAACTTATCACTTTTCTGGAGGAAAATGATCTCCTAACTGACATTCAGCATTGCTTTTGCCGAGGTAGAAGTTGTCTTACACAGCTCTTACAGCATTTTGACTGGGTACTCAAATATCTGCTAGACCGTTCGAACATAAATATGATATTAAATATGATATATCTCAAATTTGCGAAGGCCTTCAACAGGGTTGATCATATGTCACAAACTACAGGCATGCCCCAGGGAACTGCCTTGGGGCCACTACTGTTTGTGGTGGCTCTCTCAGACATGCTCTCTGTAATACAAACAGCCTCCCTCACAAGCTATGCTGATGACATGAAAGTAGCACAGGCAATCAAAAAACCAGCTGATGCGACTCTCTTACATGATTTAGATACCATATACGGAATGGCTGAAAACAACAATATGCAATTTAATGCAACTAAGTTTCAAGCCCTCCCCCTCTCAACCCACAAACGTAGGACCACCACAACAATGGTACACTGGACCAGGAGGAAGAAATCCCAAAATCTAAATCAATATGGGACCTGGGTATTGACATGAACAATGATGCATCGTTTTGTGTACACATCACCAAAATGATGGCAATGTGCAGACAACTGGCGAGTTGGATTCTGAGGACATTTGGGACAAGAGACTCAGAAACCATGTTGGTCCTCTGGAGAACTTTCGTCCTCAATCAACTGGACTATTGCTCTCAGCTGTAGTCACCCCAGAGTGTCAAACTAACTGCAGAACTTGAAGTAATCCAACGAAGCTACACCAAGAGGATTACCGTAATGAAAGAGATAAGCTACTGGGAGAGGCTGAAGAAATTAAAACTTTACACCCTGGAGTGGAGACGGGAGAGATACGCAGAAATATACATAAGGAAGATCCTGAAAGGGTTAGCACCAAACTTCGGCATTGAAGGCAGGACAAACCCATGAACAGGACATCACTGTGTAGTGCCAAAGGTCCCGTCCATCACATCGAGAATAAGGACCACATACTACAATAGCCTGCATAGCTTTTTGATAAGCTGCCAAAATATCTAAGAAATCTACATTCAAGAAACATTTCAACATTCTACTGACCAAGATCCTGGATAAACCCACAGCATAAGGCATGTATTACAGCTTTAATAGCAAGGAAGGAAGGGTGGATAGATAGATACCCACATCACTCAAGAACTCTTTCATATAACACTTCAGCAATAAAAAAAAATCTAGTATAATTTTCTATATTACATAATACCTGGTCAAACAATAAAAATGTGTTTTATTGTTATTCTATTTTACTTCTCTCACCGAATTTTAAAACTGAGGATCAGTTAGCCGACATTTTATAAACTTTTATTATACTTTGATCACTTGCTCATTGTATAACTGGGTACAGTTTTGAAACACTCGAGATATCATCACTGTTTTCAGGTCAATTTTTCCATGTTGGCAGCATGGAAATATTTGGCATGGGTTGGACGGGTCTTTTTGAGGCAATGTCCTTCCTGACACTAACCCTTTTAATCTCCTCTTGTGACATGCAGGGATGTGGTGTAATTTAGTAAGATTTCAATGATGCTTGAGTACTGAAGTGAAAGTGGTGCCTAATACTGAAGAATCGCCTCAAATTCTACCACAGGGCTGAATAATTATTGTTAACAAGTCTTGGTACACTTTATTATACTAGGAGGTATTTAAATGGTCACTTGACATGTTAGAAACAGCAGCAAAACATACTTCAATCCATACCATGCCATTTTAATTTGTCTTTAAATTTTACATCTGCTTTCCACACCAACATGGATTGGGCAAGTTGTCAAGATCCATGACCAGTTGGGTCACAGTGACCATGGTTTATATAAGTGTATACCCTTCCTAACACCAACCACCTTACAGGGTGTGTTTTTTATGGCACCACCACTAACACTTTACAGAGTATACTGGGTGCATTTTATCACGGCACCAGCACTAAAGAGGTTGTCACATATTCATCCAGACAAAAGGGTCCTTTCAAAGCTTATATTGTTTCCATTTAATCACCAACACTGTAACCTCAGGTCTCTCTCCATTAATATAATGTATTTTTTTATTAAATAAAAAAGTGATAGATTGAAGTCCCCCACTAAGATTAAAATGAAAAGTGGGTATGTCATCCTGAAAAGTAGCATAATCTGCTGTTTAAAACCTAATCTGGCAACTCACAGTCTCAAACTATACTGAAATGCAAGGTTTATTTTTCAGAAATTTTTGAATTGCACAAATTTTTTAGGTAGGTGCCAAAACCCAGAATTTGATATTCTCAGAGACTAAGAAGCACTTGTAATGGTTATTTTTAACATTTTATTAGTATTTTAAGTCTAATATTTAATACCCTGTATTGATTTAGCAGAAAATATCTAAAAACAGGTTTGTTAATTCAAATGCTTATAGTGTCTTTACTAGTGGACAAATCAGTGTGAACATTTGCATTAAACTAAAGTAAAGGTTTTAATTTTTAATGTGATGTAGTCATAGTGCTATTTTGTACTTTTCAAAAATACCTTGCTAATATGGTTACATGTGGTATAAGGCATTAAGAGTTAAACCACCATTAACCATATAAACACATGTAAACTTACTGCACAAAATTAGATTTAGAATTTCAGTGAACTACATGTGAAAATAATCATTGTCCTTTTAAAAAAAAGGAAAGGGTAGACACATTAGACAATGTAGTCCACACAGAGTATGCCTAAATATAAGGGTTTCTGATTTAGAAACAAGGCCAGCAATTTAAAAGGGGTTAGGGAGAGACAATCAAATCGACCCCAGTACATGACTGGTACTTTATTCTATCGACCCTGTAAGGATGAAAGGCAAAGCTAACCTCAGTGGGATTTGAACCCAGAGCATAAAGGGATGTAACTATGCCGGGAAGCATGCTGTCTGATACTCCACCGATTCTGCCAATCCGCTGCCCATAAAACAACCAGATGGAAACAACAGAATTGCTTTTGATTATGGGGCTGCTCCAACAAGAACCAGCCTGAAAGGTTAACAATAAACCAAAATAATTATCTTTGGTTGAACATATTAATTGTTTTGATACAGGGGACGTGAGGGCTAAAACAAAGCATTGACTTTCTCTTTCACCCTGGGGTGGGGAATAATACAACAGTCAAGTTAACAATATTATTTTATTTACATGAATTATCAAAAGATTAATAATTTGTAGGCGAGATGACAAAAAGCACCCAACACGCACTGTAAATGTGGTTGGCATTAGGCAGGGCAGCCAGCCGTAGAAACCAAGCCAAAATCAGTTCCATGAGCAAATCACAGTCCCTCGACTTGATCCCTCACAAAGAGACAGATCATCCTACCCATTCTAGCGTGGGAGATGGGCGTTAAACGATGATGAAAGTAATCACAGAAAGAAACAGAAAAGGAAATAGAAACAGAAAAGGAAATAGAAATCAGAAAAAGAGTGAATTTGTAGAAGACACACACACTAAAATGTATGTCACAACAAGGAATGCTGGAATTTTTAATAATTTTTGAGGCACACACAGCATTGGCATGGTGATAGTAAGGCTAAGGCACTGGAATAACCAAACACTTTAGCAGGCATCACTTGATACATTGGTAAGACAAACTGCCAAGAACTTCACTGTGTGCAGTCCAGTTCCTCCAAACATCTCAAATGCCACAGGCTGAAAAAAAATAGATTGCCAATAATTCTTTGAAAATTTTATTCCATTCAGCTACGGAAATCAGTGGCTCTCACCTTTACTGCAACATCCAGGATGTAGGAAGGATATGGCTGTCCCAAATGAGACATCTGCTTCTTACTCATGAACAAAGGGTAAGACCATCTGACCTCTTCCCATCAACTCTGGACAATCCAGCTGGCTCCAGTATTGTGAGGATGTTGACTTGAGCCATTGCCAACTTAATAATTAGATTTAGCTCAGAATGGAAAGTGAAGCAACCTGCTTTCAGGTGGCAAGACAATCCACAGAGACCTGTGAAGTTAAAGTATCTGCTACAATGACATTTCAATCCCCCAGACATTCACTCCAAATCTGAATGCAATGGACAAGCAAGACTCATTCAAACTGAGTAGGCTACAGATGCTGGCCACAGACAAAGTATCAACCCAGTCACTTGAGGATTCGGCACTCTCAGAAAGTAAGCAGCATCTTAAGAATTAATCAGATTGATCCAAAAGTGTCTTTCGAATATAATTTGCCCCCGACTCTCTGCTTCAATCTATGCTCTTCTGCATCAAGATCTGACAAACCCAGCTCCCTCCACTTCCCTGTTGGAACTAGTCTATGTTGGAAAGGAGAGGATGTTACCTAACTGTAGGAGACAAGTATGTTGGAAGAAAAAAAAACAGGGAAACGACAGCAATGAGCAATTATGTAAACCTAGGCCTCCAAATTGTTTGGAGTTAATTTAATTAACTTCCCCTGTCCTCATAAGTTACTGGCCTTGTTCCTAAATTAGAAACCATTATCATTATTAAAAATGCGATGACTTTTTGTTGATGTGAGTAATTAATAACTTAAAATTATATCCAAGTCTTGAAAATAGTTTTTTTAAATAATTGTTTCATTTATGTTAAAATTCATAATGGTTCTATTTTTTACACATTTAATTTTTTTTATTGATGTATATATTTATTTTGCAGAAACAACCAGTGCTGCACTTACCTATAAGCTAAATAAGCTATAGCTTGGAGCCACATACCCTCAGAGGCCTCATTTTTTTAAAACATCTTTTTTTTATTTTTCTATGCAACAAATGGAATAAATCAATTAATTAGTTAATTAATTGAAATAATCATGTATGATTATTTTAAATTTTTTTTCTCCAAATGCTTTTAAAGGGCCTCAAATTTCATGAAGCTTAGGGCTAGGATACAATTAACATCTTTCTTGTCCACTTATTCCTGAGAAGGTCATAGGGGCAGAGTCCTCAAACACTCCTTCCAGCTGGTCCTGTCAGAAACAACCGTCTCCAACTGGTCCAACTGGTCCAGCTGGATCCTCATGGATGTTATCCAACCAGAGTCTACTCTTGGATCTCCTAAAATCTGTCCAGCGATTATCCCCCAAGACACCCCAACCACATACCCACAGCATCGGAGCTGCGATCTCCCAGCCCAGAGAAGCAACAGCTCCACCTGAAGTGATTCTCCAATCCCCAAACCACGCACCCCATCGAGCAACGCCACTCCAAAGACCCCTCAGATGAATCCCACCCCGGCCGCCTGCATTTGCAATCCCTCAGCCACTACCCAAAACCCATGACCATGGGTAAGCGCCGGCAGGAAAGCCGAATCAAAGACAGTGAGTTTGGCCTCCATGCCCACCTCCCTTCTTCCGATTACTGAATGCTATCAATTAACAACATAAATGGACAATAATCTAAACTATAATAAAGTAAGGAGTGCGGGACTGTGTACGGTTTATAATTTTTATCCCATTAGTAAAATAAGTTGGATTACTTTGAATAAATAATGAATGAATATTACATAATTTATCTACTAAATTTCGTGGCTGTTGATTAAATATATTTTGGCCATCGCTTAAATAAACATACTAATTTTCTCCTAATGCAGTTTATATATATCGTCTTTTTTAATGTATCATGGATTACGTTACTGATTAAATAAGACAGTGTAACGCAGTCTTCGTTCAATTTCTGGCCTGTGCCAAAAGTAGAAACAATTATATATTGTCAATTACGATTTTATTTGATGTTATCATATCTACATGTATATATACCTGCGTATAATATCAATATACACACTACACATGCTAGCAGAAAACCACACGAAGGGTGGTTTTTCTGCTAGTGATAATAATTGTTTCTATTTTAGGCACAAGGCCAGCAATTACCCAGTACATTACTGGTACTTTATTTTATCGACCCCGTAAGGATGAAAGGCAAAGTTAACCTCGGCGGGATTTGAACTCAGAATGGCAAGGGCCGTAACTCTATGCGTCAAAGCATGGCGTCCGACCCTCTACCGATACTGCCAATTCACCGCACTTGCTAGTGATAATAATAATGAGAAAACAAAAAGGAGGCACATGTATTCCCTCAAATAAATATTCTAATGGGGAATGTTGGTGTTTCTTTTTAAAAAGAAATATTTTAAGGCAACAATTACTGCATTACAGTGTACATTAGCGAGGCTGAGGCGCTGGAACAACCAAGCATCCTCACGAGCATCACTTGATACTTAAGATTACAAAAACGACACTGTCAGTGGCACATTTACTCCGAATGTCCAAATGCCATCGATTGTAAAATGTAATTCACCAACAAATTATGTTAATCCAGTAAGTAACCTATCCCGTTTGGTTATTGATTCGGTAACTCCGATCTCTGCCGGATTGTTTAGGATGTATGATGAACAAAAAAAATTACTAAAATTGTAACATCTACTTTGGGCCCAAGAGCAAAGGGTAAGCCTGTAGTGAAATCTCTTCAGACACTGACCCCCGAACGACATCTAGCTGCCATTTCCCTTTTATCTGGGTTGGTTTATGGTTGGCGTCAGTGGTATAGATTGGCTGGTCAGCTTGAGGTGAAAGCACAAGTTAAGTTCTTTTGTATCAGTCAACTCTGGTAACTCGGAAGAGAAGTATCACTAGCGAGGTGTAGCACTTAACAAAAAAACTTCGGCCCAACAGCAATTCTTTCATCGGCATTTCAACTACAGAGAATCATACAACTCCTTTGTACTGCGACCTATATGCTGGTATTTACAGCTTGAAACAACTTGTCACTTTGTAATCGAACGTAGTATGATAAACATATTCTTTTTGTTTTCCTTTATAAAGAAGTGAAGTAAAGTTCTATACATAACCAAAAATTATTGTATTTGTCGTGTTTATTCATCTTCAACAACAACCAACGAACTTCACTTGAAGCCCATCGGGCATCCTACCAGCATCTCTGAACAATCCAACTGGCTCCAATATAGCAAACGAAGGTACCTACATCCATTCAACATAATCCATGACTCACCACCATTCGGAATTGAGAAACATCATCCCAAAACTTTTCACAGGCAAAATGTCAACACACTCCTAAGAAACTTTAGCACGCTAAGAAAGTAGGAGAGACCTTTAATATCTATCAGATTAATCAAAAAAGATTTAATCATCACAGTCATTCATCTTATTTGTGTATTTTCTATTCAATTTTAACACATATTTAACATTTGTGATTTTAATTTGTGAAAAATAAAAAAAAAATAGAAAATTATATTTCTAAACCAAATTGATATTATACTAAAAATGTTTTACTATAAATATAACCGTTAACGTATCAATAATCTTCAATTAACTTGTGTAATTAGCTATTAACGAAACCATTTATCAGTTAATATAGTTATGTATTTGTCTCTTTATACTGTCTGTTTTCATGCACGCAAATACAAACACTTTCATTTTCTTATAATTCTTTTTCAAACTCTTTTTGTGTTTACTTCAGGACGTCAACAATTATCACTCAGTGTTAGTGTTTATATCGAATGTTTTAGATTTCCTTCAATTTGGAACCGTCGAATAGACTATACCTGTAAGTCAAAGGGTCGGCCTTATCATAAACTGTGTCACCCTGAATATTCCTGAGAATTACGTTAAGGGGGCATATGCTTGTGGGATACTTAGCCATTTATACGATAATTTGATAAACAGTAATTTAGTGTAATCGTTAATGTATTAGCCCAGCCTCCAAGAGAAGCGTGGTTCGGTTTTGTGCAGATGCCTGTCCGTTTCCAGGGACATTCTTTTCAATTTTATCAACTATTATTTATAGTAACAGATTATTATAGTCATTTATGTTGGGACTACATTTCAAATTTCAAACATTATATAATCTGAGATTGGGGTTGGATAACGTTTGTTTCAATTTGAATAGTGGGGTAGCAAGGAAGAAGCTGATTTTATAGACTAGGAATAAGAGATATGAATGAAAACAATAGAAATAGCTATTTTAACCAGATATTATTTGTTACATAACAGTCAATATACGGCATGTATTTACTAAATGATACACGTTTTTCCACTACTCATAAAATTGTTTTTGTTTTGTTTTTCTTCTAAATAAAGCCACAACTTACAGATATAATTTACTATAATGGAACACCTTGTGTATAAGTCGCCATCTTATCGTTATTTCGTTTAATTAAGAGACACAAAAATAAAAAGAGAATATTCTCATTATAGGAATAATACTTAACGAACCATGCGTACTATTTCAATATCAATCGTAAAAAAAAATATATACAGCACTCGTCGGCACATCAGAAGAAGTTTAATCTTGCGTGTTACCCTTCCACAATCTGATTACACAAATGTATTGAAATAGAAGATAATTAGAGTTAATATTCTTTTGCTTTGATTTGATATTTTTATGTAATTAAATGGTTTATATTGCTTTTTAGTGCATTACGTCCCTATTTCTAATCCCACCGAGGTTAGCTTTGCCTTTCATCCTTACGGTGTCGATAAAATAAAGTACCAGTAATTCACTGATTCGATTTAATCGACTTTCCTTTCCCCCAAAATTGCTGGCCTTGTACCTAAATCAGAAACCATTATTACAAACAATTCAGGTTTGCATGCCACATCTCAACCGGGATTGTTTTATTGTCTTTCTCTTATAACATATTATGTTTTCAATTCAGTAAAATCTATTTAAAAAAATAATTAAGAAATATTTTTTTTAATCCGAAGAATTGACGAAGAAAACGAAATAATCACGGCGATAGAGTATTCTTGAAATTTGCCAAACTAGCAAAGTTGTAAAAATTACATCAATATTTATATTCATACACAACTACATTACACACACATATATATATATATATATATATATATATGAGAGAGAGGTGGAGAGATAGATAGGTCGACAGACACTAATGGGTGAATTGGTTTACCTGAAGCAACGTGTTTGTAAAATACCCAGTGATTCCAGGATACAACACTGATGTGTCCAAGGTTTTGCATCCGTGTATGTGTGAAGAGCTATATATATATATATAGAGAGAGAGAGAGAGAGAAAGAGAGAGATGTATGTGTGTGTGTGTAGAAAAGGTAAAGGAATAAAGAAGGCTGTGTGTGTGTGTGTGTATCAGTTCGAGTCAATAATTCACATATTTGTTTTGTGTATAATGGCTATTTACTGCTCTTAAAAGAAAGATGAAAGCATTTAAAGATAACCGACCAGTAAAAAAATAAATTTAATAAACAATAACGCGAGAAAATGTTTACACTAACCTTTCAAGTGTGGATGATATATTAAAAGATAAAATTAAAAGCAAACAATTCCCGGAGAAACAAATACGCACGGCTTACTCCAGTGTGTGCAAGCTGGTGCGATAAAGTCATTTACAATGCACAAGCCGGTATATTATGTATTTATATAACGACGAACTGACGAAGAGTGCAGAGGCGGTTAGGTGTCTGAATTAAAAACATAAAATTTAAAACAGCTCCATCTAGCAGTCACTTAAAATAACTATTAAATTCCATATCCTCAAATTTACGCAAATTTCGTTGCGGGGGAGAAATTAAAGTTTCCATTAATAGCAGATAGAGAGAATAACGTAGGAATGAATAAATGATTATGTTGCAGCTGTGCTTTTTGTGAATAGATTAAAAAAGCAATACATTCGCAATATAACATGGTAAAGTCCTATTTACGCATATTAAAAATATGAAAGTAAAATTTTACGATAGAAAATCAATACCCAGAACGTAAACACAAAAATATGTTCGGGTATATTTATATTTAAGTTAAACTACTTTTTATCATATATTTATATATTAGTATATAAACACTTCTTGGTACATTCCTCTTTTATTATTTTTTTTTTTTTTTTCGGCCCTAGAAGAACCTCATGTATCTCAGAAGATGTGACCAGATTTTGGAGAACAGCAAAGTGTCCCCCTCCATTTCGTGAGGATGCAGCTCTCTCTTCAGAAGAACCCCAAACGAGTTCCCGATAGCAGACGCGGAGGAGGACTTCTTATTACGTAGCCGGTGGATGATTTGCCAAAATACTTTATTTGCTTATCTAAATTCGAATTCCCACATAACCCAAAATTCCTCTTATGCCTTAACCTTAGACGCTTTTACTATCTTTGCTGCGACTTTTCGCGTCTGCTTGTACCACAAGAACAAGAAGAGAGATTTATTTTCAAACCAAACTTTGGAGGGCGTGTCTGACAACTCCGCCCACACGACCCTCCCAGGAATAAGTGGGAGAAGAAGAAAACAATTTATAACATTTTAAAAGGTGGAAAAAGTATAAGACACATTCACTCAAGGGACGCTGGAGTTTTCCTCTAATAAATTTTGAGGCAAGCCAACATACAGCACTACCACAAGTGATAATGAAACTAAGGCACTGAAATAACCAAGTGCCCTCGCGAGCATCAGCTGATACATGATATGGAGAACCACAAACAATGACAAGAATCTTATCAGTAATCCAGCTACACTTAATGTCTCAAGCGCCACAGGCTGAAAAAATAGCTTACTGATAATTCTCTGAATTTTAGAAATTTATTCCATTCTGCTACGGATGCAGTCACTCTCACCTTGACTGCAACATCCAGGATGTGAAAAAGAGGGTTACTAACTGTATTATCCAGATTAAACCAGCCATATCTGGCCAGAATTCTCTCACTTCGTTCTGTTCAAACCAGCTGTAACTTACTACTCATACTGATGTTACGGTATTGTTCTCAAAATAAATAATATAAAAATCTCATAGATTTGATATTATGTGAAATATTATATGAGGTAAAGCCTTTACTGCAAAAATACATGAGTAAATATAGAGTAATGTAAATGTTAAAGGGTTAAGTGGTCAAAATGTTGCAGAGATGATGAAAATCGGTAAGAGACTTATTCTGAGCATATACAATAATTTAGGAATTGACAGGTAATTCCTAAGTATAAAAAATCTTGATGAGGCTCAATGACATCAATGTTTTTGAGTAATTGCTCGAGGTTTACCATCATGGAGAGAGGGTTTGGCTTGAAAAGAAGGGAAGAATTCAGTAAATAGATCTACTGTCAGTTGGTAATGTAAAACTGGGTGGCCGAGGAACCAGAGCTCACATTTGGAACTGTGGACGTGAAGGCTTCTACGATAGTTCCTGTATCATCATCTTAATGTTAGCTAGAACTTTGTCTGAGGGTCTCCCAAAACTTGCACCATCAAAATACCAGATTGGATCTATGCCTGAGATCAAATTTGAAGACTACCTTGGAGATCTGAGACAAGTTGGTGAACATTCTAAAGACATGGACGACTGCCTCACATCTTAGTTTGGTGCCCACCCCCAGCTGAATAGGACAAAAACTCTGTGGACAGGTGATCTGAAACTGATGACAGACACGCCTTTGCTGTGAGCCATTGCAAAGTGCATCCAACTGCAATGGGGTGAAGGTCACCACTGGGCTTTACGAGGTCAAACAGTTTAGCACCAAAGAACCAGGTGAGAATAATCTTGGATGGGAATGTGTTCATTTATTTATTTATTTATATTTTTCTTAAGTCAGTATTGTTTGTTTGGGTATTGTTGTTATTCCATTCATTCTTTCTGTTTATCTTTGGCCTTCTAAGCTCTATTTCGCTTGTAAATCAGAGAGGCAAGCAAAATAGATCTTAGAAGGCCAAAGCTAAACAGAAAAAATGAATGGAATAACAACAATACTGATTTAAGAGAAATATAAATAAATAAATATATACACAATAACAACAAACACATATAAACACACTAGTAAACTTAGATAGAATACAATAACCAAAACACAGTCACCCAAACGCAAACACACACACCAAACACTACACACACGCAAACACATGCGCAGACTAGACAAAAATAAATAAATAAATAAACAGATAAAATAAAAATGGCGTAGACATACAATACAACAGGAGGAAACATAATAGTACCACTGATGATGTTGCAGATGTGCAACGAAAGAACTTTGTAAGACTATATATATGTGTTTATATCTATATTATATCTGTATTTTTGACCGTTGGTCAGTCAATGATAAACATTGAGGACGGAATGAATAAACTGATATAAAAGATACAGAAGCAAAAACCAACCAAACAGTGAGTGTGTTCTGTTATTATTTCTAGCAATATTATTACAACAATATGACCCTCCCCAAGTATAACAATATATATGTATGTAAAAGGAAAACAGAAATAACAACACAATCGGTACAGTATATGGAAGGAATATATTAGGTTAACACTTATAAAAGCAGGACAATCCTATACGAAATAGCAAGACAACCAATCTTGCCTCACGTGGGACAATTCCCGTCTAAACCCATGCTAGCGTGGAGGATGGACGTTAAACGATGATGATGATATTTATACATATATATATTTATATATATATATATATGTATATTTATATATATAGTGAAAGAGTGAAGTAGCTTAATAGCACCACCTGGTGAAGTCTTTCAAATCAGGATTTTGGCACCATCGCCCACTCAAGTAGAGAGTTATTGTTTACGGAGGCATATCCGGGTGTAGGAGGCTTATCCGGAATTTCTTGAAGGAATTTGTCCAAAGACTTCTTGAACTTGATGGGGTCTGTTTCTGTTTTAATGTGTTTTGTGTAATGTTAAAGAGAGCAGGGCCAATTGAGGTGAAATAATTGTGTCGTATTGTTGTTATGAGATGCGAGTGAGATTTTTGTTGTGGGCGGACAGCACAGGGCCCAAGCCTTGGGTGTACATTAAAGGTGATGCCAACATCATTTGGGCAAAGCTGATGGAATATTTTCCACATCATGCAGATAATGTAGCGCTCACGGCGACGTTGGAGAGAATAAAGGTTGAGCTTTTCTAATCGACTCCAATAGTCAAGGCCTGTCATGCCATCTATCTTTTTTGTAATCGATCTTTGAGGTGCTTCAACTTTCATAATACTTTGTTTCGTATGGGGAGACCACAGTGGACAACAGTATTCAAGGTGGAGTCAGGCAAAAGTGGAGAAGAGAAGGATAACAGTGTGGATATCTCTCGACTGGAAGGTTCTGAGAATCCAGGAAAACATTCTGCAGGCCATGTCAACTTTGCTGTTTATATGAGTGGCCCAGGTCTCTGATGTTCTTGGATGCCACGAGAGTTTCACCCGAAGGAAGAGAGTATGGTAGTTTCAGGGAATCCTTTTTTCCAAAGTGGATTAACTCAAACTTATCCTCATTCAACACCATATTGTTCTTTTCTGCCCATTGGATAACAACCAGTAGGTCTGACTGAAGGCAAGTCCGGTCACCCACCTCATTGATGACCCTTTGGAGCTGCTTGGAATCATCTGCGAAGATTCTTATGTTACTGTGCTTGATGATGTCAGTAATGTCATTAAAGTAGATGTTGAAAAGAAGTGGGCCCAACACGGTGCTTTGTGGGACGCCACTGCTGACTTTGGCTGGGCTTGATTTTACTCCTTCGACTACAACATGTTGGGTTCTGTCT
This sequence comes from Eledone cirrhosa, assembly GCA_964016885.1. Taxonomy (NCBI): domain Eukaryota; kingdom Metazoa; phylum Mollusca; class Cephalopoda; order Octopoda; family Eledonidae; genus Eledone; species Eledone cirrhosa. Next base: position 121,055,588 of record OZ024745.1, read on the forward strand.
GTCATAAAATATTTGATCCACAGTAGTAACTTTCCAGAGACACCAATATTGGATATATATATATATATATTTATTATCACCGAAACGGTGGGAATCTAGCTAGATACTGCTGACTTAGTTCGGATCTAGCTGTCGAAATGACCGGAGCTCAGCCATCGGGGTCATGAATCTTTTCCTATGTATATATATATATAAGACCCGCCTTGCCTAAGTACAAAGCGAAACCTACAGTCAGTAGGCACCTCTTAACAAAAATACACCCCCGTCCCACTACCCCCACCCCATCCACACCACCCCTTTCGATATAAAGTTATGTTGGTACCACAACATCCAGTCCGAAATAAATGAGGTCGTGTAGGTGTCACGACAAAAAACCTCCCAGTCCACGCTGTAATGTGGCCTTGTAAGTAACACGGTAAAAACCTCCCAGTCCACACTGTAAACGTGGTTGGTGTTAGGAAGGGCATCCAGCCGTAGAAAACCCGCCAGACAGTCCTATACGAGCAAGACAACCACTCTTGCCTCAAGTGGGAAAATTCCCGTCCAAACCCATGCAAGCGTGGAAGATGGACGTTAAACGATGATGATGATGATGATGATATATATATATAGGGAGTGTAATATGCAATTACTGTAGGTTCACCCAGGTGAGCACTCGATGCGTAGATTCACGTCTGTAACGAGGTGTAGAGCTAAACAGAGTGTAAATATAATAATAAAAGGACGATTTGTTATGTCTTCATTATGTTTATTGAGTAGTGACGCAGATTTCACTATTGATCAGCTCAAGATTTGATCTGTTTCGATCTGGCCTGACTCTGGAATCAAAAGCTCGTCGGACTTCTGCTGTGGTAATGACAGAATGAACATATAAAGCATAGAGATGTGTTAGTAACGTTTCGCGTTCATATGGTGGTCAATTTATGTAGAAACAATTATTATAAACATACAACACAAAGCATTATGCCACAAATAGGCTATTCCAGCTTAGTACTTTGTTTGATGACCTTTAGTAGCAATTACTGCAAGGCAGTGATTCCATTGAGGAGGCACAATATTCAGGAGTAATGTGTTGTAACTGGATTAGTGAATTAGTTAAGCAGTCATCAACAACAAATGGAGGCTTAGTGCTGTGAAAGGTCAATAACTGCCGCTGAAATATGGGAGGCAATAACTGGCTGCATGAGGGGTAAATCGCCTGGTTTGGATGGTCTGCCCTACAAGCTTTATATACACATGCGTGACTTGTTTGAGGACCTCTTGACAGACGTCTACTGCAACTGGCAACAGAACAGGAGAATTCCCAGTTCTATGTGCCGCGGAGTGGTGGCACTGCTGAGAAAGGACCCAAACAAGGGGGACAACATAGACAATTTTAGGTCCATAACTCTACTGAATGCTGAATTCAAAATTTTGGTATATTAGCAACAAGATTGGCGCTTGTTGTCGGGAATCTTGTGGGAAAGGCGCAGACATGCACCATTCCCAAGAGATCTATCCACAACAACCTCCACCTCATGTGATACATTGTGGAGAGGGTAGCTAGGGAACCTGGCACAGGTGGGGCCTTGATCAATTTAGATCAATCAAACGCTTTCGATAGGGTCGTCCATCATCATCTGGCGGCGGCCTGAGGGTGGCCAGCTTTGCGTCTGTCCTCAGAGGCTGGATGCACAGCGACATCTGCTCTGTTCAAATCATGGCTCAATCCGCCAAGCATGTCCCTTTTCGTCCATGTTATACATATTGACTCTCAAGCCATTACTGCACAAACTGGAGACGTTGAGGAGTGTCCTGCACGAACTGTGATGCAGGGGAATCATGTCAGCATATGCCAACGACGTCACCATAGTGGTGTCGAGTGACAAACATATTGAAGCAATCGGCACTACTCTAAGAGAATACGAGGTGGTGATAGGAGCAATGATTAACCAGGAAAAGTCAGTGGGCCTTTGGCTTGGCACCTGGAGAGGCAGGTCCACGTCGTCCATCTGCTGTCAACACCCGCAACGTGGTGTGCTGGGCATACTGTGACTGATGATGCACAGACATGCGTTCAGGCTATGGCATCTCCACCTCTTCCTCGACGGTGAACAGGTGTGGTCGCCGTTTGCTAGACACTTTTTTCCCCAGCTCATCTTGACAGAGCTGCAGTCCTGGATCAAGCGAAGATTGAGAGGAAGCGTCTGGAGACTGGAATTGCATTCAGGCGCACACAGCCCTCAACCAATAAAGCCATGCAATCAGTGGAAACTCCACCTTGGCATTCTAAAGAGGGTTAGTGGAGGGCAAGAATGATGATGTCCTTGGGGAAACTCTGGGTGTCGACAAAAGCCAACTAGCTATTCTCTTTGAGAGGACTTTCGGTCCAGGGCCAATGGATAACTTCCAGAAGTCCCTGGCTTGGCAGTGTTACCGGGGAGCATTGCCAGTTTGAAATAAACTTTACAGGCATGAAAGTGCCATCAGTCGGGCCTGTCCAAGATGTGCATTGGGCAACGAGACCATCCTGCACGCATTTGTCCAGTGTGCGAACATTGCTGACTTGTGGGTTTATGTTGAACATCTGCTGTCATATGTAAAATGAATCCGGCTATCAGCCGAGTCCATCGTGAAGATTGCCCCGCCACCCACCTTTGACCAGGAAGGGCAGGCAAGTTTTTATCTGCCTGGTGGCCATGGTAAAAGAGGTGGTATGGTGGACGTGTCTGAAAGGGTTGAAGACCAGCACTTTGCTCTTCAGTGGCGCCCTCATTAACCTTTTCAAGTTTCACCTGAAAAGGAAAATCAGGGTGGAGAGAGCAGTGCTGCCTTCCAGCCAGTTTATTGAAAGGTGGGTGAGAGAGGCAGGAATGGCCCGTGTGAATGGGCCTGCCCTGCGTGTGTGCCTGTTTGTTGCATCGTAGGAGGAAAACTGGGAGAGGGCACTTGCCTTGGCAGTCAGGGTGTCTGTGGCTTTTTGTGGGCTTTCTCCATGAGTGACCCTTGAATTTCTCTATTGGAGAATTTTTCCTTTGTTTTCATTTTATTTTGTTATATCCTTTGTTTTTGTTTTTATATGTATAATTTGGGGGGGTTTTAAATGCAGAAATGCCCATTTGTACCACCCTGTACCGTCCTTAATGCTATACTTTATGTCAACCCTTCTGGTTAATAAAGAAAGCATTATTATTACTATTATCATATTTTCCATTGATTTCGCTTTATATGCTATCACTACTGAGTATCAACCAGATAGTTAAGGCAAGCATTGTTGGGTTTGACAGTTTCCGATAGCTTTTGTTTTTCATTTTGTTCTGTTCTCACATTCACTGAACAAGTCACATCACAAAAGTTGAAGAGTAAATAAGTTTTAAAAAAAGGGAAAAAGGTAAGAATAGAAGGAAATAAAAAGAAGCATTAAGGAGTATAAAAGATAAGAATTGATTTTGTATTAAGGATATTTGAATTGTATTAAATATTAATTAAATTTGCTATAAAAATTAAACAGAAAAGATTGTGTGTTGACATATATTACAAAGACAAAAATGTATGAAGTATATGGGTGATACTTGTGAGAACTATCTTTTGGACTTCATAGATACTAGATTTACCAGGTCTTCTAGAAACTTTTGAAAACCTTTCTTTCTGACATCTAGAGTTCTTATCACTTCTAAAATGGTTTGTGTTTTAAGGTGCCACATTCTGTTTATCTCAATTTCTAGATCTTTATATTTAGCAAGTTTCTCATACTCTTTTACTGACACATTTCTATCAGTTGGTACAGTCATGTCAATGAGGAAACAGGACTTGTTTTTTAAATCTTTGATAATGATATCTGGGCGGTTTGCATTAATAGTATGATCTGTGGGAATGGTAAATTCCCAAAGGGTTGTTACTCCTTCAGTCTCAGTTACTGCTTGTGGTTTGTGTTTGTGTTCATACCAGTCTGTATGTTCTGCATTGAATTTATTTTTTGCATTATTATCCCATTTACAGTCTGAGTTCAAATCCCGCCAAGGTTAACTTTGCCTTTCATCCTTACGGGGTCGATAAAATAAAGTACCAGTAATGCACTGGGTAGTTGCTGGCATTGTGCTAAAAGTAGAAACAATTATTATCCCACCCTATCATGTCTCATCTTACATTCAGTTGGTACTAGTGTAGGACATCCTGATATTATATGGTCAATTGTTTCAAGTTGTATGTCACATATCCTGCATTTGGAGTCTGTTCCATTTCTGATAATTCCTAGTAAAGAGGCCCCGGTCGTGGGCAGCAAAAGTAAAGCTTTCTGTTTCAGCTTTTAATCCCAAACTTCACAGCCACTGATGGGTTTGTCGTTGATCTACATCAGCATCTTGGGTGGGAAGTGGGAATTAGCTGAGCAGAGGTTTTTTGTTGAAATCTGCAACTGCAGAGGATATGCGACGGCTGGAGAGAAATGAAGCAAGCATGCTCCATTGGATGTGCAATGTCAATGTACATGAACGACCAAGCATGGATGAGTTGAGAGAGAAACTGTGTATAAGAGGGATAAGTTGTAGTGTGCGGGAGAGAGGACTGCGATGGTATGGACATGTGATGCGCATGGAGGATGACCGATGGGTAAAGAAGTGCCAAGAAATGCCAGTAGAAGGAAGACGCAGTAGAGGAAGACCACGAAAAACATGAGCGGAGGTGGTGAGAGCAGACCTCAGATCGCTGAAGCTCACGGAGGAGATGACGAAGGACCGTGACAAGTGGAGAGATGCTGTGTTGAATAGGACCTGTCTCACCCTTGCAATCAGGGAAAAGTGGACATAAAATGATGATGATGATGATCTATCTCTAAATGTTTTTAGATCTTCTAGCTTTGACTTACTTCTGTGGATTTTTGCAGCCTCAGTTGGAATTAAGTCATCTTCATTATTTAGTTGTATGTCTTCAGTTTATAGTTCTTTCCTGTCTCTTTGAGTACTGAATGGAGTTTCTTTTGGTTTTATGCTCTCTTACTAACACCATCATCCACCCATTGGTGCTCTCTAGGTAGGTTTGTAAGCCTATTGTAGCTATTTTATATGACAGTTCCAGTTGGATTAGTCCTTTTCCCCTTCTTCTCCAGGCAATTATATGTGATCTACATCTGCCTGAAGATGATGCATTTTGTTGATTCTAAAGAAGTTTCAAGTTTTGGAGTCCATTTTTGAAGCTCAGATAAGTTCCAATTAATGATGTTGGAACTGTATCTTACCACTGCTACAGCTAAGGTGTTTACAGCCTGGAAACGGTTTAAAGAATTTAGTTCAGTTTTCAGAATCAGCCTTACTTATTATTATTAAATGTTAGTGCGGTGGATTGGCAGTATCGGTAGAGGGTTGGACGCCATGCTTTGACACATAGTTACGGCCCTTGCCATTCTCAGTTCAAATCCCGCCGAGGTTAATTTTGCTTTTCATCCTTATGAGGTCGATAAAATAAAGTACCAGTAATACACTGGTTAATTGCTGGCCTTGTGCCAAAAGTAGAAACAATTATTATTAAATGTTATCTTTACCATTGCAAAGTGCTGATGTTAACTACCAATACTTTTCTTCTTACCATCAGGCTTCATCTCGGACCTGCCCTTCTTTACCCCTTCCCTCTTTTTTCATTTGTTTTTATCCTTTTTTTAATATTTTCATTATTTGTGTAACTTTTGTTCAATAAATTTTTGTATGTGTTAACATAAAAAATTGTATAAATTGTAATTTTCATTGATTTGGCAAAGGCCAATGAGTGAGTGCCTCAGTGAAAGTGTGAGTACCAAAGTCTGGGGTAACCCAGACTTCAATTTTATATAAGGTGTGTTATCTTACATACAAAATAAAAACTTTATCCTTTGTTTAATTCGCCATGGTTATCAATCGGGTTATAACCTGGAAAAACAAGGGAAAACTCATCCAGTGTCGATTTCGCTACACACACAATAGATAACAGTCCGATAATTCTCTGTCTTTATGGACAAAAAGTTATATAATGATGGAAATATTAAAAAAAGAATAAGAACAAAATTAAGAAATTAAATTAAAAACGGAAAAAAAAGAAGGGTTAAAGAAGATCAGATCTGGCTGTATAGGAAAGGACTATAAATACCAACGAGAGGAAAAGGAGGGGAAGAGCAAGGACTATTAGGGAACGGAAGAAAGAAGGGAGGAAGGGGTGAGGGTGACAGACTTTACACCAAGGTCAGAGTGGTGTTTTGGCTGTGCCCTGTGGACAAAATTACAAAAGTATTTCCACGGACAATGGTCAGCAACACCTGCTGCAACAGCCACCCCACTTCACGGGGCTCCTTCTGATGGGCTGCTGTCATTGTGATTTTATGGGGGAGTTCAGCTGTACAAGGTCCAAGGACACCTGAGATGATGACGATGACCAGTGCATAGAGGAAGCAGCCGTACAAGCCCCAGTATTTGGTTGTCTTCCTTTCCTTTACATTGAGGGTCGCGGTACTGGGGTTTGTGGCCAAAGCAACTAAGTTGGAGGTGGAGAATGTGTCACAGTATGTCGCGTCCCAAGATATAAACAGAAGTTAATTTTTCTGTTTTTTTTCTTTCTAATGTTTATAATAACTGTTCCTACTTTTAGCACAAGGCCAGCAATTACCCCAGTACATTACTGGTGCTTTATTTTATCGACCCCGTAAGGACGAAAGGCAAAGTTATCCTCGGTGGGATTTGAACTCAGATTGTAAAGGGCCATAACTCTATGATACAAAACAAGGTGTCTGACGCTCTACCGATACTGCCAATCCAATCTAATGTTTCTTCTAGAGAATTTGATTTCACCCAAGAAGATGTAAAAGGGAGTTCAAACTTGTTCATCGTTGTGGTAACCAGATTTATCAAATGTTTAATTTAGTATTTCTGAATGTTTATTTTCATGCCTCTTGTTTTTACCCAATGTTCCATGGAGTTATCTGCTAATGGCCATATTTGGGCACCTCAGTCAAGGATTTTAATCAACTAGAATTTTTTTCCATATGCTGATATGGTGCATGCTTCTGATATGCTCAGACATGGAATCTTTGATCTAATTTTGGTATTATATGTGTATATGTATACATTTATATGTATACATAATATTATATGTATACATAAATATAAACACGCAAACACAGACACACTAACAAAAATACACACTCACAGACATACATTCACACAAACACACACATACATTGACACAAATATATGCTTACATAAACACACATACACATACACTCACATAGAGCATAGTTTTTTCACCACCCCCTCATTCCTTTTACACACACATACATTTATGGCGGCAGCAGACGTTAAGAGTGAGGAGTAGTATGAGGTAGACAAACTACTCCTCTCTCTTTACGTGTTGTGACAAAATCGCAAAAATCTATATATAGATTATATCGAATACTGTTTTAGTTTTTAAAATGTCTCACTTTACTTAAATATTGAATTACGTTTCCCCCACGGAGTTACACACTCACACACAACAAACCTCTTCCCTGTCGCACCCAACAAAATTTCATTCAATTTAGCGCATTCGACACTTCACATATATTTATCATGTCCTTACGTATCTAGCAAATGTGATCACTGAAGCTATGTGAGAAGACATCCACATTTATATTCAATTTGTTGTGCAGTTTATTTCTTAACACAGCATCCTCTGAGTCCAGAAACTTCAAAATAATATTTGTTTCTACTTTTTGCACAAAGTCGGCAATTTGACGGGAAAAGAAAGGTCAATTAGATAGACCCCAGTGCGTTACTGGTATCATATTTTATTGAACTTGTAAGGATGAAAGGCAAAGCTAACCTCGGTGGAATTTGAACTCAGAACGTAAAGGGCTGTAACTCTATGCTATGAAGCATGTCCGACACTCCACCGATTCTGCCAATCCACCGCCCATAAAACAACCAGATGGTCACAACAGAATTGCTTTTGATTATGGAACTGCTCAACAAGAACCAGTAAAGCGATGTAACTCTGTGCCACAAAACGTTCTATGCTCTACAGATATTGTCAATCTACCGCCCTTCAATATAATGTAAGGCAATGAGTAATATTACCTTTCCCTCACATTTAATGCAGAGGTCATTCAAATTTAATCATTTGTTTATCTTTAGTGCAGATAGTTTCTCTGAATTAGTGTTAATTAGTGTCATAAGTTTGACAACTTTGCAGCATCGTTAAGCAAATATTTTGGTATGGAACCAAAACAATTATCTGTAGAAAAATCCAGTCTTACAGTTAAAGTAATGCTTATAATCCAAAAGTCAGTGTAATAATTTTCTGCATAAATTTACATATATATCTATATGTATATATATAAACAGATATGTATGTATATATATATATAGAGAGATATAATTATATATATATACATATAATTATATATATATATATATAATTATATATATAATTATATATATTATATATATATATAATTATACATTCGTTGTACTGCCTCTCTGTTTTGTTCCTGTTCAAATTTTTCCATTATATATATATATTGTTATACTTTGGGAGGGTCATGTTGCCAATAATACTGAAAACAACAATATATATATATAATTATATATATTATATATATATAATTATATATATATATATATATATATATTATATATATATAATTATATATATATATATATATATATATTATATATATATAATTATATATATATATATATATATAATTATATATATATATATATATATATATTATATATATATAATTATATATATATATATATATATTATATATATATAATTATATATATATATATATATATATATATATATATATATAATTATATATCATCATCATCATCATTTTATGTCCACTTTTCCCTGCTTGCAAGGGTGGGACGGGAACTGATTCTGGCTTGATTTCTACAGCTGGATGCCCTTCCTAACACCAACCTCATTTACAGTGAGTGCTGGGTGCTTTTTTGCCGTGGCACCTCCACGACCACTTTGCAGTGGAATGATAGGGACCCCATTCCCTATCATCTCATTTCTACAGCTGAGTAAACTGGAGCAATGTGAAATAAAGTGTCTTGCTCAAGGAAACAACACATCACCCGGTCTGAGAATTGAACTCACAACCTTTCGATTGCAGGGCCAATGCTCTAACCACTAAGCCATGTGCCTCCATATTATATATATATATATTATATCATCATCATCATCATTTTACGTCCGCTTTTCCCTGCTTGCAAGGGTGGGACGGGTCTTATTCAGCACAGCATCTCTCCACTCGTCACGGTCCTTCGTCATCTCCACCGTGAACTTCAATGATTTGAGGTCTGTTCTCACCACCTCCGCCCATGTTTTTCGTGGTCTACCTCTACCACGTCTTCCTTCAACTGGCATTTCCTGGCACTTCAGTCATCCGCCATGCGCATCACATGTCCATACCACCTCAGTCTCCTCTCCCATACACTACATTCTATCCCTCTCAGATACAGTTTCTCTCTCAACACATTTATGCTGGGTCGTTCACGCACATTTACACTGCACATCCAACGGAACATGCTTGCCTCATTTCTCTCCAGCCGTCGCATATCCTTTGCAGTTGCTGCCCATGTCTCACAACCATGCAGCATCGCGCTCCTCACACAGGCATCATACAACCGGCCTTTCGTATGCAGGGAGAAACCCTTCTTTGTCAACAGAGGAAGCAGCTCCCTAAACTTCCTCCAACCCATCCTTATTCTAGATACTATGGCCTCGGAACACCCTCCTCCCATGCTAATCTGATCTCCTAGGTACCGGAAGCTATCCACCACTTCTATAGCATCCTCCTGCATCTGAAAAATGTGTCTATCAATGCGACTTCTACAGTCTAATTTCCCTGTACATCTACTGCATACATATTTCTCCCTACCTGTTAGTTTTCCTGCTATCCCACTACATCTCTTGTGTACCCAGGATCTGCATTGTGTGTATTTTATAGAATTTATGCCTGTTCCTTTTCTGCATATCGAACATGGCCATTTCCCTGACGGAATCAGGGTTTTGTCCTCTTTTCTACTCATCAACACTTTTGTCTTAGCTAGGTTCACTCTCAGTCCTCTTGCTTCCAACTGCTGTTTCCATAGCCAGAATTTATTCTCTAGCTCCTCTACTAATTCTGCTATAAGAACCAGATCGTCAGCATAGAGAAGTTCCCATGGAGAGCCAGTCTTAAACTCCTCTGTTATGGCTTGGAGGACTATAATGAACAAGAGCGGGCTGAGGACCAAACCTTGATGTACTCCTACTTGTATCTGGAATTCCTCACTAAACTCCATTCCTACCCTGACTTTACTGAGAGTACCTCTGTACAAAGTTTGCACTGTCCTCACAAGCCATTCCTCAACACTTAGCTTCCTTAGGGACCACCAGATGACAGATTGGGATACCCTATCAAAGGCCTATCTAGGTCAACAAAGGCTAAGTATAGTGGCTTATTTTTCTCTAGGAACCTCTCTTGCAATTGTCTCACCAAGAAGAGGGCATCTGTTGTACTCTTCCCAGGCACAAAACCAAACTGCATCTCATCTAGTTTCACCCTTTCTCTAATTAGTTGTGCTAATATCCTTTCTGCCACTTTCATAACCTGATCCATCAGTTTTATACCCCTATAATTGCTCCTCTCCAGAGCATCCCCTTTACTTTTGTAGCAATTTATGAGAATACTGCTGCACCAGTCTTTGGGTATAGTCTCTGAGGGATAGAATGTAGTGTACGGGAGAGGAGACTGAGGTGGTATGGACATGTGATGCGCATGGAGGATGACCGATGGGTGAAGAAGTGCCAGGAATTGCCAGTTGAAGGAAGACGTGGTAGAGGTAGACCACGAAAAACATGGGCGGAGGTGGTGAGAACAGACCTCAGATCATTGAAGCTCACGGTGGAGATGACGAGGGACCGTGACGAGTGGAGAGATTCTGTGCTGAATAAGACCCGTCCCACCCTTGCAAGCAGGGAAAAGCGGACGTAAAATGATGATGATGATGATGATGATATTATATATATTATATATATATTATATATATTATATATATATTATATATATTATATATATTATATATATATTATATATATTATATATATATTACATATATTATATATATATTACATATATTATATATATATATATATAATTATATATATCCGAAATAAATTAAATTAAATTAAATTAAGGGAGTCATGTCCAAGACATGCGCCATATCCACCGTAGAATAAGCTCAAAGATTCCATTGAATAGATCCGAGCATTTTATATCAACTAGAAATTGATTGACATATATATATTTAAAATAAACACATGAAACAATCACAGGAAATAATTTGTAAAGTGTGTAAACACACATAGCTAGGTAGGTAACTAATTATAGTTTAACTAGAGCTTCAAATATTACCTTTTAAAAAATGATTAATCCTCCTTGTATATATTTCATTAAAGAAATATATTTCACCAATAATCCGTAAAGTCACAGTAGTCAAATCTTGGATCTTCAGCAAGGGGGAAGAAATAACTATCTGTGTTTACACATCAAATGCAAAACTGCGAGTGACCCATCGCACATGTTGCAATTATAAAACTACTAACAACATGCTAGCATCCTCCCATTGGCGTGAATAGGGTGGTCGACAACTATTTAATTTAATTTAATTTATTTCGGATATATAAACGGCTCCTTAATTGTAGAGCTAAATCGGTTGAAAAGACTCGGCTGCTCTTTATAGCTGTCGAGCACCCTATTCACGCCAATGGCGCTATTTAGTAATACAGAAGACCCACCTTGCCTATGTACAAAGCGAAACCTACAGTCAGTAGGCACGTCTTAACCAAATATACACCCCAATCCACTACCCCTACCCTATCCTCCCACTCCCACCAACACCACCCTCTCTCTGTAAAGTTGGTACCACAACATCCAGTCCAAATAAATGAGATAATAAGATAATGAGATCGAGATCGTGTAGGTGTCATGAGAAAAAAAACTCACAGTCCATGCTGCAATGTGGCCGTGTAGGTAACACAGTAAAAAGTTCCCAGTTCCACACTGTAAATGTGGCTGGTGTTAAGAAGGGCATCCAGCCGTAGAAAACCTGCCAGATAGTCCTATATGAGCGAGACATGGTCACCCGACCAACCTTGCCTCAAATGGGACAACTCCCGTTTAACCCATGCTAGTGTGGAAAGTGGACGTTAAACGAAGATGATGATGATGATGATGATGATGGTTATCTCGACAGAAGACTTTTTTGAAGTTTTATGAAAAAAAAACAAAGTTTTTCTAGGACAGGTAATCTCGACTTTAGCTATAAATAGACAAATCCTTTAAATAGTATACAGGAAGGTAACTATAAAAAAACAAAAGGGGGAACTTGTGTTAGACCTAAAAAGTTGAAGAAAATAAATTCAATTAATTTGGTCTATACTATTTCAAAATAAATTTTGCTTTGTTTGGACAATGACTAAAGCAGTCAAGGCGGGGGTATTTAAGCAGTGTTTCTCTGAAATCAGTTGTGAGAGTATATTCCATTTATCCGAATTACACAGCCAGCAAAACTTTGACACATGGACATAGGGAGTGGATTTTTCTAGTTTACCCCCATTTAATGGAAAATGCTGTGCTGCTACTTTTGAAGTTCCACACACGTTTCACGAGCTGAGTGGTATGTTTTTTGCAAGGATATCTGAAGGTTGTTTCATGATTCAGGTATTGGGTCTCAGACATAAGTCCAGGCTTCAGTTTGGTGGTTCTGGTTGGTTGAGGTCACTTCAACTTGATATATCACCGCTGGAGTGTTGCACTACTGATCTAGTGGGCATGTGTCTCTGGCCTTCTACATAAGGTGAAAAGCTCTTGTGTTTGGTGGTGATGTAGGATTTTATGTTACTGGTACAAGAGTCGCCTATTTTCACTGTAAAGATCTAGGAGGGCTTCGGATTTCCTACCTACATTGGTCTTCACATTGAGCGGGATGGTGGCGCGAACCACATAATGTTTTTATGTGTAGGTTTTTTTCTTTTTTGATATAGGACGGTTATGTGGAGAGTAAGTGATTATTTCAGAGAAGCCACTATTGCTTAGGGATGAGTTGTAGTAGGGTGCTGCCCTGTCAAAGGTGGCTTGCTAGAGGAGAGGTTGGATACCCTCTTATTGATGTTATTAATTAAATTTTTTAAAACTATAGGTGTGGCTAGAGTCCTTATGAATGTACTTGAGATTTTCACTGGGTTTGTGGAAGGGGTTGAATGTGTGTGTAGGTAAGTCTAAATTAACGCCTAGTTAACATTAGTGAGGATGGTAGATATTGTAATTTCTAAGCCTTGGCTGCCGAAGATAGCAATTTTACTAAAAGTGTTGAGGTTTTGGCCATTTTTATGGCTCGATGGTGCCATCATTATGATATAGGCCTGTATTGAAGTCAGGGAATTTTTTTACATTGTGTTTCTAAGATTAAAAGGCCTACCAAATCACATATATTAACACTCTCAAATGATTCCATTGGCACATTAAATAGGCCATTGTTAGTGGATTTCTTTATCCAGTGTTCTCATTATTAATGAGGAGGATTTTCCTGCAGCAGGATATTACTAATCAGTCTAACTTGTATATATTGGTGAAATTGCTAATGAAATCAAGGGCCTTATCAATTATATTAAATTAAGTGAACTAGCCTTCTTAGAGTATTTGAGGTCATTAAACCAATCTATGACTACTTGACTATTATCCCACTGATTAAGGTTGGACTGTTGTCTAATGGCTATATTAATGTTTTTAAGGGTCTTTACTAACAAGTCCTAATTCCGTTTTGGCAGGGTTTATGAGTCTGCAAGTTGGTTTATTAATGAAGTCATTCTTATGATCCTTAAGTGTAATATAAGCCTCTCTCCTAGCCTAACATTCTAACTTGTCTACTTTGAGCGTGGCGGCTATATGCTTTGCCTTATTATTGATGGCATAGAAAGTAGCAGGATCACCTTTTTAATATTTAGAGTGTATGCTCTTGTTCAGAAGTTGGTTGTAGGTAGAATGATCAAATTCATAAAGATTGTTAGTTTTATCTGAGACAATGAAAATTTTATCAGAGGATCTGAAGTTTTTTATATCCCTGCTTAGTTTATTCTGAAAGGAGTATTTGTGGAAAGGTATGTTAACAACTAGATTAACAAGATCAGCTTCCAAAGGAGCAAGTTCATTTCTAGATTCAGCTTGAAAATATTGGCTAAACTTGAGTTTCCTGTCAAAGGCCTATGCCTTCCATCTCAATCATTTAACCATGTCTTCAACTTTGTAAAGGAGGAGCTTAGAATAAGTCTTGTGTGATGGGGTCAGTATATACTTCAGTAGTCAATCTTTCGGAGGTCTATTTACACGTTGTGTCAGGTACTCAGTTATATAGAGTGCTCAACAGATTACAGTAGGTAGCCAATTGTACAACTGTGTATGAATCTGCTGGTCACAATAAGTTTCTGGAGTTGATTACTGTAGTAAAATTTTGGTAGAAATATCCAAAGATAACAGCACTCAATCCATAGGAAGAGTTAAGTATAATTAGTTACAACAGTGACATATACAGGTACTTAAGTTTCATTGGATTATACACCCAAACTTATTCAGTCTGGACTGAGATCTCTTACCCTTGGATATTTCTACCAAACTTGTACTACGGTATCTATCTATCTATCTATCTCTATATATTATGTATTAAAATTAAGTGAGAAAAAAATCTATTTATGGGAATACAAACAAAATAGACAAAAAAACAACAACATATATTCTATCTAAACTTGCTTATATATAGATCTCCCTACCATCGTTTCATATGGGGAAGAATTCTTATTTGAACCACCAATAATTGAAGAATTTGCCATACTCTTCAGGGGAGTTTTAATTCTTCAAACGCTAAGAGAAATTGACCAAGAAATCATACATACTGTTATATTTGCCAAGGCAGCATACTGGAATAAACTCACATACACACACACACACATATATATATATATATATATATATATATATATATACCCGCCAGACAGTCCATGCTGTAATGTGGCCGTGTAGGCAACACGGTAAAAACCTCCCAGCCCCACACTGTAAATGTGGTTGGTGTTAGGAAGGGCATCCAGCTGTAAAAAACCCGCCAGACAGTCCTATGCGAGCAAGACAACCACTCTTGCCTCAAGTGGGAAAACCCCCGTCCAAACCCATGCAAGCGTGGAACACGGACGCTAAACCTGATGATGATGATGATGATGATGATATATATATATATATAATATTTATTTGGATAAACATATAGAAAAAGAGGGGAGTATTGAAAAGGACTATAAATGCCATAAATGAGGAAAAGGAGGGGAAGAGCAAGGACTATTAGGGAACAGAAGAAAGAAAGGGGGAAGGGGAGAGGGTGACAGACTCAATACTTAGCTCAGAGTGACAGCATTTCCACGGACAATTGCCTGTGACACACGGTGCAACAACCACCCCACTTCGCGGGGCTGCTCCCTCAGACGGGCTGTTGTCATTCAGATTTTACGGAGAAGCTCAGCTGTGTCGGGTGCAGAGAGGAAGTGGCCAGACAAGCTCCAGTATTTGCTTGACTTCCTGTCTTCTGCATTGCAAGTCACGGTACCGGGATTTGTGGCCGAGGTTACTACGTTGGAGGCAGAGATATGTCACAGCACATCACGTCCCAGATGAGGGATTTACCTCCTTCGTAAAAAAAAGGGTAATTCCGTTGGGGAGCTTGCCGTACCACGATCGATGCCTACTGGCCACAGTTGTGATGGTTCCTTCTCATTATGTCCTTGAGGGTGGCATGTCGAGGAATCCGGCCTGCAGTCTGTCGGCATGATAATGGATGCAGGACGCACTCAACGACGACAACACCACAACGGCATTTATGTGGCTCACACACGCAGAGGTCAAGGCGTTGGGCTACTCCAATGCGAGTGCATTCGGCATCAATAAGGGTTCTAGTTGATGAGAGGGGAGGCACCGAAGTGAGCCACACGTCGGTGCGGAACGGAGGCAGGCGAGGTGGTGTTAATCCAAGGTAATGATAAACCAATGAAACTTACTCGTAAAAAGCAGACGCGACTAATTCATAAACATACCAGCTAAGTGTTGAAAGGGAGATAACTCTATCGGCTTCAAATACATTCTGTTCAGTTCTCTCTCACACGCACGCACACACACACACAGATACATACTCAGGACCCGACAAGAGGACCCCAATAGACTTTAACTCTACCCTTAATGAACTCCATCACCAACGTATGCAATAAATGCGGTAAATCTGACGAGATATTTTCATTTACCTATTTCGAGGTTCAATTTCAAGGATCCCCTAGTTTCGTTTTGCACTCAATTTCGGTTTAACAGCGCTGCTTTATGATAGCTACATGCAACGTACAAATGGTTGAACATTCCAGAGACAGGAGCAACCTTAACGCAGTTCTCAGAGTATTTCTATTTACTGAAGAGTTGTATAAATAACATTACAAATAATTTAAAAAAGAGAAAGAAAAGAAAAAAGAAAAAACACACAAACAGGTAATACACTGTATCCCCGGCATCCGTAGTCCCGGTTATTCGCGGAATTTTCTTCAGAACCTAATAATTGTTCATGGAAACCACCGCATATTCGCGGAATCGTAAATATCTTCCGCGATTTTTTATGGCTTTTTTCGTGGCAATATATATTTTTTGCCGCTTTTTAACGCTAAATTATTAATAACAATATACTGCATTTGTCGGCTTATATTTTACGTTATGTTTTGACGTTTGTAGGCATTTTTATGGACGACGTCTAATATTCGCGATTTTTCACTCTTCGCGGGTGCTCTAGGAAAGTTACCTCCGCGAATACCGGGGGACAACTGTACATACATCTAGGACCACATACAAGAGACAGGCGAAAGGGGTGGCTGGGGTTCGGCTCCTCTGTGTTCGGACCTAATGTACGCGTATGTGCATGCTTACTGTCGTATCATAGACATTT
Organism: Eledone cirrhosa; assembly: GCA_964016885.1. Classification (NCBI taxonomy): domain Eukaryota; kingdom Metazoa; phylum Mollusca; class Cephalopoda; order Octopoda; family Eledonidae; genus Eledone; species Eledone cirrhosa. Next base: position 121,072,582 of record OZ024745.1, read on the forward strand.
TTTTCCTCCTTTTGATTCTCTTACATTTATCTGTTAATATAAGTCCTATGAATATTATGCATTACTATTTTATAAAATGTCTTTCTATAACAACAAAGTCAGACCTGTTACACTTTAAATCTCCCTCTCTCTCTCTTTCACTTCTCCCACTTCCAACAATAGCTTTACTTCATGTGTTCTCGTATTATGTCTAGTGAAATAGAAATTAATAAAAACAATAACAACAAAACACTACACCATGAACGAGCAGACCTTATGATCAAGAGCGATTAAATGAGCCCATCACACACACTAACATACACACACACATATTGCTGTTATTGTGATCAACATAATTTGAGTGTTTTATTTTCTTTCTTTCATTTTGCTATTGGAAAATATGAGAAATTCTTCATATTTTTCATAATTTGTATCTATATATAAATGTCTGATTCTGTCACAACACGTAAAGAGAAAGGAGTAGTTTGACTACCTCATACTACTCCTCTCTTATTACGTCTGCTGGCTGTGTGAATGTATGTGTGTGTAAAGGGAAGGGAAAGGGAGGGTGAAAAAACAATAGCAAAATAGCAGCTGGCGTTCCATTTGTTATTCTATGTATGTGTTTGTGTGAATATATGTGTTTGTGTGAATATGTGTTTGTGTGAATGTATGTGTGTGTTCGTGTGAATGTATGTGTGTGTTTGTGTTAATGTATGTATGTTTGTGTGAATGTATGTGTGTGAGTGTATGTGTGTTTGTGTGAATGTATGTATGTGTTTGTGTGAATGTATGTGTGTTTGTGTGAATCTTTGTGTGATTGTATGTGTGTGTGAATGTATGTATGTGTTTGCGTGAATGTATGTGTTTGTGTGAATGTATGTGTGTGTTTGTGTGAATGTATGTGTGTGTTTGTGTGAATGTATATGTGTGTGTTTGTGTGAATGTTTGTGTGATTGTATGTGTGTGAATATATGTATGTGTTTGCGTGAATGTATGTGTGTGTTTGTGTGAATGTATGTGTGTGTGTGTGTGAATGTATGTTTGTTTGTGTGAATGTATGTGTGTTTGCGTGAATGTATGTGTGTTTGTGTGAATGTATATGTGTTTGTGTGAGTGTATGTGTGTTTGTGTGAATGTGTATTTGTGTGAATGTATGTGTGTTTGTGTGGCTGTATGTGTGTGTCTGTGTGAATGTATGTATGTGTTTGTGTGGCTGTATATCTGTGAGTGTGTATTTTTGTAAGTGTGTCTGTGTTTGTACGTTTATATTTATATATTCATACATATAAATGTATGAATATGCACATACACATATACACACACACATATACGTCAGTGTGTTGAAAAAAATCATTCATATTTTTCATAATTTCAGCAACTAGTTTCTCTGTCATTGTCACTGTGTGTGTGTCTGTGTCTGTGTCTGTATGTGTGTGTGTTGGGCTCATTGAATTGCTTTTAGCAAAACCATCCGGCAGGAGAGCCAGAGGTAGACCCTGAGCAAGATGGTTGGATAACATCCATGAGCTTGTCTGGTCATGATTGGTGATCCTGCTGGATCAGTTGGAGACAGTTGCTTATGACAGAATCTGCACAACTCTTTCAGGAATAAGTGGAAGAAGATGATATATATATATATTGTACTCTACCTGGTTGTGGTGGGGCTGATAACATTGTTAGAACTCAATGAATCCTTGGAAAGATGGTTACAGTGAGATTAGGTGGTGTGACCAGTAGTTTTTGTAGTAGGTGAAGAAGAAGAAGAATATTTAGCTATAACAATACAATAGGCTTTTCTTAACCATTGAATGGGCATGGGGTCTCACCAGAATCAAACAGGAATTAAAGGTGTCCATAAGTTTAAAAAAGGTTGAGAACCACTGAAGATTTTGCATGTCTGTTTGAATTGGCTAAAAATAAACAGTAATAATATATTGTTATATTTGCGGAGGGTCATGTTGTTATATTGCCAGAAATATATATATATATAAAATTCTTTGTCTCTCTGTCTGTCTGTTTCCTTATGCTTTCTCAAATGGCTCGACCAAATCAAATCAAATTTTTAGACCCCAGGATTAACATGTAATTTTTATTTTCATTTGGATTAAAACAATATAACATTTTATCTAAAATAATCTACAACAGTCAACTATAATAAACGGACACTTTATAACACAACGATGATGATGTCACATTTTGTATGAGTGTGTATGTGTCTCTAAGTGAGTGTGTGTTTGCACATTCATTACATATGTTAGGCCTTAGTAAGTTACATACACATTGTCTTCACGTAAATATTTAATCAGATACACAGAGAATTGAACACACACACATCTACACATGTGATAACACAATGAATATTGTTTACCCTGAGGTGCTTCAAAATTGACAGATTTTCATTTCTAAATTCTATTATCATTACAATTTTGATATTCTTTTTTTATAAAATATAGATATTTTGAAATGATTATAAGAAAAAAATAACATCATCATCATCATTTTACGTCCACTTTTCCCTGCTTGCAAGGGTGGGACAGGTCCTATTCAGCACAGCATCTCTCCACTTGTCACAGTCCTTCGTCATCTCCTCCGTGAGCTTCAGCAATCTGAGTCTGCTCTCACCACCTCCGCCCATGTTTTTCGTGGTCTTCCTCTACTGCGTCTTCCTTCAACTGGGATTTCTTGGCACTTCTTCACCCAGCGGTCATCTTCCATGTGCATCACATGTCCATACCAATGTATGGACATGTGATGCACATGGAAGATGACCGCTGTAACTACAGTTTATCCCTCTTATACAGTTTCACTCTCAACTCGTTCATGCACATCCACTGGAGTATACTTGCTACATTTCTCTCCAGCCATCACATATCCTCCACAGTTACTGCCCATGTCTCACTACCATGCAGCATTGCGCATCTCACACAGGCATCATATAACTGACCTTTCATTTGTAGGGAGAAACCCTTCATTATTAACAAAGGGCGGTGGATTGGCAGTATCAGTAGAGGGTCAGACGCCATGCTTTCCAGCATAGTTACGTCCCTTTACGATCTGAGTTCAAATCCCGCCGAGGTTGACTTTGCCTTTCATCCTTACGGGGTCGATAAAATAAAGTACCAGTAATGCACTGGGTAATTGCTGGCCTTGTGTCTAAAGTAGAAACAATTATTAACAGAGGAAGCAGCTCCCTAAACTTCTTCCATCCTGTCCTTATTCTAGATACTATGGCCTCAGAACATCCCCCTCCCTTGCTAATCTGATCCCCTTGGTATCAGAAGCTATCGACCACCTCTATAGATCCTACCTGCATTTGAAAAATGGGCCTTTCACTGACACTTCTACTATCAAATTTCCCTGAACATCTACTGCATATGAAGTTTTCCCTATTATCCTACTACACCTCTATCTGCATTGTGTACATTCTATATATAGAGTTTATGCCAACTCCTTTCCTACATATTAAACATGGCCACTTCCCTGGTGGAATCAGAGTTTTGTCCTCTTTCCTACTTATCAACAATTTAGTCTTTGCTAGATTCACTCTGTCTTCTTGATTCCAAATGCTGTTTCCATAGCCAGAATTTATTCTCTAACTCCTTTACTGCTATAAGTACCAGATCGCCAGCATAGGGAAGTTCCCATGGGCAGCCAGTCTTAAACTCCTCTGTTATGGCTTGGAGAACTATAATGAATAAGAGTGGGCTGAGGACTGAACCCTGATGAACTCCTACTTGTATCTGGAATTCCTCACTAAACTCAATTCCTACTCCCACTTTACTGATAGCTGGTCCTTCTGTTGGGAGTAGTTTCTTTCTCTCCCATTCATTCTCAACATTTCCAGGCCTCCTTTTTCTGATCATCAGTGACACTAAGTGCACCAGCATCATTTTAGACACACTTATCTCCAACAACATCCTCATTTACACTGACACACTGCGTTGCAATGCAGAACACCGCACGTCTCTGATCCTCTCGTCGCAGAACTTTGGCAAACCTCCTACTCTCATCTTCCCTGAGTGCTAAGTATACCTGACGTCTAGCCTCTCTTTTAGCGGTTGAGTATTGGTCTCTACTCCCTCCATTTTTCCAATTCTTCCATGCTTGTCTTTTATCTTTAATGACTTTATCTACCATGCTATTCCACCACCACAAGTCTTTTCAGTTGCTTGCAGTAAGTTGTCACGTAAGAAATTCTAGTTATCTTCTATGTCATACAATTCTAATTCATCTTCTTTCTCATCATACACATCTTGGAGGGCTTTCCTAAATTTATATTTAAGTGAAAGGTCTTCTAGCTTCCACACCTTCCTGTGTGTCTCATTCTTGGTATTCGAAACCATCTGTCTGTCTCATTGCCTAACTAGCAAGAAGTCAATCTGGCTTATGTGCTCGCCTGATTTGTAGGTTATTAGGTGGTTGGTAGGTTTCCTAAAGTTAGTGTTGTAAATGATTAGTTCACTTGCATCACAACATTCAAGAAGCTTCACTCCTTCTTCATTTCTTGAGCCGTAACTGTGACCACCTCAGTGTATCCATCCTGGAGCTGTCCAACATGACCATTGAAGTCCCCTGCTAGTATATCTAGGTCTCTGTCCTCTGTCACTGTGCTTGTCTCTAGAAGTTGCTCATAACAGCAGTCCTTCTCTTCTTTACCTAAGCCCGCTTGGGGAGAATAGTTAGTCTATTGCCTACAACTAATCTAATCTTAATTATTCTATTACTGACTCTAACTACCTCTGTTGTCTTATCGATCCATCTCTCAGCCAGTAATATGCCCACCCCACCTAACCCATCATCATTTCCTATCCAGAAAAGCTTATAACTAAGATGTTTGCCTGTGATTAGTCTTGCTGAAGCACCTCTCCATCTCACCTCTTGTACTCAGCACACATCCACATGCCTTCTCTCTAACATCTCCACTATCTCACCAGATCTACCTGTGAGAGTGCCAACATTAAGTGTGGCAACCCTGAGATGTGACACCTTGTATTGATTTTTTTCCTTTTCTGCAAAGAAAAATAATTAGAATCATTAGCATCATTATCACTGTTGTTGTTGTGCGATTGCTTGATAACAGTCGGGGGGTTCTCGCAAATGGCCGCCCTAGCCACCCCACTACCGTGAGCAGCCCTAACATTGTTAGTGTCATTGCTGTGTACAGTTATTGACATACTTGTCTGTTGTGCTCATAATTTTTTGGCATTAATATGTTAGTTGGATGCCCTTCCTATCACCAGCACCACTTTACAGCATGGACTGGGTACTTTTATTCATGCCACCAGCACTAGACTCAGGGGCCCTCTCCACCCCATTACTTTGGCATGGTTTTTAATGGCTGAATGCTACTTCTATTTCCTCCATTTTACAGCATGGACCGCGCGCTTTTATTTGTGCCACCAGCACTAGGGAAGTCGCCCCGCACCGATTTATTCAGAGTGGTAGCTCTCCTAGACGGGTTACCTACACTACGGCTTACGGAACCTCCGTCGTACTTATTGTTTACTAATCTGAATAACAACAGCAGTAACCTGAGCAAAGCTAGTATATAATAAAACACACTCACTGTTTGGTTTGGGTTGGTTTTCGTTTCAGTATATTTATTATATCTGTTTTATATATTCAGTAATCTCCTTATAATATATAACCAGCAATTACTCTGTCTGTCTGTCCGACAGTGGAAACACGTGCGCGCGTGGTTGCTATCTCTCTCTCTCTCTCTCCAGCTATCCCTCTCTTTTAGTCTGTCTGTTTCTCTCACTCTCACTCTTTCTCTTTGTAACACACTAACATTCCTCCCCTCTATCGCTGTGACGAATGGGGAGATGGAGGAGGAGAGAGTCACTTCGTCACTTCACCTCTGCCTTTCTTTCTCTCCCCTCTCACTCCCTCATTACGTACAGACATTAGGGCGGTGGATTGGCAGAATCTGTAGAGTCGGACACCATGCTTCATAGCATGGAGTCCCTTTACGGTCTGAGTTCAAATACCGCCGAGTTTAACTTTGCCTTTCATCCTCACGGGGTCGATAAAATAAAGTACCAGTAATGTACTGGTTAATTGCTGGCCTTGTGCCAAAAGTAGAAACAATTATTAGAAACATTGCTTCATTTTTACATATCTAAGCATTAGTAAAATGACTAATAATTTCAAAAGTAATTTTTCAATTCCAATTGTTATGAACAGCAAAACATTAATAATAATTTTGTTCTAAGAAATATATATACATTTCTGTGTGTAATATATATATATATACACACACAGAAATATATATACATTTCTGTGTGTGTAATATATATATAGACTAGAACACACTCATTCTTGAGAAATCACCAGGAATATATATATAATCACCAGGAATATATATATTGGTTAGTTTCAGAAGATCCCGTTAAGGGTGAAAGCAGCGATTCTTTGCTTAAACTTTAATCTTTTATTTTAATAAATATATATATATATATATAAATAAATGTACGTATGTAATATATTAATAATATATATATAATGTATGTATATATAATATAATATATATATATATATGTTAGTAAATACGAAGAAATATTTATACTATTCCACACACATATAATATATATGTTATGTCGTCGACCACTGATTCCAACAACCAGCGTTCTAGGCCAGCACGTGACACCTGCGTTCCCAGCCATGGCACGCGCGACCTTGGAGTAGTTACCATGGAGATCTAGCCAGACACAGCCGAGTTCTTTGAATTTACAGACGACAACTTTAAGACTGGCTTTTGGTGTTTTAACCAACTCACTGGGGCTGAGCATATAATATATATATATATATGTGTGTGTGTGTGTTATATGTGTGTGTATGCGTGTGTGTGTATTATGCGTGTGTGTTATATGTGTGTGTATGTGTGTGCGTGTGTGTTTTATATATGGGTGTGCGTATATATAATATATATATATATATATTATATATGTATATTATGTGTGTCTCTCTATCATCATCATCATCATCATCAACGTTTAACGTCCGTGTTCCATGCTTGCATGGGTTTGGACGGGGGTAGTCCCACTTGAGGCAAGAGTGATTTTCTTGCTCGCATAGGGCTGTCTGGCAGGTTTTCTACAGTTGGATGCCCTTCCTAACACCAACCACATTTACAGTGTGGGTCTGGGAGGTTTTTACCGTGTTGCCTCTATATATATACATATATATAGGTTTAAGTGTGTATGTGCGTGTGTATGTGTGTGTTAGCGTGTGTGCATATGTGCTTATGTATGAGTGTGTGTATGGTATGTGTGTGTTAGCGTATGTGTCTGTCTGTGCGTGTGTCTATGTAAGTGTGTGTACAGGAATTCATAAGTTTCCTAAAATATGTCTGTATGCTTAATTTTTCTTAAAAATGATAAACTGGTTCTTCCTGTCAGAGATAATAATCTGATTTGAGAATAATGCATCTCAAAATATGAACATGGGTGTGTATATATATATGTATGTGTGTGTGTGTTTGTGTGTGTGTTAAATATATATCGACTAGCAGAAAACCACCCATGGGTGATTTTCTGCTAGTCTATATATATAAAACTGAGGATATCTGTCTGTGTGTGTATGTGTGAGTTTGAATCCCTAAAAATCGAGAAGCACCCAACCGACTGTTTTCAAACTTTACACATATAATACTTATGTTTCAGGGAGTGTTCTGAGCAAAAACAATTTCAAATTTTCAATGCCCTAGGGACCGCATTAGGCAATTTAGCGATCTCTCTCTATAATTCTTAGTCTTTCTCTTTTTAGATAGATACATACATATAACGTCGCGCCCTTATAATATCTGTCTGTATGTCTGACTGTCTGCATTATGTCACTTCCCTGAGGATGTCTGTGAGTTTGAATCCCTAAAACTCGAGAAGTACCCAACCGATTTTTTTCAAACTTTACATGTGTAATACTTATGTTTCAGGGAGTGTTATGCACATAAAATATTCATCTCCTAGGTATTGATCTCCTAGGGCCCGCATTAGGTGAAAAACTGCGTTTTTTTAAGCTTTTAAGCGTTTTTTAAGATTTTTAGGGTTTTTTTGAGGCGTTACATCAGACCGATTTCCTTGAAATTGTAACTATGTATTAGTCAGTCTCTTCTTCATACTGTGAGCAAAGAAAATCCAACTTTTTTATGACCTAGGGCCCGCATTAGGTGAAAAACTTCATTTTTTCAGCTTTTTTGAGGCGTTACGTCTAGCCGATTTTCCCAAAATTTCAAGGCATAATATGCACATAAAAAAATTCATTTTCTTGAAAACCTGCATTTTTCCTGCTTCATCGAGGAAAATCTTAAAGATTATCCAGCCATCAGAGTATTCGGTTTATTTTCTTTACATATTGTCCATGCATGCAGTTTTTCCACGATTAAGTCTGTTGGCGGCCCGCGTTCCAAGATACCTTATCCCGTGCAACACCGATGACTATAATAAGTTGATCAGTATAAATAATAATTGAACAAATCAGGTAATGTACCTCTGGAGACTCCTTCGGAAACTTCAGTCTAATTTTTTCTGTCTCCAGGGATACTTTACCTGATTTTTTTCAACTATTATTTATAGTGATTATAATAGGGCAGTAGATTAGCAGTATCAGTGGAGCATCAGACACCATGCTTTGCAGCACAGAGTTATGGCCCTTTACGTTCTGAGTTCAAATCCCCGCTGAGGTTAGCTTAGCCTTTCATCCTTATGGGGTCAATAAAATAAAGTACCAGTAATGCACTGGGGTAATTGCTAGCCTTGTAACAAAATTAGAAACAATTATTTGATATTGAGGGCAGTGGATTGGCAGAATTGGTAGAGTGCCGGACACCATACTTTACGGCGTAGAGTTACGGCCCTTTACGTTCTGAGTTCAAATCCCGCCAAGGTTAGCTTAGCCTTTCATCCTTACGGGGTCGATAAAATAAAGTACCAGTAATGCACTGGGGTTATTGCTGGCCTTGTATCAAAAGTAGAAACAATAATTATAATAGTCATCTACATTAGAATGACAATCCTGCGAGTGCGCAGCTGAAACTCCAGAGTAACAAGGCTCACCACTTGACCATTAAACAAATATTTAAACACTAATTCAATTTTTTTTAACATTCTTCAATTCAATGATTCATGGACACACACACACACAAGCTATTTAGAACACTGGTTTAACCCCTTTACTTCCCTCCGAAGAAGAGATTATCTCGAAAATTAAGGACACTTAAATAAATCTAAGGTAAAAGACTAATTGTCAACAATATCTTTTGCATTTGCATTCTTTATTCTATGACCATACCTGCATTGTTTTGGCTTTATTATACATATACAAACGTTTATACCTCATTACACAATGCTTCAAGTGAACTATAACTTCCTCATATATTTATATATATATTTATATATATATATATATTTATATATATATATATATATAAATAAATTGAGAGAGAGACTGAGCATAAGAGGAATCAAATGCTGTGTGCAGGAGAGGCGGTTGCGTTGGTATGGACATGTGATGCATATTAAGGATGACAGCTGCATAAAAAGGTGCAGAGCAGTAGAAGTCGATGGAAACTGCGGAGTGGGGGGACCCAAGACTTGGGATGAGGTCATAAAAGCCAACTTTACCCAATTACACCTCTCAAAGGCGATGACACATGACCGTGACCTCTGGCGTCACGCAGTAATACAGAAGACCTGACTTCCCAGATACAAGCCGAAGCTGAAGCATATAGACAATATGCACCCCACACCCTCCCATTGTAAAGTGGACGTGTAGGCGCCACGGAAAAAAAGCACCCAGCCCACACTGTAAATGAGGTTGGTGTTAGGAAGGGCATCGAGCTGTAGAAATCAAGCCAGAATCAATTCAAGAATGAGCAAGACAAAGTCAGCCGACTGGACACTGCCCACAACAGGACAACACATCTAACCCATGCTAGCGTGGAAGCACGGACATAAAACGGTGATGATGATGACAATGATATATCATCACCCTTTTACGTCTGTTCTTCCACGCTAGCATGGCTAGTTAGACGGGTTGTCCTGTTGTGGGCAGTGTCCAGTCGGCTGACTTTGTCTTGCTCATATGGGAACTGATTCTGGCTTGATTTCTACAGCTGGATGCCCTTCCTAACACCAACCTCATTTACAGTGAGTGCTGGGTGCTTTTTTCCTTGGTGCCTACATGTCCACTTTACAGGTAAACTCTAAAGAGACGCAACTCTAGCCAGGAGGTCCCGGAAGCTTATTTTACCACTAAATAATTATTTCTAGTATAGGCACAAGGCCAGTAATTTGGGAGAAGGGGAAAGTCCATTAAATTGACCCCAGTACGTTACTGGTGCTTTATTTTATCGACCCCGTAAGGATGAAAGGCAAAGTTAACCTCGGGGGGATTTGAACTCAGACCATAAAGAGCCGTAACTCTATGCTGCAAAGCATGGTGTCCGACTCTACGATACTGCCAAACCACGGCCCTTTTACTACTAAATAATAAATAGTGTTTTAGAACCCAGGTAGTGACTACTATCTTTAACTCAGGTCGTAATTTTTTGCTAAAATTCTAATTTCGAAAATATTTGACTCTGCTAAAATTCTAAAGCCATGGAACTCAATAGATGTGTGTGTATGTAACTCAGTAGAAGTGTGTGTGTGTGTAACTCAGTAGATGTGTGAGTATGTAACTCAGTAGATGTGTGAGTATGTAACTCAGTAGAAGTGTGTGTGTGTATGTAACTAAAGCGTAACGTACGTTACGGATGGATGAAACAAGCAATATTATAAGATGATGACTAAATGATTTTAACTTGTTTTTTAACAATCTTACCGGCTAAATAGCCTGGGAGTCTATTTTACCGGGACTGGCTAAATAGCTTCTTCCTCGGATTTTGGTAAAGAATTGGGTACTTTTCAATTTCATTTTATTTATGACCATATATATGTAACTGTCCTACACGAATTAGGGGTGAGGGTGATCCTTTATCGGATGCTTGGGTCGGCCGGGCACCTGCATCTCGTTTACAATAAAATGTTCTCAGGCTTAACATGGCTCCAGTGCAAGGGAAGTTATCATGCCTTTGACACAGCTGAAGAGTCCTCCCGACCCCTTATTTGGCAGTTTTTCTATGGTTAAGCTCCTTTCAATCAACCATTTTTACAGAGTGTACTGAGTGTGTTTATTGTGTAAATCACTATCACTAAGGCGGTTATATTTATGATACAGCTGAAGAGCTCTTCCAGCCCCTTTGTTTGGCAAGTTTCCCCTATCTAGAGCATCCCCTTTACCCTTGTAGCAGTTAGTGATAATGCTGCTATGCCAGTCTTTTGGTATGACCCCATTCTGTATTACTTGGTTAACTATATGCGTGATCATTGTATGTCCCACCATTCCAGATGCCTTCAACATCTCAGCAACTATCTCCGAAGGCCCAGCTGCCTTGCCTGTCTTCATATCTTTGATTGCCTTACTTATTATACTACCTTTAACTTGCACCGCTGGTCCTTCTATTGGATCGATTTGGGGCAGACTATCTTTTTCCCATTTATTCTCCTCATTTAATAGTCTCTCGTAGTGACACTTCCAGGCTATCTTATCAGCATCAGTGAGGGCAAGTACACCGTTATCATTACAGACACACTTTTCCCCAACAATATCACGGTTTTCCTTGACACATTTAGCAATCCTGAACACCTCACGTTTTTGGTCCTCACGTTGTAGAACATGCTTGAACTTTCTATCCTCTGCTTCCCTTTTTGCAAGGTACACTTTTCTCCTAGCTTCCACCAAGGGTAGATCACACTGGAGGAAAAAAAAAAATATGTATATATATATATATAAATCAAAATGGATGCAGTAAAACCAGTTAGACCATTACTCACCAGAGTACTTGATACTTGGGCTAGTAGTGTGTGGTAATATGAAAGAGTCGGGACCCTGACGGCTGAACTCTTTCATATATATGTATATATATATAAGTATGCACACACATATATATATATATATATATATATATATATACATACATACCTCAGATCACTGAAGCTCATGGTGGAAATGACGAAGGACTGTGACAAGTGGAGAGATGCTGTGCTGAATAAGACCCGTCCCACCCTTGCAAGCAGGGAAAAGTGAACGTAAAATGATGATGATGATGATGATGATGACACATATATATAGACATATACATATGTACGTATGGGTTATATCGAAACATTAATAATAATGTTTGATTCATGTACTTAAGAAAATACTACATTTTCAACTGTTCAACAGACTGGCAAAGGTATAGTCCTAATGAAGGGTAACGACCCAGAAACATGTTGATTGTTCCTTAACACCAGTGTTGAACAAACAGGTGACGATCGGTCACCGGTACGGCACAGCTTCAAATCAGACTGTTTGTTTACAAATTATCATTAATGTTTGATATAACCCATATGTATATGTATATATATGTGTGTATGTATATATGTATCTTCACTCTTTGTATATATGCATCTTCACTCTTTGTTTGGCAGGATATGGGCTAATGAGGACTGGAGAGATGGTGGTCCTGTAATGGTGGTCTTGTACAAGGGAAAGAGTAACAGGAATGATTTTGGGAACTACAGAGGTATATCATTGCTTTCTGTCGTAGGGAAAGTTTTATGTAGAGTGCTTCTGGACTGTCTTCTGATACACATTGCAGATTGTGTTCTTCCTGAAAGTCAATCTGGTTTTCTTGCTGGACGCGGCACTACTGATATGATCTTCTCAGCTAGACAGCTCCAGGAGAAGTGCATGGAACAAGGTTTGGATCTGTATCAGGTTTTTGTCGATCTGACAAAAGCTTTCAATACTGTTAACAGAAATGTATTATGGAAGGTTCTCCAGAAACTTGGTTGCCCTGATAAGTTCCTTGCTTTAGTTAGGTCTTTCCATGACGACATGAAGGCTTGGGTTAATGTTGGAGGTAACATGTCGGAGCCTATCTCAGTAAAAAATGGAGTGAAACAGGGGGATATTCCAGCACCGACCCTGTTTGCCATATACTTTTCAATAATCTGCCCACAGTATATTAGTGAATGGGAACTCCATGAGTAACTTTTATTCATGTAATTTTCTGTTCACGTAATAACTGTCTTATTAAGTTGTAACTTACATAGCTGTTACCATCGAAATATGTAAAACAGTGATTAGTTAATCAATAAAATGAGGTAAATTCTTATCTAGTAACTTCTACTTCATTGTTTTATATATATATATCTGTGTGTGTGTGTATTTAGCTGAACCTCTCACTAGAGATGACAAAGGAGCACGAGTGGTGATATGCTGTACAGGGGAAGACCCGGCTATAAGCATAAGTTGTAACCTGATGCATTTACATACCCCCCCCCCCTCACTATTATTCATTAGTAGTTATTCCCATCCTTAAATGCCCCCTCCTTCCTGTACACCCCCATTCAGGAACATCTTCCCCTAAGCCCTAATACCCACACTATCCAGGTTCACCACTCTGCCTAGGATCACTCAACCCACCTACAAAAATCTTAACTCATCAGGTATTACCTTCCCCCTCCAACACCACCACATCTCGATAAGAATCATCATCCTGGTATCTGTCACGCTAACAGAGATCGCTACATTATAACCCCCACACTCAACCCAGCAACATACCATCCCCTAAAACACTAATACACCAGTTTTAACCCCTCCCTCCTCTTCAGTAACTGTTATCACAGTACCTCCCACGCTAGTGGAGGCCACTACATCATAACTACACTCTATCTAGGATCACCCTCACCCCTAAAATCCTAACAGATTAGTCATAAACTCTCCCCTATAGAGTAGGGAGGGCTGTTCTGATGAGTCAATAACTGAAACTTTCCTAGTGCTGGAAATTATACTAAAAGGGACAAGATGATTCTCCAATTGTGCCAAGGGCACAACAACCTCTCTGGCATTGAGGATTTACATGATAAACACACCTAGTACATTCTGTTGAGTGGGTGGTGATAGAAAGGGTATCCAACCATAGAAAACTTGCCAAACAAAGGGGCTGGAAGAGCTCTTCAGCTGTATCATAAATATAACCGCCTTAGTGATAGTGATTTACACAATAAACACACTCAGTACACTCTGTAAAAATGGTTGATTGAAAGGAGCTTAACCATAGAAAAACTGCCAAATAAGGGGTCGGGAGGACTCTTCAGCTGTGTCAAAGGCATGATAACTTCCCTTGCACTGGAGCCATGTTAAGCCTGAGAACATTTTATTCTAAACGAGATGCAGGTGCCCGTCCGACCCAAGCATCCGATAAAGGATCACCCTCACCCCTAATTCGTGTAGGACAGTTACATATATATGGTCATAAATAAAATGAAATTGAAAAGTACCCAATTCTTTACCAAAATCCGAGGAAGAAGCTATTTAGCCAGTCCCGGTAAAATAGACTCCCAGGCTATTTAGCCGGTAAGATTGTTAAAAAACAAGTTAAAATCATTTAGTCATCATCTTATTATAATATTGCTTGTTTCATCCATCCGTAACGTACGTTACGCTTTAGTTACATACACACACACACTTCTACTGAGTTACATACTCACACATCTACTGAGTTACATACTCACACATCTACTGAGTTACACACACACACACTTCTACTGAGTTACATACACACACATCTATTGAGTTCCATGGCTTAAGAATTTTAGCAGAGTCAAATATTTTCGAAATTAGAATTTTAGCAAAAAATTACGACCCGAGTTAAAGATAGTAGTCACTACCTGGGTTCTAAAACACTATTTATTATTTAGTAGTAAAAGGGCGGTGGTTTGGCAGTATCGTAGAGTCGGACACCATGCTTTGCAGCATAGAGTTACGGCTCTTTATGGTCTGAGTTCAAATCCCCCCGAGGTTAACTTTGCCTTTCATCCATACGGGGTCGATAAAATAAAGCACCAGTAACGTACTGGGGTCAATTTAATGGACTTTCCCCTTCTCCCAAATTACTGGCCTTGTGCCTATACTAGAAATAATTATTTAGTGGTAAAATAAGCTTCCGGGACCTCCTGGCTAGAGTTGCGTCCCTTTAGAGTTTACCAGTAAAATAAGCTTAAAAAGCATGTTTGTCTTTCTTTTCTTAACCGGCTACGTAGCCTATTCCAAAATCCGAATAATTTATTTGGGATTTTGTTTTGCTTTGTTTTGTTTTTAATTATGAACCATTTTGTAGCCTGCTACTATGCATTTTCAATATCCTGTGCATGTATATTATGGTACAAACAATGATGTCATTAGTGTAAACAGCATAGTGCTTCTCACGATACACGTTATCTTTTGCTCTGATAGCGGCTCGGTTGTCCACCACTTTCACATGCCTTTTGTTGGATGTGGTCCTAATCAGTTAATTTACACACATAAAATATACATTCACACGAAGTCCCATGTACGCAGATTTATTAAAAACAAAGCTTCCGACTTCGGTAAATGAGCTTAATACAGTATACATACATGCACACACACACATATATATATATATATATATATGGGTGTGCCGTACTGCTGCTAGTTGAGTAGATATAAGGAATTCCTGCCCTACCTTCCGGTAGCTTAAAGCTTAATTGTAGGACACCCGCCCGCCACCCACATACATACAATGCGGCTATATTTAAAAACTAAATACGTACACAATATTTATAATAGTGGTCTGCAGTCAAATATGAGCCCGCGCTCTCAAAACCTATCGAAGCGAATTTATTTAATGAGTTAAAAGTAAGTACGTTTTATGTATCACTTCTCTCTTTGATTTCCTCTGACCAAACATGTTCTCGTTTAAGCATAGAATTTAAAAAAAACCTCTCTCCTATTTCTCCACCGACCCATATATATATATTTTTTTTTTATTTACGATATTTACAAAATTCGTGAAATAAAAAATACAAGTTGAAATTTCCATATTTAGAAAGGTTTCGAAGTAATTTTATAACAAAATTTCTCCGGATTTCAGTTTTAAACTTCGGACATTACGATTTTTTTTAAGTCCTTCAAAGTTGCAAAAATCTAAAGTACAACAGCTCCCCACTTTCTGGTTTTGATATGTATAAAATGAGAATAGCGTTAGCTAGTGCCTTTTTGTATATATAAGTTATATTTCGGTTGTATATACGAATGAGTTGTTTGCATTGCATTTACAATAATATTTTCGTCCTTAATAAACAATAGCATTTTAAATTTTCAGATAGTGATATCGCTATTTCTTGGGGAATTAGATTTTCTAGTCAGTATCATTATCGACAGGGTGCAGCTGTCAACCTTAGTGACAGAAATGTTAGGTAATTAGGAAAGATACTCGTTCAGGCGCCACACATTTCCCCCACTTTCCAGAAGTTCAGATGAGTTCTTGGAGAAACCTTATGATAGTTCTTGGTTGTTACAGCACCTCACACACGTTGTCACTCTTAATAATGCTGTGAGTGCTTTGTGGTGTCTTAAGAAAGTTTAGTGGGAAACGCCATTCCCAGCTCTGGTGTGTTATTGTGGAAACTCAGTATATTTTTTTTCTTTCTGACTAATTTTTATTATCAAAAGGTAGTATTTATTTCCCATAATTATGCACAAAAATAACATGTGTGTATATGTGTGTGTGTATATATATATATGGCACTACCATGCAGTGAAAGTTTCGTCAACCTTCTCAATCGTAAACATCGTTTATTTCCGTATTACCACGCGTTATTTTAATAAAGCATATCGATGTAAGTGGAGTTACTTAAATGAAAATATAGGTGGCCTTTAAAAGGGCCAAATTAGAAAACAAGGCATGGTTATCAAATAAATTGGATTTAATCATTTATATTTTCATAGTGATGGTTATCAATTTCATGTATAACTTTCACTTGACAGCTAATAGCATGGTAGTGCCATATATATATGTATGTAAAAGTTCTATTTAAATTGTTGGAATACAACAAGCAAATATTTTTATAACTGATATAAAGCACTCAACAAATATTTGGAGTAAAAATGCGATATTAACAAATGGAAACTATATTTATAAAACCATATTTATTTCATTATACATATTTCAAGGATACCAAGTTAAATTATGGTGTGCTTTCATCAGATAAAATATAATATAGATCAGTTTTATAAATAAATATTGACATACCCTTAAAGAATGTAACCATTACTGTTGGAATCTCCCGGATAGTGGAGTTGTAGCTTTAATTATATTATTAGTATTAGATATTTTTAAAATAAGCCGTTGGGTTACGGAGAAAGAGAAAGATAGAGAAGGAAAGGAAGAGAAAGAGCAGAACAACAGAGAGAGAGAGAGGAGACAGAAAATGAGAGAACGAAAAACTCTAAGTCATATCTTGAGTTAACTTAACAATTGAGATGAAATGAATAAATAAAATTAGAAATGTTAATAATCATGAATGGAATATACATATATAATATGAGAAATTTAACCATTGTTTAAATATGATTAGATGTTTAGTTAATCAGTTAAATATTGAGATCAATATATTAAAAAATTAAGAAATCCATATATTATTAAAGATCTAAATATTATACAACACGTATACACACGCAAAAATACATACATATAAATATATATACAAACTTATAAAATACATATATATATCTAACTACGTATATAATATCTACATACAAAACAAAGGATTCTTTAAGATATAGGAATCTTATAAACTGCTATGATTTAAGATATTAAAGGAAATTTTATGTTATACACACTTTGTTATTAAACAAATTTTTTTTTATATAAGTTTTATAAGATTACCTGTTATGTATTTATGGCTGTTATTATATGTCTATATGTCACGAATCTTGGGATAATCACTATACATAAGTGCAATCGAATTGTATGGATATACACGCACATGTACATACACAATTCCCACATATACACACATACATGTAGATACGCATCACCTATATATATATACGCATCACGTATATATATATACATACAGATAGACATATACGCATATATATATATCGTTAGACGCTAAACTCCGCCAGCTGCAGACAGATATTTTTCTCCACAATTGATCACCAACAGCAAAGATCAAGTCCAGTCCCGAGCCATCGCTTTGGCTGCCGGCCTCTGCTTCTCTTACCGGCCAACCTTCCATCCAGGCATAACCTACTCACACCACGAGTTGATCTTTTTATATGACCGTATAGTTTGAGTACTCTTGACTTGACAATTGGTGTAAGTCTGGTATCTGATACAGATATGGTCGCTTAGCCGCTTGCCAGTCATAAGTCTCATGGTGTGGTTCTGGAATGTCGAGAGCTTCTGAAGTGACCTCGTTCAATTAACACAACTGGTAGGATGTAAGTATCGAAGACCTTAGCCTTCAAATGATAGGAAACTCTTTTTGATGTTAGTACGTCCTTGTTCTTGTTGAAAGCTGCCCAACCTATAGCGATGTGATACTGTGTAGCAACCATTCCATTGTTTGACAATAGTTTGTGACCGAGATATACAAACTCCGTGTATATATATATATATATCACTATAGGTTGGGCAGCTTCAACAAGAACAAGCAAGTACCGGTACTAAAGTTTCATTAGGTTATACATCCCAATTCATTCACCCTGTTATATAACGAAAGTCCATATATATGTATTTATCGTTGTCGTGGTATATGTATGGCCACTGCTTTCGGTTATTTTTCTTGTGGCGTCACACTTTTTAACTGTTGTTTACTCTGGACGATAAAGTATTATCATAACCGCCCTATCAAGTACTTAGTGAATGCCTCAAACAACTTGAATAGTACCTGCTATATGGCAGCTACAACTTCGATTCATACCTAAGGATGCGGGGTCATTAGCTTTCGCCATTTTGGAATTTGGTGAAATTCGAACACATTTGTGGGTAGGCGATAAGGCCTGTTCTAGGGTGGTTTGTTAGAGGAAACTCACCAGCGGAGAAAACATTAATCTACCATGTGCACCTTTATATATCCTTATTTTTTTTTGTGAAGTATTCGATGGTAATTTGGCATAGTTTCTAACTTTGGTTATTTCTTTTCAATTCCACTTATTTATCGATTTATTTAGACGGTTGTTGTAATGTTTTGATTTGATTATTTCAATGATTCTTTTCTACCTTTACCGTTCAACTTTGTTTCATAGCCGTTTTTTTTTCCTTTAACCTAATTAGATTATATGCTGCTTTTTGTTTTCACTTGGACTTTATGTTTCTCTGTTATATCTCCACGTGAAACACCATAACTATAATATGAAATATCCCTCGTTGGACTCATATTTTTTTTATTTTCTTGGTGGTAGCAAAACACGTGACTGTGTGTGTTGCTGCTGACTCTTGCAGAGCCCCATGTAAACACGTCCAGTCGGTAAGAAGTTACCACTAAAGGATCTGTGACAGACCGGTTGAAGCACCCCCCCACATGTGTGTATGTTTATATATACACTCTCACGCTCTCTAAAACCATATTCTAAAAATAGAATTTCTTTTATGACTCTTCTAGCGCATCTCCCTTACCATCCTCTGGGGAAACGCCTTCTCATTCTGTCCGCCGGGGCTGTGGGGAGGCCAGCACGTGGGACCCCATTTGCTCACTATACAGAGAGATGGGGAGAGCGAGAGAGATGGAGGCGATAACGGTGGGAGTTCGGCAATTCCGTGTTCGGACACATTGCACCTGTCAAGAGTGTATTTTCATACTTGTGACGAACATTGTGAATTCCTATTTATAGTTTGAATCCATACTAATAGCAACCTTCTGTCTACTGTGACAATTTTTAAGTCAACCCTATATTGCCAATCCCATAGAATTTGTCTCTAGCTTACAATTCCCCTCTTCGCCACCCTCATCCGAACTCTTGGCCTGTCCATTAACACAACTGAGATACAGACATATTTACAGAATATCTCCTTGAAAACAATTTTGTTCTGTGTGAAAAAACACAACTACCACCACCGCTGCTACTACCATGACTATACTTCTCTCTATATACACAAAAGTTCATTTTTCCAGTCTCCTTCCCAACAAGGAAGATGGAAAAAACTTGCCTCAACACTTAATTTCACATCTTTAATGTTTAGTTTTTAATTCTTTTTAATTGTAATACTCAACATTTGATAAGAGGAATTTTAATAATACATCGAAACCGGTAATACTTTATATCTATATATATATAAAACCGAGGATGTCTCTGTGTGTGTGAGTTTGAATCCCTAAAACTCAAGAAGCACCCAACCGACTGTTTTCAAACTTTACACTTGTAATACTTGTTTCAGGGAGTGTTCTGAGCCAAGAAAATTTCAAATTTTCAATGCCCTAGACGATTTAGCGATCTCTCTCTATAATTCTTAGTCTTTCTCTTTTTATATAGATACATACATATAACGTCGCGCCCTTATAATATCTGTCTGTATGTCTGTATGTTTGCATTACGTCACTTCTCTGAGGATGTCTTTCTGTGTCAGAGTTTGAATCCCTAAAACTCGAGAAGTAGCCAACCGACTTTTTTCAAACTTTACATGTGTATTACTTATGTTTCAGGGAGTGTTATGCACATAAAAAGATTCAACTTTTTGATCCATTAGGTGAAAAACTGCGTTTTTTAAAGATTTTTAGGGGGTTTTTTTAGTTGTTACGTCAGACTGATTTCCTTGAAATTGTAATTATGTATTAGTCAGTCTCTTCTTCATACCGTGAGCAAATAAGATCCAACTTTTTATGGCCTAGGGCCCGAATTAGGTGAAAAACTTCATTTTTTCAGCTTTTTAGGGCTATTTTGAGGCATTACGTCTAGCCCATTTTTCCAAAATTTCAAGGCATATTATGCACATAAAAAAAATTCATTTTCTTGATTTCCTAGGTGAAAACCTGCATTTTTCTTGTTTCATCGAGGAAAATCTTAAAGATTATCCAGCCATCAGAGTATTCGGTTTATTTTCTTTACATATTGTCCAGGCATGCAGTTTTTCCACGATTAGGTCTGTTGGCGGCCTGCGTTCCAAAATACCTTATCCCGTGCAACGCCGGGTACAACTGCTAGTACATTATAAAATTCTTTTTTAAAAGAATTGTCCCTCTTATTTATTTCAATAATGTCACTTTGACGAATCAAAGAAAGGAAGAAAAAAAAGAAAAACAGACCCTTAAATATATTTTCAGTGCTATTTCCAATCTCTCTCGTGGGAAAAGACACACATAACACGCTACAAGAATTATTACTGGAGTTTTTTTGTTATTGTCAGTTTGATTTGTTAATTGTATGTGTATTCGTTTTAATTATAAAGAAATTTAAGCCGATTACCTTAATGCTTTCTTAATTTATACGGTTTAAATACAAACGAAATCTATTTATATAACTCTATTTTTTTTAAAGAGATTTTTAATCAGCTTTTCCTTCTTCAATTTGCTGTTCTTGTGCCTAAATTAAAAGTCAATATTGAACCAGAGAAGTTTAGTTTATATAACAATTTCTGACGTTCTTATATTGTAACTTATATTGGAGGGAGGGAAAGTTGATAAAATCAACCCCAGTGTGTTACTGGTACTTTATTTTATCAACCCCATAAGGATGAAAGGCAAAGCTAACTTCGGGATTCAAACTCAGAACATAAAGGGACGTAACTATATGCCACAAATCATGTCTGACGCTCTACTGATACTGCCAATCCGCTGCCCTTATATTGTAACTTATGTTGGTACCACAAAACATCCAGCCCACACTGTAAAGTAGTTGTGTAGGTGTCATGACAAAAAGCACCCAGCACACTGTAAATGTGGCTGGCCTTAGGAAGGGCTTCCAGCTGTAGAAAACCAGCCAGAAACAGTCCTATATGAGAGTGACATGGTCACCCGAACCATCTTGCCTCTAAATGGGACAAACCCGTCATGTTAGTGTGGAAGATGGACATTAAACGATGACGGCGATGATGATGAATGAAATGTTCAATTGCATGAAATACAAAATTTACAATAGCATTCTAATTTCACATTTGTTTAAGTACAGTTAGTAAATTTAAATTATTTTTATTTCAATGTTTACCTATAATTTACCTTTGATTTCAGGAACGTTGAAATAATAGAAGTTACAATTGGACAATATACCAAGTGGTAGCTGCGGCACCAGTTCCAGTTTATTATTTGGAAACTTTTGTAGAAAGTGACAAAAAGGAAAAGAAATCAAAACAAACAATAATAATAACCAAATAAATAAAAGAGAAGAAGAAAAAAAAGTGAAATATAAGTGGTTGGCTGAGCATGAAGTCCAGTGGTGATACAAGCATTGATATTTCTGATTGTAGTTCTGATTGGAGTTCACTGCCTGATTTAACAGAACCTACAGATTCACAGAATGATCTGCTTTTGTCTAGATTTCAGCAACCAAATTCTTGTACAGTGTCTAAACTTTCTCCTGACTTGGTAATAGAAATTGATGATGACTCCAATAGTGAAAATGATATTATTGTGGAAGAGGACATTAATACTGACATCAACAATTCTTCTTACTCTTCCCAACGGAACTATAAAGATGATAAGGACTATGTTGCAGAAAAATCAGATGTTGAGGAGATATTTGAAATTAATGTTCCAAGATACAAGAAAGAGAAAAAAAGTTCATTTGTGCCTTATTTATTTCAGTCTCCTTCAACTGGTATGATAAGATATGGTCAAAGCTTGCAACTTCAGTCTGCATTGTCAATGGAACTAATTTATTCTTACATTGAAGAAGGAACTGCATTTGCTAATTATACAGCTTATATTACTGATGTTTTATATAGCTGCAAACCTGATGTTTCAATTGTGGAAAAATTATTTAAATTGCTTATGTCAATCAACTGTGATAGCTCTTGCAGAACAGATGAATTTATTAGTTTGTCTTATTTTGAAATCTATAGACTTCTGAATGTCATCTGTCATCGTTATCCAGAAACAATCAGGATCATCTGGTCTCAGTTTTCAGAGATAGCAATGAAGAAATCAGTACCATTAATTAACTTGTCTTTGGTTGTAGAACTTTCTTTGAGTGTTTTTGAATCAGAACTGAATGAAATTGTTTCCTCAAACTTGAATGAAACAAAAAAGTACCAAGTTTATAAAATACTTGCCAATGAAGAAGCTTATTCTTCTGTGAAATATATAATAACTATGTTGAAGTATTGTTTTGATATTTTGCAGGTTGAAAATTCTGATGTTTTTGAAATCTTAATTCATAAGTTGCAGAAGTTGTTAGATATTTCTGTATATATTAGCAGCAAAAGCATTTCAATGGCTGATCGTATTGCTAAAGATCTTGTCAGTTTTTACAATGAAATTTCTTATTTAAAATATCGTATGAAACTTATAAACTCCATCAAATCAGAGTTAATACGATTTAAATTGATAGAAAATATTTTGGTGCTACACTATGATAACATAGCCTTAAAATGGAATGACATACCTAGTTCTTTTAGTATTCTAGCTGAATGTTTCTTTGAAGCTTTGCCACGGAAATGTCATTTACTAGCTACTAATAATTCCAAAACATTTTCTCACTACCATGAACAATCTTGTGAAGAACTTACCATGCTTTTGTATTACATTGTCAACAGCTATATTCTGTATTTGCAACGTAAGTCACACATTTTTAATGAGTCATCTATATATCTAAAACAGAGAATGTCTGTCTGTCTGTCTGTCTGTCTGTCTGACTCCCTAAAACTCGAGAACCACCCAACCGATTGTTTTTAAACTTTACACATGTAATAAGTATGATCCTGTGAGTGTTTCAGGGAGTGTTCTGAGAAAAACAATTTCGAATTTTCAATGCCCTAGGGACGGCATTAGGCGATTTAGCGATCTCTCTATAATTCTTAGTCTTTCTTTTTAGATAGATACATAGCTACAACGTTGGGCCCTTATAATATCTGTCTGTATATCTACTGTCTACATTACGATATTATGATGCTACCTGTGTGTGTGTGTGTGTGTATATATATGTATATATAGAGTATGTATATATATATAGTGTGTAACGTTTTTTCAAAATATTTACTTCTGCGTTCAGATGGATTTTTTTTTTAGTTTCAGAAGATCCCGTTAAGGGCCAAAGCAGCGATTCTTTGCTTAAACTTTAATCTGTTATTTTAATATATATATATATATATATATATAATTATATATTCGTGTACAGATATTTTTGCATACACAATAACAAAATATAAACAAACATATTTATTTCACGAGGCTCGATAAGGATAAATATATATCAAATATATAAGAACCCTAGAGCAAATTCCGAGCAATGCTGGGCCATTCTGCTAGTTTTTGCTATTTCTTTATAGTTGTTATTTAGCAACAAGTCAATCTGTTTAAGTAGACATGATGTTTCTACCTGTCTTTTTTTTCTAGAATAGTTATGGTATATACTCATGTATAAGTACCCCACCCCCTCTATTTTTTGTCTGAGAAATGGGCAAAAATCCAAACTCTGTGTATAAGTTGAGGGAGCTAATCAACACACGTGTAGATGGTCTGATTTTGTAAATTCCCACATGTGGAGAATATTTTTATGAAGCTTTAATATTTTGATATTTAAAATGCTTTTAATCTAGCTTTTGTTTCACAATTCCATTACATAATGGATTTTTTTAGCATTTCATCTATTTTATAAAGTTTCAACAAGCTTTTTTGATTTTTGTTTACTACCTATTCTGAATATTTTGGTGCCTTTTTTAGGGAGATATTGAAGTTGGTGAAAATCAGCAAAATATTGACCTTAAATATAAGTCTACCTGCCATTTTATCATTGATTTTCTTTTTTTATCATGTATTTCTTGGCTTATACACAAGTATATCTAGGGCTACATTATCCAAGGTGTCGATCCTTTTATAAGAAGGTAGTAATGTGAAGATTCTACATGTGTCCCTTTACTTCCTCTAACTTAGCAACTCAACAGAGATTTATATGGGGCACACAAATTTTTTTTTCAGTCATCCCTCCATCAAAGGTGAAGCATTTGCTTTTTCTAATGGCTAGAATATATGTGGCTCGCCACACCAGCATACTCATAGATTTCTTCGCTAACTGGAACAGTTGTGCCAACCCATTGTTGAATTAATAGTTGATCATCTGTGAAGCCACTTGTGTTCACAACACTGAGGTCATCTAATTGAATTGATGATTGCCACATAAACTACTGCTGACTATGAGACAAGCAAGATTTTTTATTGAGGCTTACTCCTCTAGATGAGATCATCTTTGCCTTTCATCCTTTTGAGGTCGATAAAAAAAAAGTACCAGTCAAGTACAGGGGTTGATTCAAGTGCATATCTCTTTCTCGCTTCTTCTCTTTTACTTTCTATCCTTTTCTGGAAGGAATCTGCTGTACTCAAGCCAGGAGAAGGATGGGCTCCACCAAGTTTAAAATGCCCAAGAAACGCTGTATGTCAATATGGCGCCCTTACAACTCCCTCAACAGTTATGTGACTATACACGCTATACTCCTCTAGATCCAACCTGTTCTGTTAGACTATCCTCATAGTTGTATCAGAGGCACCTCATGTAGGATGTGGTTCTTTACCACACAGGTCGGTCTTCAAACTGAGAACCAATGACAATAATTAGTATCCCATCCCCTATCACCCAGAATTATCTCCTCTAAAACCCTGACGCACTAGTACAGTACCTCCCACACTGTCAAAGTTCACCCCTCCTCCCGCTCACCACCTCATCAACTTGGCGCACACACCCCTGACATACTCACCCCCTCACCTGTAAGATAAAGAGGACTTTTGCAGCTGCCATGAAAAATGCTCACAGTGCACCCTGTAAAGTGGTTGGTTGGTTGTAAACCAAGTAATTCTAGATGGTGTCATACCGAATGATTCAATCAGTAGAAACATTGTCAACTGTTACAAGGGTAAAGGAGATGCACTAGATAGAGGAAACTATAGAGGCATCAACTTGATGGACCAAGTCATGAAAAAACAGAAAGAGTTATAGCACAGCTGATTAGGGACCAGATAAATCTGGATGAGATGCGCTTTGGATTTGTACTAGGCAAAAGCACCACAGATGCTCTCTTCCTGGTGAAGCAGTTACAGGAGAAGTACCTAACTAAAAGTACTGCATATAGCCTCTGATCTTTTCAATACTTTATATATATATATATATCGTTATACATTAGGAGAGTCATGCTGTCAATGAAAACACACTAGTTGAGCTATACTTCGGTTTTTATTATTAAGCAGGTAACTAGTTCATTGGTTGGTTTAGCAACCAGATAGTTGTTTAATTGATGGAGTGACTAAAAATGTAATTAATTAGGTCACACAATGTGTGATGAAAGAGTTTTTACAATTAAATAGCCTTTTGGTTGTTAAACCTACTGATGAATGAATTAGTTCATAATAAACTGAAGTAAATAACAGCTAGTGCATGTGCTTTTATTGGCATCATGACCCTACTAAAGTATAACATCTTTTTCAACATAATATTTCACATCAAGAATCTTTTAAAACAAATACAACAATGAAATGTATATATTATCAGCAACAGTTAATATCCATTTTCCCTACTAACAAGAATTTTACAGGTTATCACAAACCATATTAGTACTAAAGCAGAGCTATAGACCTCAAAGATTGGTTGGTCTCCTTTTCTCTTAAATACATTCTTGTACTTGACTGAGTGCATTTTACCATGGCACCAGCACTAGGGAGGTTGTCATATCTTTGAAACGGCTGAAGAGTCCTCCCAACCCTTTGTTTCGCAGGGTTTCTACAGTTGGATGCCTTTCTTGTCATGAACCACTTTACAGAGTGTACTGGGCGCATTTATTGGACAGTTAATCAACACTAGAGAAGTTGTCATGTTTTTGACACAACAGGAGTTCTGACCTTTTGTTTGGCAAGTTTTCTACAGCAGGATGCTCTTCCTATCACCAACCACTTTACAGAGTATACTGGGTGCATTTATTGTGTAGATAACCAACACCAGAGAGGTTGTTATTCTCTTGAAATAACTGAAAAGTTCTCTTGACTCTTTCTTTTTGGCATGGTTACTACAGCAGGATGCTCTTCCTATCGCCAACCACCTTATAGATGTGAATGAAATGACAGTGGCTTATTGCGTATGAACTACAATTCTACATGGCAGTGAGACATGGGACCTGACTGCAGAATATCTGCAAAGGCTAGAAAGAAATGAAATGAGTTTGCTCTGATGGATGTGTAATGTTAGTGTACATAAATAACATAGCATAAGTAAGCTGAGAGAAAGACTTATTGTAAGAGGAATGGTATGTAGAATGCAAGAGAGATGACTGCATTGATATGGACATGTGATGTGTATGGAAGATGATAGCTGTATTATCCCGTTCCGCGGTGGCAAACCGCTCGTCTGGGATGCCACTTGCACCAACACTTTCTGCAGCCTCAACCTGGTGCAGTCTGTGACTGACCCAGGTTCTGCTGCACGTTGGGCTGAGGGAGCCTCAAATACCGGTCGCTCTCTGACAGGTTTACGGTCGTACCCCTGGCAGTGGAGACTTCTGGTGTCCTCGGCCCCAGGGCTACCTCCTTACCACCAAAGGCGCTGAGCTGGCCAGCTGTAAGTGTGAGCCCCGCGAGTTGGAGTGGCTTTTCCAGCGCGACTCCCTTGCCGTCCTCTGAGGAAACGCCTTCTCCATTCTGTCCGCCGGGGCTGTGGGTGGGCCCCATCGCCTACCGTTGTAGTTGTTGTATACAGATATTAACTCATCAATCCCATTGTCCTACTCCAAAAGTTCTAATTTATATATACTGTTGTCATCAAAATATAAAGAAGTGTAGAGAAATCTCAGTGGATGAGACTCAAGGAAACGGTAGATCCAGGAAGACTTGGAATGAAGTTCACAACGGAGGGTACAAAAGGATTGTGCTGGTGAAGACCCACCTACCAGTCTGAAGTGTGAACTGACTTGATCCATGCACATGCCCTCACTATACATGTACTCCCCCACTCCTTTCATGCCTCCCCTTACCTGCACCATAGTAGCTACTCTTAACATCACTGCACCCTACCCCACCCTTCATCAACTCTACCCAGGATCACTTTCACCTCTAAAACCCTGACACACCAGTCATAACCACTTAGTTGTTAACATCACACTACCTGTTCCCTTTTTCCTTTCCCACTAATCAGACTGGCACATTTGAGTCAATGATCATCAATCTCTCATGTGTTAGTGCCACAAAAAATGCACCCAGTGCACTCTGAAAGGTGGTTGGCAGTAGAAACCATGCCAAAAAGAAGGGATGAGAGGACTCTTTGTGTCAGGGGCAAGGCAACCTCTCTAGTGTTGGTGATCAACACACTCTGTAAAATGATTGGTGATAAGAAGGGCATTCAACCATAGAAAGCCTGCCAAACAAAAGGTTGTGAGGATGCTTCTGCTATGCCAAGACATAACTTCCCTAGTGCTATTGCCATAATAAAATGCACTTGGGTAAATAAAGGACAAAAAATTTGGAGGAGTCAGATACATGGAAAGTTCTCGCTTGTTAGCAATACATGTCGAGTCATTTTGACCTATTGAACAGGGAAACAAGATGGAAATTCATCATCATTATTGTTTTACGTCCATTCTTCCACACTAGCATGGGTTAGACAAATTTGTTGTGGGTAATGTCAGATGACCACGTCTTGCTCATACAGAACTGATTTTCACTCAGTTTCTACAGCTCGATGCCCTTCCTAGCGACAACCTCATTTACAGTGAGTACCGGGTGCTTTTTGTTCTGATACATGCACGACCACTTTACAGTGTGGACTGGGTGCTTTTTATCGTGACACCTACATGACCACTTTACAGTGTGGACTGGGTACTTTTTGTTGTGACAAATATTACACAATAAGGATAAATGCGAAGGTCTGATGTAGATGTTGATAATTCCATCTATATATATAAAACTGAGGATGTCTGTGTGTGTGTTTGAGTTTGAGTTTGAATCCCTAAAACTCGAGAAGCACCCAACCGACTGTTTTCAAACTTTACACATGTAATACTTATGTTTCAGGGAGTGTTCTGAGCAAAAAACAATTTCAAATTTTCAATGCCCTAGGGACCGCATTAGGCGATTTAGCAATCTCTCTATAATTCTTAGTCTTTCTCTTTTTAGATAGATACATACATATAACGTCGCGCCCTTATAATATCTGTCTGTATGTCTGTATGTCTGCATTACATCACTTCCCTGAGGGTGTGTGTTTCTGTGAGTTTGAATCCCTAAAACTCGAGAAGTACCCAACCGATTTTTTTTCAAACTTTACATATGTAATACTTATGTTTCAGGGAGTGTTATGCACATAAAATATTCATCTCCTAGGGCCCGCATTAGGTGAAAAACTGCGTTTTTTTAAGTTTTGAAGCGTTTTTTAAGCTTTTTAGGTTTTTTTTTAGGCGTTACGTCAGACCGATTTCCTTGAAATTGTAACTATGTATTAGTCAGTCTCTTCTTCATACCGTGAGCAAAGAAAATCCAACTTTTTTATGGCCTAGGGCCCGCATTAGTTGAATAATTTCATTTTTTTCAGCTTTTTAGGGTTTTTTGGAGGCGTTGCGTCTAGCCGATTTTCCCGAAATTTCAAGGCATATTATGCACATAAAAAAAATTCATTTTCTTGATCCCCTTGGGCTCGCATTAGGTGAAAACCTGCATTTTTTTCTGCTTCATTGAGGAAAATCTTAAAGATTATCCAGCCATCAGAGTATTCAGTTTATTTTCTTTACATATTGTTCAGGCATGCAGTTTTTCCACGATTAGGTCTGTTGGCGGCCCGCTTTCCAAAATACCTTATCCCGTGCAAATGGTGGGTACCATTGCTAGTTATTTATAAAGCTATGATACATATTTCAATGATGTTCATAGATATGTGATATTTCAATCATGCAACCACATGATGTTAAGTGCTTAACTCTAATTACATCATCGTTCACTGATTGATGCATTGCATACTCAACCCTTATTAGTCAACATTTATCTTGTAAGTATATATATAAACAAAATAAGTAAATACTCAAAATAATGAGTTATTTCCAACAAATAAGTCCATAAATTTAGTTAAGAATCATTCCTCATATAAGCTAATTTGACAAGCTGTATGAATGCTTCAGAGTAGTAATGCAACAAATAGAAAAGATGAAATTTTGTTATATGCCTCACCAACACTCTCATCATCACCATTTAATCCTTTAGTATTTACATTACTCTATATTTACTATTGTATTTTCATGGTAAAGACTTTACCTCACATAATATTAAATCTATGAGATTTTGATATTATTTATTTTGAGAACAATACCATAATATCAGTATAAGTGCCTGGTTACAGCTGGTTTGAACAGAAAGAGGTGAGAGATTTCTGGTCGGATACGGCCGGTTTAAATGCTAAAGGGTTATGGTCTATTTTCTGAGCTTGGTTTAGACATCACATACTGAGGCTAAACTGGTCAGGTAAACACATCTTGCTCATATGCTCTGGTTGGATGCCCTTCCTAATGCCAATTACTTTGTACTGGGAACATTTTATCGTAACTCTGGCACGACCATCTTACTGAGTAGACTGGGTCCTTTTTATTGTGGTGCCTTAGAGAGTAGACTGAGTGTTTTTTATCATGGCACCAGCACTATCAGCTTACAGAGCGGACTGGGTTCTTTGTAGCATGGCACCAGCATTACCACCTTTTAGAGTGGACTGGGTGTTTTTTTATCGTGGCACCAGCAGTACCATCTGAACAACCAGGTGAGGAAATTAACATACGTGGTTGAGCATTCCTCAGACACAAGGACCCTCAACATAGTTCTCAGTGAGATTCTTCATGATGTGTTGTGTGTTTGACAAGGCTGGCCTTTTGGATTACAGGTGTAACTAATTTTTTCTAGCTGAGTGGACTGGAGCAACATCAAATAAAGTGTCTTGCTCAAGAGTACAGCGTGTAGCTGGAGATCAAACTCACAACTTTACGATCTTGAGCTGAACACCCTAACCACTAAGCCCCCACAACTTCATTTATGTTATGGATATTTTTGATAAAGGCATATACAGTAGTGCCCCGGTATTCAAGGGGGCTACGTTCTTAGAATATTGGACGTGGTTCATTAAAATGCCTATAAACGTCAAAATATAGCGTAAAATATAATAAAAAAGAGGGAGCGTCCAATAGACTGGCAAATGCAGTATATTGTTATTAATAATTTAGCATCAAAGAAATATATATTGCCAAGAAAAAAGCATTTAAAAAAATTGCGGAAGATATTTACGATTCCACGAATATGTGATGGTTTCCACGAGCAATTATTAATTAGGTTGTAAGGAAATAACGGAATAACCGGGACCGTAAATGCTGAGGGTACACTATATACGTACAATCTAATTCTTCACTCTTATGAATTTGTGACATTGCACCTCGCTAATTAAATCCTTATTTTTTCTTGTGTCTTTTCAGATTCAGAGATCAATTTATCTTCTTCAATTAATCAGACTCCTGAAAGCAGCTTGCAGGATTACTTGAGAGGAGTATTTAGATATGTAGAACGTTTAAAGATGCACATGAAAGAACTAAATTCTAAATTTACTGAAAACACAACTTTATACTTAATGATAATGGACCATTTAACTGATCTTCATAATGAAGATGTGATTCTATCTGCGTTTTAATTATTTCATAGTTGAGCATTTTTATATCTTGCCACCTTTGATATGTAATATTCTTTATGAATTATTATGACACCCTTCAGGTTATATATATATATATATATATATATATATATATATATCTTCTATGAAGGTATAAAGAACTCTCGAAAATCTCGTCTGGTCCATCTTCATGATCTAAGATCTAACACCAAGATCCGATCAAACCCTCCATCTTACACTGCTCAAAATCCTGCCATCTGCACTAAATGTGGCTTATATCTAAATCAGCAGCTGGACTAAAGTGCCATATAAGGCATAACCATAAAAAATAAACTGAGAAGACTGTTGAATCCTCATAAGTCGATATACGACAGGAGCGTCCCACATGGCTTACTGGTTAGAGCATTGGATTCACAATTGGGAGGTTGATTCTCGGTGATGTTGTATTCTTGAGCAAGACACTTTATTTCATGTTGCCCCAGTTTACTCAGCTGTAGAATGAGTTGTGATGTCACTGGGGCCAAGCTTTCCCTTGGAGTACATTGGTGGTGTGGAGAGGGGAGGGGGTCTGGTATGCATGGGCCACTGGTGGTCTTCCACAAAAACACCTTGCCTGGATTTGTACCTCATAAAAGATATTTATTCTATGTAAAATGTTAAACTAATATGTATCTGCATTGTTTATCTGTTTACTTTTCACATATACCACAGAGGTCGACACCTAAAATTCTGAGATTTAGGCCTATATTCGCCCATAAAAAATATGGCAGTTGCAGGGGAAATAATTCAAAAAATTTAGTGGCGTGCTAAAGGCTAAGACACTTCTAAAACACTTCAGTCGCAAGTGAACTCTAACTCACTGAGTAAACCAGCCTAGCCTAACTTATGGTAACCTACTCTATGAGCTACGGCAAGTCATTGATATTTTTATAATCTCTACATTAAATAGACTTAACAAATATGAGATTCAGTAGGAAATAATTGTGGTGGGCTGCTAGAGTTATGGTAACTGGTATACAACGAATGTTAGGCAGGCAGTTTCATTGTTTAGCCCTCAGTGGTAAAGGTTCACATTTTATATTCAGCGGACAAGTCGACTCCTGATTTTGAAGAGATATTTTAGGTTCCAAATGTCGACTTGTGCGCTGGCATATGCAGTATGTAGAGTTGTGAATTGTGATTATGAAAGAATGAGCCCCCAATATATGAACGTAAGGTACTTTATATTATTTAAAATGCATGGCACTCAGTTTCATGATAGTAGCAGATTAATCTCATGTACAACATCACTCTTCAACCTTTATGAAAAAATTTATATTATAATCTGCTATGGTTAAATGGATACCATTGTGAAACTCTGAGTACTGATGAAAACATATTTTAAGTTTATATATATATTGGCAGAGTCGTTAAGATGTTAGATATTACGGTATTTGTTCTACTTCGTTGCGAACTCTGAGTTCAAATCCTGCCAAGGTCAACTTTGTCTTTCATCCTTTCGAGGTCGATAAAAAAAGTAGCAACCCAGTACTGGGGCAATTCTTCCGCTATAGAAAAAATTGGCTGTGTTCAGACCTGGAGAGGGTTGGGCTCCACCAGGTTTAAAAGTGCCCTAGACACACCGTATGACAGTGCCTCTATGACTCCACAAGGAGTTATAGGATCTATATCCCTTTTATATATATATATATATTAACAGTATTAATAAATGGAAAATATTTTTACAATACCATATTTATTTTATTATATTATTTCAAGGACACAAACTTTTAGTGTGCTTTCATCAGATAAAAATATATTTGGCGTTAAGATATTGACAATTCAAAATCACAAGGGATATAAGTTAACAAGGATACATTAAAACAGAAAAGGTCCGTTATTATAGACGCTAGATAAATTTGGAAAAATAGCGTGTTTATATTGGTCGTGTGGCGGTCATTAAAGGGTGAAATATTAGTGTAGAATTATGCATATATATATATATACACACACATATATATATATATACTAGCAGTGGTACTCGGCGTTGCACGGGATATGGTATTTTGGAACGTGGACCGCCAACACACCTAATCGTGGAAAAACTGCATGCCTGAACAATATGTAAAGAAAATAAACTGAATACTCTGATGGCTGGATAATCTTTAAGATTTTCCTCAATGAAGCAGGAAAAATGCAGGTTTTCACCTAATGCGGGCCCTAGGGGATCAAGAAAATGAATTTTTTTAATGTGCATAATATGCCTTGAAATTTCGGGAAAATCGGCTAGACGTAACGCCTAAAAAAAACCCTAAAAAGCTGAAAAAAAATGAAGTTTTTCACCTAATGCGGGCTCCACTAAAAATTGGATTTTCTTTGCTCACGGTATGAACAAGAGACTGACTAATACATAGTTACCGGCTTTCATTTTTAGTGTTGTGTGAAATATATAACCGCCTTAGCTAAGCTTAATATTGCCACAACCACGGCTGGCAAAGAAGTAAGGGTCTGGTGGTATGTAAGTAAGCAACACTGTGGCTTAAAACGTGAGGAAGAAGTTGTGTCCACTTACCAACTGTTTGGGGTATGAGTGTGAGATTTGTCTAGAGCAAGGGTGGCAGAATAACCGGAGGCAGCAGACAGACAGATATTATAAGGGCACGTTCTGGACGGAGAGGGAATTGTGGGAAGTGATGTAATGCAGACAGTCAGTTTTTCACCTAATTCAGGCCCTAGGCCATAAAAAGTTGGATCTTATTTGCTCACGGTATGAAGAAGAGACTGACTAATACATAATTACAATTTCAAGGAAATCAGTCTGACGTAACAACTCAAAAAAACCCCTAAAAATCTTTAAAAAACGCAGTTTTTCACCTAATGTGGGCCCTTGGGGATCAAAAAGTTGAATCTTTTTATGTGCATAACACTCCCTGAAACATAAGTAATACACATGTAAAGTTTGAAAAAAGTCGGTTGGGTACTTCTCGAGTTTTAGGGATTCAAACTCTGACACACAGAAAGACATCCTCAGAGAAGTGACATAATGCAGACAGTCAGACATACAGACAGATATAAGGGCGCGATGTTATATGTATGTATGTATCTATCTAAAAAGAGAAAGACTAAGAATTATAGAGAGAAATCGCTAAATCGCCTAATGCGGTCCCTAGTACATTAAAAATTTGAAAATTTTTTTGCTCAGAACAC
Organism: Eledone cirrhosa; assembly: GCA_964016885.1. Lineage (NCBI taxonomy): Eukaryota > Metazoa > Mollusca > Cephalopoda > Octopoda > Eledonidae > Eledone > Eledone cirrhosa. Next base: position 121,107,403 of record OZ024745.1, read on the forward strand.
TCCCTGAAACATAAGTATTACATGTGTAAAGTTTGAAAACAGTCAGTTGGGTGCTTTTCGAGTTTTAGGGATTCAAACTCACACACAGACAGACATCCTCAGTTTTATATATATAGATATACACAGAGAGATATATACATGAGCGTAGAAGAATCATGTAACTATAGATATATATTTTAAGAATGTGAATCTAATTATATTGGTTATATAAAAAATGTATTGTATTGTAGTAAATTATAAGCTACTAATGTATATGGTTCATCATCATCATTTAACGTCTATCTTCCACGCTAGCATCGGTTTAGATGGGAATTGTCTCACTTGAGGCAAGATTAGTCGTCTCGCTCGTATAGGACTGTTTGGCAGGTTTTCTATGGCCGGATGCCCTTCCTAACACCAACCACGTTTACAGTGTGGACTGGGAGGTTTTTACCGTGTTACCTACACGGCCACATTACAGCGTGGACTGTGTTTTTTTTGTCGTGACACCTGCACGACCTCATTTATTTAGGACTGGATGTTGTGGTACCAACATAACTTTACAGAGAAAGGGGTAGTGGGAAGGGGGGGGGGGGGGGTATATTTGATTAAGAGGTACCTACTGACTGTAGGTTTCGCTTTGTACTTAGGCAAGGTGGGTCTTCTGTATTGCTGCGTAGTGCCAAAGATCTCGGTCCAGTGACATTGTCTTAGAGAGATGTAAGTGTGTAAGGTTGGAATTTATCAATCGTCCCAGGTTTTTCTGGGTTTGCCAACGTAGTCTTCTCTCGAGTAAACAGTATCTGATCCCTCTTATACCTAATTTCTCACTTAGTTAATTTATGCTTTGCTGTTCACGTATATTACTTTTACACATCCAGCGGAGCATGCCTGCTTCATTCCTCTCCAGTCTGTGCAGATCCTCTGCACACAATGCCCAAGTCTCACTGCCATGCAACATTATTGTTCGTATGCAGGCATCATGCAGTCTGCCTTTCATTTTTAGAGAGAAACCTTTAGCGGCCAATAGTGGTATAAGCTCTCTGAACTTTTTCCATCCCGTTCTGACTCTGGCTATTGTACTTTCTGAGTACCCTCCACCACTGCTGATTTTGTCACCCAGGTAATGGAAGGTGTCTACTATTTCTATAGAGCCATCTGGGCAATAGAAGGAGCTAGTATCCTGTGGGCGCTTGCTACTTATTGCACCTGAGCACTGGCCACATATAAAATCAACGTTCTTTATGCATACTTTGCATTTGGGACATAAAATTGAATTTCTGCCCACTCCTTTCCTACACACTGAGCATGGCCATTTCCCAGAGAGGACCTGTGCCCTATTTTCCTTCCTACATACTAGAACTTCAGTCATCTGCATAGAGAAGTTCCCATTGGCAGCCGGTCTTGAACTCCTCTGTTATAGCCTGAAGGGCAATAATAAATAGGAAGGGGCTAAGGACAGAGCCCTGATGGACACCAGCTTTTACGCTAAATTCTTCACTATATTTGTTGTTAATTCTAACCTTGCTGGCTGTTTCTTTATACATGGCTTGTATAGCTCTCACAAGCCATTCTTCAACCCCTAGTTTTCTAAGGGCCCACCAGATAATGGAGCGGGGCACTCTGTCAAAGGCTTTCTCCAAGTCAACAAAAGCTAAGTATAGGAGTTTACTTTTAGCTAGGTACTTCTCCTGTAGTTGTCGTACAAGGAAAAGGGCGTCTGTGGTACTTTTACCTGACACAAATCCAATCTGCATTTCGTCTAGATCAATTTGCTCTCTGATTAGTTGCGCTATAACTCTTTCTGTGACCTTCATGACCTGGTCAACTAATTTAATGCCTCTATAGTTTCCTCTATCTAGTGCATCTCCTTTACTCTTGTAGCAGTTAATGATGATGCTGTTACGCCAATCATTTGGTATGACCCCGTTTTGTATGACTTGGTTTACTATCCGGGTGATTATAATAATAATTATGTCAGTAAATATATAACACATTTGTCAATTTTAACTATGTAAACAACTATGGGGAAATAACTCTAAATTATATAAGGTTACAAGCATTGTATTCAAGGCATGTTTTCGATAAACATTGAATAAGATATGCATTGATCTATTAGGTCCTATAATTATAATTATTATTATTTATATTGTAAATAAACAACTTAGATAAGATTTCAGAGCACCATATGGTTAAAGAACATTTATAAAGGTTATGAAAAGTTTTGGAAAATCTATGCAAACAAGAATTAAATATCTTTCTTTTTGTTAATAATATTACCAGGATTGGTAATTATATGAAAGATTTCTTCTGTACAAAGGTGACAAATTTTGGTATGCGGGAGCGTTCCTGGTTTTATTCCAAGAGATTGAATAATTAGAGTTATTGTCTTTTAAAGACCAAATAAGTTGTGACATTTATTAATATTGTTAATATTAATAATACTCCAAATAAAATTGTAGAGTGCTTCAAATCTGTTATAAAATTAACTTTGTTGAATGATAATCAACAAACCATATAAATCATTGTTATATATATATATATATAAAGTTTTCACGTCACAATGTCTGTTTATATCTATCTTTCATTCACTGCCTATCTGCTACTTTCCTCTCTAGGTATTTTCCAAACCACTTACATAAATTTTATTCAACTAGGAGTACAGTGTCTCAAAATAAATTATGACTGCATGGTGTGGACTAGGGCTCTGTAAGCCATGGAGAAGGCAGTACATCTATATGAGGCATATGATGAGAGAGAAGACAAGTTAGATATATCTGACATAGAGGATAATTTGGAAGTTCCTACTACAGATGACTGATGAAACTTATAGTTGGAGCAAAACATTAGACAAAAAGAGGGTGACCTGGTGGTGGAACAGCACAGTGGATAGAGCCCTTAAAACCAAGAGACAGGTGTCTAAAGACTGGAAAAATGGGGATACAGTACCAAGTAATAAAAGAGATGCTAGACTGCTAGACAAGTATACATAGCATGCAAAGAGGCTAAAATGAGGTTTGCCAATCTCTTGCAAAGTGAGGATCAGAGACATGAGGTGTTCTGCATCACAAAGCAGTGTGAATCAGGACTTCCTTGGCTTACAGAGTGATTGTTACATTCTGTGGCTAGTATGATGATAGTGAGGCTGTCTTTCTGCATTTAACTCTTTAGCATTTACATTACACTATTGTATTTTCACGGTAAAGGCTTTACCTCACATATCTCATGGTATTGAATCTATGCGATTTTGATAACAATACTTTAACATCAGTATGAGTAGCCGGTTGCAGTTGGTGTGAATAGAAAGAAGGGAGAGAATTCTGGCCAGTTTAAATATGAAGAGTTAAAGGTGTGTCTATGGAACAATGAAGAATTAGTGGTGAGGTGTTCTTTGTGAAGGGGTCAAGCTCTGCTGCTGATGTGAAAATCATTGCATTTATCATAGTATAGTCTAGTCTATACACTAAAGTGGACACAGGCAATAACTTGTGTTGTATATTGGGAAGTTAGTAGAAGAGCTAAATGATGATAATATCACAACAGCAGTGTCTATTCAAATCATGTTATACAGCTGTCCCTGGTATTCGTGGGGGTTACATTCCTAGAGCACCTATGAAGAGTGAAAAACTGCAAATATTGGATGTGGTTCCTAAAAATGCCTATGTCAAAATATAACGTAAAATATAGGCTGGCAAGTACGGTATATTGTTAATTTAGCATTAAAAAAATAAGCCATTAAAAACATTGCAGAAGATATGTATGAGACCACGAATGCAATTTGTGATATACACTGTATATCACAAATACTACTTCACCCATTTAGTCCGGAGTAGGGGACACTGAGTCCTCAAACATTCCTTCAAGCTAGTCTTGTCAGAAATAATCACCTCCATTGATCAAGCTGGATTCCCAAGCGAGACCAGAGAAGTAGCTGCTATACCTGGAATAAATCTCTGATCTCTGAGCTACACACTCTATTATGTAACATTACTCCAAAGACAATTTTGAGGAACCACATTTCAGATGCTTGTTTCTCACAACAGCAGTGTCAAACCATGTGATATATCACAACTACTTAAAATATAAAATAGTCATTTCATTTCATATTCTTGTCAATTTCCATTAAAGGAACTACTTACTTCATAACTCTTAGAAATAGAATATTTAAAGAAAACAAACATGATATCTAGAAAATTTCTCAAACTTTATTAGACCAATCATGGGCAAACTGCAGCCTGTTTGGCTTTCTGGATGGTACACTTAATTTCAAAATTACCTTGAAGTTTTTAGTAGTGCGACTTGCCTTATATGAGCCACATCCTGTGGCATACTGCTCGATAAAAAGTTGCTCATGCTTGTTTTAGATTGTTGTTAGTGAATCCTTGGATATAGGATGAGAGTAGAGAAATCTATATAATGTAGAATGGTTTTCTGAAGTGTAACGGAAGGAACCACTGTTAAATAAGGTACACAATATACTGGTAGAGAATATTTAGAAATGACTTCTACAGGACTAGTAGTTTCATTTGTTCTAGTTTTGTAGAAATTATTTTTATATGAAATATATTAATGTGTGTGTGTGTGATGTTTCTGGGGTCTTAACACAGTAGAAAGTACTCAATACAGATGACTTAATTTATGGTGTCAAAATTGAAGATTGACACCTTCACTATTTCTGTGTCTGTTTTTCCACAGATGCGAGAAAACTTAATGAATGAATACATATATGTTGTTGGACCTTTGACGATTCTGGTGACGGGTATTCCAGTTCTTCCATTAGCAGAACAGCCTGCTTGTGAAATTAACATACATGAAGCCAAGCATTCCACAGACTTGTGTATCTTAAATCATTTTGGCCAGCAGAGTAGACTGCAGCAACATAAAGTGTCTTGCTCAAAGACCCAATGTGAGGCCAGGAATCAAACTTATGGCTTTGTGGTCATGAGCCAAGCACCTTCACTATATATATAAACACATCTATATAAATAATTCTTTCAAACATTGGCACAAGGCCAGCAATTTGAGGGAAGGGGAAATTGATTATATTGACCCTAGTACTTAACTATTTTATCAACTCCAGAAGGGTGAAAATAAAGTTGATCTCGGTGGGATTTAAAATCAGAATGTAGAAAGTCAAAACTAAATGCTACAAAGCATTTTGTCTGATGCTCTACCAATCCACTATCCTCCAACTATATAAATATAATATAATAGATATAGATTGTGGTTCTCATACGGTTTAAAAGCTGAATCATACTATCTTTAGGGATCAAATACAAAATATATAACAAATTAGCTTCATCAAATCATATATCTAGGGAAAAAACTGGGGTTTTTTAATTAAAAATTTTGTAGAGCTTCGATCTTGATAGATTTCATAAGGGTCATCTGGATAATATCGTTTCTTCAACCAGTAACGCGAAACCATTTTGTCTAATTTCTTACATTGTGTTCTGTTGCAAAAAACTGTTTCGTTTAGTCTGTCAATACGCTTCTGGGATTTAGCCCAATGTTTATTTCTTCGACCAGATCTTGCTCGAATCCAAAGCCCAGATCTCAAACGGAAAAAACGACTAATTATAGCTGTAGAACCTTTAGGTTTTCCCTTTTTATAACTGCAAATTATTTTATTTCGAACGTTCGTGACATTGGGTAATTGTGGAGCACTCAGGAGCTTCCTGAAAGAAGAAAAAAGATGAAGATGAATGGACATTTAAAAATATTAATGTCTTACTTTCAATACTTATTGATATCAGTCAGCTTAACCCTTTAGCATTCACATTACTCTATATTTACTATTGTATTTTCACAGTAAAGGCTTTACCTCACATAATATCAAACCTATGAGATTTTGATATTATTTATTTTGAGAACAATACCTTAACATAAGTACGAGTAGCCAGTCTGAAAAGAAAGAGATGAGAGAATTCTGGCCGGATATGGCCGGTTTAAATGCTAAAGGGTTAAGGAAATATTAGTTTCTCATGACAAAACCAGATAGCTAGCCAGCTTTGCTTCTTTGTATAAGCAAGAGGTAGAATGAATTCAGTGTATTACAGATATATATATTACTAAGAGGCGATTGTGGAGCATTAACACTTTATATCTGTTTTTCCGTGCATCCATGTGTACACTAAGTTAGTTTTAAAAAAACATTTTGATGAAAGTATTATCCATACTTCAGGGAAGATAGCTGTAACATACTTGTTCTAATCACCACCATTTTATGTCTGTTGTCCCTGCTGGCATGTGTTGGATGGGATATATATATATACATAGTGTTAGAAAGTTAAGGGACACAAACAAGAGATGGAGGACATTTTCCCTTCATCAGTTGTCTACTACGGGTCACAGATGTTTCAGCGCATTATAGATAATACATCTATCTGTAGTGCGCCCATAGGTTTTTATCTATCTATCAAAAAGCTATGAGGGAAAGAAGCGATAGTGAAGAGGAAAAAAGAGGAAGAAAACATACTGATAGAAGGGGAAAACAGGACAATGGCACATGAGAGTAAGTAACCGAGAGGAGAGAGAGGACGAAGTTAAAAAAGGCAGTTGGGTTTAAGCCAAGGGGCCCTATTAACAGCGGAGAGATAAGAGAAACATGTCCATTCTCAGTAAAAGCCAGCGCAAAGAGAGGGGTTGAATGACAGAGGGGATGAGAAAGGGAGGAGGAAAAGGGTGGTAGGTCCTTTTCAGTATAGCATCTCTCCACTCGCTGTATTCCTTCTTCATCTCCTCCGTTAGTCTCAGCAATTTGAGGTCAGCTCTCATCACCTCCACTCAGGTGTTCCTTGGTCTACTTCTATTGCAGCTTCCTTCTATTGGGATTATTTGGTATTTATTCACCCAGCGGTCTCATCCATGTGTATCACATGCCCCTATCAACACGGACTTCTCTCTTGCACACCACTTTGGATTCTTTTTAAACCCAGTTTCTTCCTCAGTTTACCTAAACTTTGCCTTTCTCTCACACTTACATTGCTACATCCAATAAAGCACGATTGCTTCATTTCTCTCCAGTCTATGCATGTCCTCTGCAGTCACTGCCCAAGTCTCACTACCATGTAGCATCACACTTTGCACACAGGCATCATACAACTGTCCTTTTGAATGTAGGGAGGAGCTTTTGCTGTCAACAGTGGGAGTATCTCTCTAATCTTCTTCCATCCTATCCTTATTCTATCTAGTGGAGGAGGCTGCTCTCAGAGCAGCTTCCTCCACTGTTAATTAGGTCACTTAGCAGAAGCTATCAACCACTTCTATGGATCCTTTGTGTGATGAGGAAAGATGTATATCACTGATGCTTTCTGTTAATTAGCCCTGTGCAACTTCTACATACAAAGTCTTCCCTTCCTGTTAGTTTACCTATTATCCCACATCTCTTGTGTATCCAAGATTTACATTGTGTGCACCACATTGTATAGAGTTTATGCTTACTCCTTTACATATTGAGCAGCGCCACTTCCCTGAAGGAATCAGGGTCTTATCTTTTTTCCTACTTACTAACACTTTAGTTTAGGTGAGGTTTACTTTCAGCCCTTTTGATTCCAAATTCTGTTTCCACAGTCAGAACCTATTCTCTAGTTCTTTTATGGATTCTGCTATATTAGGTGTATTTTATTGTAACATCAACACCTCCACCTTACAGAGTTGACTAGGCTTATTTTATCATAGCATCAGCACTACCACTTTATAGAATGGGCTGGGTATATTTTATTGTGACATCAACACCTCCACTTTACAGAGTTGACTGGGCTTCTTTTATTGTAGCATCAGCACTACTACTTTATAGAATGGGCTGGGTGTATTTTATTGTAACACTACCACTTTACAGAAGAGAATGGGTGTATTTTATCGTGGAACCAGCACTCTCCTATTTATGAAACAGAAAAACAAACAAGTTTTTTTGACCAGCCTCACATAATAACTCAATGCACAAGAACCCCCCCTCCCCCCAATGTAGATTCAATATAAACATTCATAGAAATTCTATACTTACTGAGTTAGTCCAGTGGAGCAGCCTATATGTCTAGGGATTTGTGTTGACTGGTGGCAGATAGAAACAAATGATCTGAGAGGCATAAGTGATGTTTGGTTGTTGAATGGTCGCAGAAGTGGTTTTGATGAAACAGTTGAAATTATGCTTGGTAAAGATGCAGGTGAATATACAGATTTGCTAACATATTGGCTAGCAGCAGATAAAACTGTAACAAAGACAAAATAATGATATAAATAATAATGGACACTATGATTTTTAATTTAGGCACAAGGTCAGCAATTGGGGAAGGGGAAAGTCGATTAAATCAAGGAAGAGGCTATATAGATAAAAGTGTCAGACACCCATAAGTTACGGCCAGAGTTAAGACAATTTAAAATCAAGTTAAAATCATTTAGTCGTCCATTCGTAACGTACGTTAGGCTTCAGTTACATACACACACATCTACAGGTAAATACATAAACAGACAACAGAAGGAAGGGGCTGGCTACATAATAATAATGATCGTTTCTGATTTAGGCACAAGGCCAACAATCTTTGGGGAATGAGAAAGTTGATTAGATTGACCCCAGTGCATTACTAGTGCTTTTTTTTATCGACCCCGTAAGAATGAAAGGCAAAGTTAACCTCGGCGGGATTTGAACTCAGACCGTAAAGGTCATAACTCTTATCCCAGTGCATTACTGGTACTTTATTTTATCGACCCCGTAAGGATGAAAGGTAAAGTTAACCTCGGCGGGATTTGAACTCAGATCATACAGGGAGGTAACTCTATACTTCAAAGCATGGCGCCCGACCCTCTACCGATACTGCCAAAATAATAATAATGGTTTCTAATGGCACAAGGCCAGTAATTTGGGGAGAGGGGAAAGTCGATTAAATCGATTCCAGTACTTACTGGTACTTATCGACTCCGTAATGATGAAAGGCAAAGTTAACCTCGGCGGGATTTGAACTCAGAACGTAAAGGGCCGTAGCTCTCTGCCGCAAAGCAGGTGTCTACCGATACTGCCAATCCAATAATTGTTTCTACGTTATGCACAAGGCCAGCAATTACCCAGTGTATTACTGGTACTTTATTTTATCGACCCCGTAAGGATGAAAGGCAAAGTTAACCTCGGCGGGATTTGAACTCAGAATGGCAAGGGCCGTAACTCTATGCGTCAAAGCATGGCGTCCGACACTCTACCGATACTGCCAATCCAATAATAATAATGAGATAGGAGAGTGAAAGTTAAAGAGCTATATATTTTCGGCTAAATCATTGCAAGGTGTCCAGATTTAATTGGATGTTACGAGTTAATTGTCCAGAGTCGCCTGTAAGAGGTCCGATGATCTTACTCTTTGTCCTTGGGCTAAAGACAGATACCTTATAAGGAACACCGCTGCCAGCGGCTCTTTTACCCTTCTTACATCCCGGATGCTGTCATGTGGTGGGGAACATTGCATCTATATACGAACGGAATAAATTACTTTTTGCGACTCGTGGCATTCAATACGTTTGCGGAGTTCTGCCTTGCTGACAATGAGGTTCTTGTCATTGTTAGCAACTTGCCTTACCAAGGTATTAAGTAATGCATGCGAAGGTGCTAGGTTATTTCAGTGCGTTATCCTTGCTATCAACTGCAGCAATGCTGCTTAGAGTGCGCTTCAGCGCCCATGTTGTGGTGTGTGTGTGTTTTCTCCCCTTTTTCTATAAATTGTGTTGAATGTATACATAATTATATAAAACGAAAGAATGACTTGTGCAATTCGGTATGAGTGACAAGAATTCAAAATAAAAGTATTTAAAAAACCCTTAAATTCCTATAAACGACTCACCTCGAAAGCTCTGCTTTAGGAAAGACATTTTAAATAGATTCAAGGCGAATAACTCTCAGTTTCCGGTTGACTATTATGTCGCTTCCTGTCGGTAGTTTGAAAGCGACGTGATGTGGAAATCAAGTCGGGGTGTCTCTGCAAGATTAAGGGTAGGAATTTTAACTGAAATTTATTTTAAAGGACTCATTATTAATATACTGATATATATCTATAATATTACATAGTTTTTTACTTCATGTTATATCTCCATTTAGTTCATATTTCTTTTTACTTAATTCGACCTTCATATCCCATCATCTTATCACCTTTCTCTGATCTTCGTTAGAAATATAAATATATATATTTTATTTCTTTTAACTGTCATTGTATAATAATATTTATAAAATATATTTACATTTATCCAGACATGAGCACTGAATTATTTTCTGCATTTTCTTTTTGATAGCAGAAAATTAATAAAGAAATTATTAATTGATTTTTTTTCTATTTCTTGAATATACTATTTTTTGTGAGTCGATTACGACTGAGCTAATTATTTACTGATAACAAATGATTTATTTATTAATACAGAAAATCTGTGTTTTTTATCTCATAACATAGCATAAACTCCATTTAAAATAGGCGTCATAAAAATATTTAGCTTTTATTTTCATTTTAACGGTGAAAAGTAACGTAATATTTCACTGATCTCGTGTTGCAAGGTGAACTATGGCTTGTAGATTTTCATCATTTTTGAAATTATCATAGTTGAAAAAAGTATTTTATAATTTCATCCCGAAATAATTACATACAGATTACGAACAAGACACCACTACAAAAGTATCATCTATCAATTAGAAATAAAAAATATTTTTAATTATCAACCTTTCTTTTCATATTTTTTTATTTACTATTTATCAATTAATGTAATTTTAGATTTGTTTGTAAAAGCAAGATAAAATGTATTTAATAAATTGATCCCACCAAAGAAACTATGAGAAGGACTTTAACTCTTATAATTTCTAGTTTGTTACAATATAATAACCAGCTGTGATTGTCACGTTTTATTAAAAATCTCATGTGTCCATGTATTTTAAAGCTGTGCTATGAAGTAAATATGGCTGGTAATTCTAGCAAATTGAACGACTACGTAGAAGTTTCCTCATTTTACTCTTTAAGCAAAACTCTAGGATTCACTGAAGTCATTGATGCATTTGTTTTGACGAGAGAACAAACATTTATAGTGATGTCTCGTTCCTAGAATGACATAATGCCAATTTCTTTTTAAATATAATAATTCGTTCTCATCTATCTATTCTGGACATGTGTATGTTTCTTGAGACGATGGATCTGCACCTGGAAAGCTCTACAAGGTGCAGGCTGAGACAAAGATTCTTTGTGGGAGATCAACAGTTTTTCCTCTCTCCACAACACTGGTCCAAGGGCCAATACAGCTTGGTACCAGTGGCATCACACGTTTCCCCACTCCATAATACTAATGTCCAAGAGAAAGGCAAGGGCTGAAACAGCTTGGCATCAGTGACACTAGAGATCAAAAGGCCAGAACAGAAACTACAGAGGGCTATAATAATTTTGCCAATTCACTGCTCTGGACCGTTACTTTATTTATTGACCTTTTAGTGAGCTGGTCACAGGGTTACTTACTCCAGTAAGTACCACCGGATCCCAACTACTAAATTTAATAGAAATATGAGATAGGAGAATTTTCATACAATATCAGGCCGTGTGAGAATTATCTCTCACTACTAGAAGTAATGACTGAAAACGTAACGAGTTTCTCAAAACGAGTATCAAATATAAACTTGCATTTAATGTAGTCCATGTTACAAACATGGTAAACAAATATCCTCGTGGCATAATGAGGCATAATCCTGAACCATGAGATGGTGTTGGAGAAAGATTATCATGCTTGCGCTCGATGTGATCAGTTTGAGGAAAGCCGCCAAAAAGAGAGGAAGATAGATTTGAGTTCCCTCTTTTATAATCCCTTGACTGGATGCATTGGTATTTGATGGTAAGCGCGTACCAGATCTATTTTAGAAAATATCTTGCATCCATGCAGAACGGATGAAAAATCCTGTAAATTTGGTAAAGGATAACGATCAGGTATAGTGATAGCATTAAGTCGTCTATAATCTCCCACAGGTCTAAAATCCGCCTCACCCTTACGAGCCAAATGAAGCGGAGATGCCCATTGGCTGGTTGACGGTCGTATAAGACCAAGCTGAAGCATGTGTTCGAACTCATCCCTGGCTTTCTTTAGTCTGTCTGGAGCCAACCTACGTGGACGAGAGAAAACAGGCGGAGCAGTTGTAATAAAATGTCGAGTCGAGTGGACTACTTGATTCAGTTTAAATGAAATGTTAGTCAACTCGGGAAATGAGGCAAGGCTGGTTTACTGCATACAAGGAAATGCCGGAAAAATTTGGCTTGGTAGAACTGAACCGAAGAGGCCAAATACTGCAACTAGATCCTATGTCGACCATAAATGATTTGTTTGAAACTCAGTCTCTGATAAAGAAAGCACAATAAGGTGAATTAATGAGGGAGAGATCTGCCGTGCCCAGACTCTCCAATTTTAGTTTTCCGAGGCCTCGAAAGAACAGGGCTGAATACAATGTTTCGCCTTTTCACGGAAACGCACGTGATACCAACACAAAGACGAGTTGTTGGTGGGGAGGTTGGCGCGATGATGAAGAGAAGGAGACCGATTCCGTGAACGCCACCTGGATGGCGCTCGCTCCCGACACAGTTTAGCCACTTGACGAGTTAACGCGTCAATAGCTTTCAGCATAGAGTCCTCACGAGGTGAAACAGGCTGTGTTTTAAAAGTAGAAGAAGCAATGAGTGAATCTGCCGAAGTAGGTACACAAGAAAATTCCATAATGCGATCCACCGAAGCTGCGATTTGGTCCAGAGAACTGGTGTCGACCATATTTGCCAGTATGGTTTGCACATTTGGCAAACGAGAGAAGAATAATAGTTTCACGAAAGAGTTGTCCTCTCAGACGAACGGCTGTTCCGTTTGAGCACTTCTGTCTTTAGGGTTTCGTAAGTTGTGCCTTGTGGGGGATCTGTGATTATGTCTTTCACTGAGGTTGCGAGTGATGCAGGAATTCCACTTATGAGCACGTGCAATCTTTGTTGTGCCGCTTGAACACCGTGGGCAGCAAAATACGAATCCAGTTGTGCAAACCACAACTTTGCATCACCAGAATATGTCGGTAACGAAGAATTGCTCATGATGAACACAGTAGCCGCTGAGCGAAATTTTTTTCCAACTGCCGCACACGTGGTTTAACTTTCATGAACCCGCCAACGACAACACATTTGAAAGGAAAAAATTAGCTGTATTTTCAAAATTATAGGCACACGTGGTGGTACCATGACTAGCTGAAGTAAACTTGCATTTAATGTAGTCCATGTTACAAACATGGTAAACAAATATCCTCGTGGCATAATGAGGCATAATCCTGAACCATGAGATGGTGTTGGAGAAAGGTTATCATGCTTGCGCTCGATGTGATCAGTTTGAGGAAAGCCGCCAAAAAGAGAGGAAGATAGATTTGAGTTCCCTCTTTTATAATCCCTTGACCAGAAGTTACAAGGAAGGTTGTAGAATTTCAATGGGAAGTAACTCTAGCTACTTCCCTTGTCTAGAGAGCGCTACAACCTCAATAGGATTAAATTTGAGAGCCAGAACTAACACTGTAAAGCATTCATTTAATCCAATCTTCTACTGATTCTAGCAGTTTTCCATCTTTTATATATCTATTAGTAACTCAGTAAAATGTCAGCTCAAAAGGTGGTAAATCAGCAGATTCATTAGAAGGTTGGATTAAATCATCATCACTGTTTAACATCTATTTTCCATGCTTGCATGCATAAGGCGGTGTCACGTTTTGAGGCTAGACTAGGCAGGTTATCATGTCTTGCTCATATATTCCCCTTTTGGCTTGGTTTCTATGGTTGGATGCCCTTCCTAATGCTAACCACTTTACATCATGTACTTGATGTGTTGCTGTATTTGTTCCAGCTTTCTCTGCTCCAACTTCAAATTCTTGTTGAGGTCAGATTTGCCTTTCATTCTTTTTGTGGTCAATAAATGAAGTAACAATTCAGTAGATTATCAGAATTGATGATACATCAATGGGATGCTTTGTGGTATCTGTTCTAGCTCTACATTCTGAGTTCAAATTCCATATTCTGTCAACTGGCAGTTGGTCAGTGTGGAGAGTTAGGTTTAAAATACCAGTGTAGTTGCTAAGGGTTCATCTTACCATGACTCGATGAATGGTGGAGTTTTCAATTTACTTACAAACCAAAAATTAAAAGTTCAAGGGATTTCTAACTCCTGCAAGCATGGAAAATAGATATTAAAGAGTTATAATGATTTTATATATATATATATATATATATATATACATATATATATATATATATATGTTCAGTAGAAATTGTTTTGGTAAAAGCAGGAGCAAGCAGGAAAAAGTTCTCTACATTCGTAGTTTGTAGTTACGATGGAAATTTGGTATAAGAATAATATTAAGAAAGATGCTGATTTTATATCAATTGTTTATTCATAATAATTATTTCAACGGTTCTCTTATGCAATCCAAGATGTAATTCATGCATTTGTTGTTGTTATGAGAACGTTATCTTGGATTGCATAAGAGAACCGTTGAAATAATTATTATGAATAAACAATTTATATAACACCAGCATCTTTCTTAATGTTATTCTTATAAATATATATATATATATATATATATATATATAAAATAGTAATATTAATGAGAGTAAATTTTACTTATTTACTAGGTGTTTTTTTAGCTCAATGCAATGATAGGATCATGCAGAGCTGTTATATAGTTAGAATTTACTTACAGACCAAAAATTAAAAGTTCAAGGTATTTAATCACTACTATTATTTCTTCCACAGATAGCAAATTATTTTATTTAACAATTTACCATCAGCATAGGCTATGGGTGTCATCAGAGTTTAATTAAAATAACAATACACATCACACAAGATAAAACTGATAATATCTATCACTTATCAAAATAAATAACAGTTAAAAAATATAGTTTTAAAAAATATCATAGTTCAAAAAATATGGAGTTAGTTGTGTTAAAATTTGAAAGTGGTAGTTTTCCTAAAATGAATTGGAATTTATAATTAAAACAATGATGGGCTTTGTACAGTTTCCACCTAACAGTTTCACTCACAAAGCATTAGTTAGACAAAGGCTGTAGTAGAAGACATTTGTCCAGGGTGTCATACAATGGGATAGAACCTGAAACCATGCAGCTGCATAAACTTCTTAATCACACAACTATGCCTGCATCTCACTGCAGGAAATATCAACTTATTTAATACAAAAATTAGAATCAGCAAATGATAAGTTTGTACTGTGTGGAGAATTGAGCTGACATTCTATGATATCATCAGTGACAAATTTACAGGCACTGCTTCTCTTCCTGTTGGCCCTGTTCAGAAACAGATACTGCCAAGTTATGGTGTTGGTGTTATGTTTGACTTCATTATACCTTTGTAGTGCTGTCAGTGTATCAGTTAGAGTCGCTTTACAGTCAAGAACTGAGAGAACAGGATGATCGTCATGCATCTTTAATTATACATGCCAAGCCCAGGAATGATAGTATTGGAATAAGATCTTTTTTCTTGTTAGAGTGTATTTCTCTAGAATGTTAGCATTTTTTACGTGGAGTTCTGAGTAATGTTTTCAGATTTTTTAAAGCAACCATCTCCAATTGATCCAGCTGGATCCGCAAGCATGACTGACCGACCTCATGGATGTTGTTCAATCATCTTGCTTGTGGTGTACCTCTGGGTCTTCTGCCAGTTGGCTTTTCCTATAAAATCTGTCCAGTGATTCTTTCATTCTAACCACACATCTGTAGTACCAGGGTTCTCTGATCTCTTGATTTAGATAAGCAGTGACTCCTTAATTTCTGAGCTACACAATCAAACCCCAAAGGGTTGAATATTTAATTTCTTCAGCACTATACAAATGTTCAAACTTCCAAATCCAATGTAAAGCTAAAATAGAACAGTTTTGCAAAACAAAAACAATGTTAGTGTTTATTCATTAAAAAAATTAGATTATACAAAATTAAATCTTAGACACTGAATGATTATCAGTTTCTCAATTATTAATTGTACAGAGCAATTTAGTAGTAATGTGGAGGAAAAGAAGATAGCGATATCACAGAATTTGAATGACCAACCACTTCCTTTTAGTTCTGGTTCATCTAGAGACCTCTCATGTCCTTGGTCTTTGAACTGTCGTTTTCTTTTGCAAAATTGGGTGGAGTGATTGTTGCAGTGGCTGTCTCTGGCTGTTCTCTCCTATAACACTTTCACCATTTTTCTGCAGGACATGACTGAAACATACCACATAGATTGGAGTGTAGAGGCTGCTACACCCTCCTTCATGTCCACTAATTTTTTATTTTTTATTTTTTATTTTTTATTTTTTAGTTTTTATTTTTTATTTTTTATTTTTTATTTTTTATTGCAAACATAATCCAATTGAAGTTTGTTGTATAAAATTTCCATTCATTAATTTGCAAGGTTTAGACCAGTCATGGGCAACCTGCGGTCCACAAAGCTTTCTGAATGGTTCACTTCAGTGAAATCTTTCTGATTTTTTTACCCCAACTTTTCAGTCGTAATTTATCTTTCTATCATTTTTACGATCGAGGAAAACGTGTACGAATTCTGAAGAAACAAATCAAAACAACCTGAGTTATTGCCCTTTTTTTAATGTGGGACGAATGTAAATTAGCGCTTGTGGCCCGCCTGATGATGAGCGATATGTCATGCGGCCCACTTCTCGAAAAGGGTTGCTCATGCCTCGTTTAGACATTCACTTTCATCTACTAGAAGTTATTTATCTCTATTTATAATAATTACTTTATACATATATTAATGTAATTCTTTATTATTTGAAAAATACATTAATTTCTTGAAAATACATATTTATAAACTGCTCCATTTCACATATGCTTGTGTCTTTCATTGTTTTGACTAATATTTTATCTTTACATAAAGTTTTAGTTGTTTCATTTATGTTGTCTTTAAATTTCAGCGCTGTTGTGTTGCCAAAAACCAACAGGCCTTACATGCAAGAAGAAAGCTGTCAACAGAACCTCCGGCTTATAAATCCTCTTTCAAGTGAGTCCAGATTTATATTTTATCTAATTTGAAAATGGGTTAAGGAGATATCTCCTTTGTGTCAAGGGTACAGCAACCTCTCTAATGCCTGTGCCATAATAAAACACACCTCGTGCACTTTGTAAGTGGTTGGTGATAGGAAGGGCTCCCACCTGTAGAAAACTTGCCAAATAAAAGGTCTAGAGCAGTAGTCTCCAACCTTTTTTATACCACAAACCGGCTTCATGTCGGACAATCTTTCTGCAGACCAGTAGTTGCACACATGTGTTATTTAAGTGTATTTCGATAAAGAGAGCAATAATAAAAACGGCTATTTATTAAAGTAGATGAATATTGAATATTTAAACAAATCTTTTTAAATTAAAGTCCAATATTCAATTTATCTATTATATAATTTTAAACGAGTTAATTATTTCTTTGCAGTCAGGTAGCAAATGATCCATGGACTGGTACCGGTCTGCGGCCCAGTGGTTGGGGACCTCTGGTCTAGAGGACTCTGCAGTTGTGTAAAAAAGATACAAACTTTCCTAGTGCTTGTTTCATGATAATATGCATCCTGTACCTTCTGTAGAGTATTGGAATCTATGAAAACGAGATGTGTGGCCTGCCTGAGAGATCAGTTGTTTTGGCTTAGTACTGACTTGGTCTGTGACAACCTATCCAACTTTTGTTAGCAGGGTAAACAGATGTTAAATACTGAGGATGATGATTGACAGTATTGGTAGAGAGTCTGACATGCTTTGCAGCATATAGCTGATGACCTTTACATTTTGCCTTACGTGGTCGATAAAACAAAGTACCAGTAATGCACCGAGGTTGATATTGAATTGACTTTCCCTCTTCCCTTCAAATTGCTTTTTTCGTAGCAATATGTACTTTTTAACGCTAGATTATTAATAACAATATATCGTATTTGCCGGCCTATATTTTACATTGTTTTGACATTTATAGGCATTTTTATGAACCACGTACAATATTCTTGGTTTTTCATCCTTCGCGGGTGCTCCAGGAACGTAACCCCCTGCGAATACTAGGGGACAACTCTATATTGGAATATGTTTAAAATACCGTAGTATTTAAAACATTCAAGCATTAACTGAATGAGAACTCAATACTGGTGGGTAGAGTTTCAGTTTGATACATCTGCAGCCAGATGACAAGCTTTGTAGAGTTTCCTTCTACCAAATTCACTGAAAGTCAGAGGTCAGCCTGAGGCTATTGTAGAAGATTATTGCCCAAGGTACCATACAGTAGGATAGAACCTTGAAATCACTTGTGAAGCAAATTTCTTAACCACACAGGCATGCCTCTGTAGTTGAATTATTAAATGAAATCATTTTACTCTCAACACTCAGCCAACACTGAAATGTGGAAGTGCTGGTGTCATGGTAAGATGCACCCAGTTTGCTCTGTAAATTTGTAGTGCTGGTATCATGGTATGATGCACCCAGTCCTCTCTGTAAATTTGTAGTGCTGGTGTCATGACAAAATGCATTCAGTTCACTCTGTTAATTTGTGGTGCTGATGTCATGATAAAGCGTACCCAGTCCACTCTGAACAATGGTATTGCTGATCCCACAATAAAATACACCCAATCCACCTTGTCAACTAGTACTGGTGACATGGGAAAACAAATACAGTACATGCTAAGAAGTACTTAGCTTTAGGAAGGGGACACAATCATGCAAAATGGAATACTCGCAGTACGAGGCTCATGCAAATATTTCTTGTAGTACGAGTGGAAATCCACAGTGCAAGCAAGTTTCATACAATTAATAAAACCAGTTTACATATTTCTTTTGCATTCTCTTTTATTATGTTTTTATAATTGTCATTTTCCTTTTAACTGCACCTTTTCTGTTTTAAAACCTGTAAAAAATTATTTTTGGTGGTTTTGGTGAGCTAGAACAGATATTTATATTTTAATTAATTTCAATGGGGAAAATTGATTTGTAAACAAGTAAATTGTAAAACGAGGTCGGTTATGGAACGAATTAAACTCGTACTGCGAGGTATCACTGTATATGAGCAAAACACAATTGTCTGACCTGCCTTTCTAACTTCAAAGCATGACAACCTGTCTAACCCATGCAAAAACAGTGGGGGTGGTGATAATGATGGTTTTGTATGTTATATCTCTTGTTTTTATGTTTTGTAGACTTGCTAAATGGATCGTAGGGACTAGTTTAGCGGGTATCACTGGTGTCATTGGATATGCTTGGTATGATCCTTCAGCGAAGAAAGCAATTGAAGACAACATTCCCTATTCGAAGGTAGTCTTGAAACCAATCTTTGATGTCTTACCTGAAAATGTTTCTCTTCCCTCACTGCCTTCTCTACCATCTCTGCCTTCCAATATACAGCAGTAGTATGTATACTTTTCTATTAACAATATTTTTTAAATATTTGTTTTTAATTAGTCTTAGTTATTGCATAATTAATTTTGAATTATAATGAAAGCATTCTAATGTTATATGTTCATAATGTTTTAGAGGAATGTTTGCTAAAGTTATTCATTACATATTGAGAATTAATTGTTAAATAAATGAGATGTGATTTTTTTTTTTTTTTTTTTTTTTTTTTTTGTTTCAAATGTATTTGCTTTTGTCATTAATCTTTTAGCATTCACATTACTCTATATTTACTATTGTATTTTCATGGTAAAGGTTTTACCTCACATAATTATCTCACATAATATTGAATCCATGAGATTTTGATATTTATTTTGAGAACAATACTTTAACATAAGTATGAGTGGCCGGTTTGAACAGAAAGAGAGAGAATTATGGCCGGTTTAAATGCTAAAGGGTTAACTTGTGTTGAAATGTTGGACAAAATGCCTTGTGATGTATGTTTTGGCTCTCTACCTTGAGTTCAAATCCCATTGAGGTCAACTTTGCCTTTCTTTTGGTGTCAATAAAATGAAGTACCAATCCAATGTGTTAGAGCGTCGGATGACATTCCTTGCAGTATTTCTTCTGAGTTTGATTCCCACTGTCACCTACTTGTGTGGAAAAAACTTATTGCTCAGTTTAACACCACTTCCTGACACCTGGGTACTTTTATGGGAGCCCACTTTGTTGTAAACATTTGGGCTAAGTTTCTGATTTGGGAGATACTTTCCTATGCCCAGCCTACACTCTAAAGGGGTCATTCTTGTGTCATGACAAAAAGCACCCAGTCCACATATTTAACTCTAGGTTCATTAATGTTTGTTTGATTTTCAAAGCAGTTTGATTGAATGCCTTGTTCAGTGCTATTGATAGATATATCTTTCTTCAAATTTGATATTTTTAGTTTACCATGGTCAACCAAAGAAGATCCGCCACCAGTCGAACCACCAAAAATTAAAAAGGTAAGAGTTTGATTTATTACCATATTTTGGGGGTTATAAGTCACACCTTTACTTTGTGGGGAAAAGGGTATAATAGTTTCCTTTTTTTACTCACCCTAAGCAAGGCAATAAAGCCACTAAAATGTAACGAGTTACTGAGAAGGGAAAAGGACAAGATAGAGAGAACATAATTCAAGGAGAGAGATGATTGATGTTGCTTTTGAATTTTTGGAAACTGTATTGGTCAGGAGAGCAAGAAACTGGAGCTCAATTCCATAGATGAGATATGCAAGGAAAGGAACTATCAGAATAGAATTTGCGATTGTATTTAGGAATTTCAACTTTAAAGACATAGCTGCCAGTCTGGTGTTCTGTTTAAATTCATGAAACCAAGGCACCAAAGAGGAAAGCTTATCAGAACAATTTAAGATTTCTATTGTGTTTAGGATGCATGTAGATTTTGTCAAATTTCTGGCGATACACTGAAAAATACAGTATATTACTTTATTTTATCATCAGTTTACTTCTGCTTCCCATGCTGACATTGCTTGGATGGCTTGTCATGGTCCAAGTCAGTTCTCATTCTCAAGCACTGCCCATATAGACTGTTCAGAGGACCACATCTCATTTTGTACATTGTATTTTTCGCATAGTTTCTATAACTAGATGCAAGCAAAGATTCAAAGTACTAAATATATCATTACTCTTGATGTGAACTAAATACCTCTAAGAATAAGTCTTCCGGCCTGATCCCTCACAAAGGGACAGCCTGTCCTACCCATGCTAGCATGGAAGATGGATGTTAAATGATGATGATGATGATGATGATGATGAATAGCAAAACACAAAACACATAATTTTGTAGAGAAATTCTGGAGATTACATAGGGCTGCCAAAAGCATAAAAGCCTCTCAAGTGCAGGTACCATGATAAAATTATCCCAGTACTTTCAGTAAAATGATTGGTGTTAGGCAAGGCATCTAGTTATAGAAACTATGTGAAAAATACAATGAACAAAAAGAGGTGAAAGAATTCTGGCCAGATACGGCCGGTTTAAATGCTAAAGGGTTAATGTGATACTGTCATAGTGCTGTTTAACACTGTCTTGCTAATGTGGTAAAAGACATTAAGAATTAAAGTTAGAAATGTTGCTGCCATCTTTAGCAGTCATTGAATGGATAATTAAAAGATTCTCAGACAGTGATTACTATGTTAATATCTTTATTTGGAGGGTACTGAAATAAACCATGAAAATTTTGATAGGTTCATTGAGAGCTCAAAGGTAAAGTTTTAAAAAGTAAGTGAATCTTCACGATGTGTTTTTGACCAATGTTCATATTAATTTCTCAGTTTCATTTTTAATAATAAAATGTCAGCTGATATTTTATGCCAGTAAATCACTTTCTTAACCCTTTAGTATTTACATTACTCCATATTTACTATTATATTTTCATGGTAAAGGCTTTACCTCACATGATATTGAATCTCTGTGATTTTGATATTATTTATTTTGAGAACAATACCTTAACATAAGTATAAGTGGCTGGTTACAGCTGGTTTGAACAGAGAGAGGTGAGAGAATTCTGGCCGGATACAGCTGGTTTAAATGCTAATCGGTTAAATCATTTGAACATTTCATTAACTAAATTGTTTATTACTGAAAATAAGCTGAGACTTTTACAGAACTAACTAAACCACTTTCAGCATTTCTCTTCTTCTTTACTATAGAAGGTTAATGTAGTGGAACCATTTCCTCTCTTGAGATTTATGACAATATAAGAAATTATTATAGTACATTTTATTTTATTTATTTTTATCATTCTTTGTTTTTTTTCAGATCATTAAATTGCCTGATCCTGAAGAAATCAAGAAAAAAGGTAAATATATTGCAACATTGATTTTGTGTTATCAATAATTATGGTAGTAAACTGGCTTGGTAAAGTAACAAAGTGCCATGAAATATTTAGGCTATATTTTGAGTTCAAATATTAATAGGGTCAACTTTACATTTCATTCTTCTGGGGTAGATAAAATAAGTACCACTTAAGTTTTGGGGTCAATATAATTGGCTGTTCTTTTAATAAGTACAGGAAATATTAATAACCTTTGCTACTTGCTTAGTTATAAACTTCAGACAATGCACAACAACTAGAGTTTTATGGGCATTTACCCTGTTAAAACAGGGCTAAGCCTTGTAGGCCCCAAAACAGGCTTAACCATTTAGTATTTACATTACTCTATATTTACTATTGTATTTTCATAGTAAATACTTTATCTCACATAACATAGAATCTATGAGATTTTGAGAAGAATACCTTAACAGCAGTATGAGAGGCCAGTTATGGCCGGTTTGAACAGAAAGAAGTGAGAGAATTCTGGCCAGATACGGCCAGTTTAAATGCTAAAGGGTTCATCATATTCATTATGGGGTCCTTCTTGAGACAATGTCTTTCCTGGTGCCAACCTTGTTAGTCACATCTTGTGACATGTAGGAATACAGTGTACGTATTCTTAACCAGATACACATACAATATAATTAACTTAAAAAGTTTCAGTTTTGTGTTTTATTGATTAAATAAAACCTTTTAACTTAATTTTTCTCCTCTCGGCTTCTTATTACAGTTCAGTAGTAATATTATAATAGAAGTTTATTATTGGTGTACACTGTACCTCTGGCATCTGTGGTCCCGGTTATTTGCGGAATTTTCCTCAGAACCTAACTAATTGTTCGTGGAAACCACCGCATATTTGCCGAATCGTAAATATCTTCCCCGATTTTTTTCGTGGTAATATAAATTTTTTCATGCTTTTTAACGCTAAATTATTAACAACAATATACTGTATTTGCCGGTCTATATTTTACGTTATGTTTTGATGTTTATAGGCATTTTTATGGACCGCACCAATATTCACAGGTTTTCCCTCTTTGCGAGTGCTCTAGGAAAGTAACCCCGACAAATACTGGGGGACAACTGTATTTTCATTGAATTGAAACCAGCAGTAAAATAGTAGATGGGCAAAATTGGTAGAATGCTGGACAACTGCATTACTATTGTAAATTCTATGTATTGATGAAGTGTACCCAGATAAAGGGATATAGGTTGGTTTAAGAATTCAAATGTAAAGGGGCTGTTTTTAGTAAAGATATTAATTGCATGTATAAGCTGTTAACTTATGACGAAGTTGTAGGGGTGCCATCTTGGGTATTTTTTGTGACCATGGGTGACCATGTCTCGCTCGTATAGAGCTGTCTGGCAGGTTTTCTACGGCTGGATGCCCTTCTTAACACCAACCACGTTTACAGTGTGGACTGGGAGGTTTTTACCGTGTTACCTACATAGCCACATTACAGCGTGGACTGTGTTTTTTTGTCGTGACACCTATACAACCTCATTTATTTTGGACTGGATGTTGTGGTACCAACATAACTTTACAGAGAAAGGGTGATGTTTGTTGGAGGGGTGGTGTAGGGGTAGTGTGATGGTGTATATATTTGGTTAAGAGGTGCCTACTGACTGTAGGTTTCGCTTTGTACATAGGCAAGGCGGGTCTTCTGTATTATTGCGTAAACGCCAAAGGTCTCAGTCCAGTGACATTGTCTTAGAGAGGTGTAAGTGTGTAAGGTCGGAATTTATCAAATCGTCCCAGGTTTTTCTGGGTCTACCTACTCCGTAACTTCCATCAATTTTGATCGCCCTGCACTTTTTTATACAGCTGTCGTCTTTCATGCGCATCACGTGACCATACCAACGTAGTCTTCTCTCGAGTAAACAGCATCTGATCCCTCTTATTCCTAATTTCTCACTTAGTTCATTTATGCTTTGCCGTTCACGTATTATCCAGCGTATACATTGCGTATTATTATTACACATCCAGCGGAGCATGGATGCTTCGTTCCTCTCCAGTCTGCGCATGTCTCACTGCCATGTAACATTGATGTTCGTATACAGGCATCATACAATCTGCCTTCCATTTTCAGAGAGAACCCTTTAGTGGCCAATAGTGGTATAAGCTCTCTGAACTTTTTCCATCCCGTTCTGACTCTGGCTACTGTACTTTTAGAGTACCCTCCACCACTGCTGATTTTGTCACCCAGGTAACGGAAGGTGTCCACTATTTCTATAGAACCATCTGGGCAATAGAAGGAGCTAGTATCCTGTGGGCACTTGCTACTTATTGCACCTGAGCATTGGCCACATATAAAATTTACGTTCTTAGATAGCTTACTTGTGATCCCACTACATCTTTTATGTACCCATAGTTTGCATTTGGGACATAAAATGGAATTTCTGCCTACTCCTTTCCTACACACTGAGCCTGGCCATTTACCAGAGGGTACCTGTGCCCTATTTTCCTTCCTACAAACTAGAACTTCAGTCTTAGACAAGTTAACCTTAAGGCCTTTTGATTCTAGGCCATGCTTCCATGTTTGGAATTTCTTCTCTAGTTCAGCCATCGATTCAGCTATGAGAGTTAGATCATCTGTGTATTGAAGTTCCCATGGGCAGCCGGTCTTGAACTCCTCTGTTATAGCCTGAAGGGCAATAATAAATAGGAGGGGGATAAGGGCAGAGCCTTGATGAACACCAACTTTTACGCTAAATTCTTCACTATATTCGTTGTTAATTCTAACCTTGCTGACTGTTTCTTTATACATGGCTTGTATAGCTCTCAAAAGCCATTCATCAACCCCTAGTTTTCTAAGAGCCCACCAGATAATGGAGCGGGGCACTCTGTCAAAGGCTTTCTCCAAGTCAACAAAAGCTAGGTATAGGGGTTTACTTTTAGCTAGGTACTTCTCCTGTAGTTGTCGTACAAGGAAAAGAGCGTCTGTGGTACTTTTACCTGACACAAACCCAAACTTCATTTCATCTAGATCACTTCACTCTCTGATTAGTTACGCTATAACTCTTTCTGCGACCTTCATGACCTGGTCAACTAATTTAATGCTTCTATAGTTTCCCCTATCTAGGGCATCACCTTTACTCTTGTAGCAGTTAATGATGATGCTGCTACACCAGTCATTTGATATGACCCCGTTCTGTATGACTTGGTTTACTGTCCGGGTGACCATAGTGTGTCCCACCATTCCAGATGCTTTCAGCATTTCAGCAACTATCTCTGAAGGCTCAGCTGCCTTGCCTGTCTTCATATCTTTGATTGCCTTTTGGGGAAGGTCATGTTGTTATAATATTGCCAGAAATATATAATAAAACGCACTCACTGTTTGTTTGGGTTGGTTTTCGCTTCAGTATATTTTATATTTCTATAATTAATTCAGCTGGTAAACAATGTTTATCATTGATGGACCAACAGTTAAAATATAAATATAAATATAGTTTCTCAGAGTTCTTTCGTCACACACCTATGACATCAGTGATATTATTATGTTTCCTCCAGTTGTATAGCTGTAATGTTTTCTTCTATTTAATACTTATTTATCATTAATGTATTATTACAATGTCTTACCACTTGCAGAAGCTGCTGAGAAAAAGTTAGCGATGGCTAAAGTAGCTGAAGAGAAAAAGAAACTGGAAGCTGAGAAGAAAGTATTGAAAATGAAAACAGAAGAAGAAAAAGCAAAGGAAAAGGCTTTGGAAGTTGCCAGACAGAAAGCAGAAGTGGAACGTCAGTTGAAAGAGAAACAAGCTTTAGAAGCAGCAGAAAATGAAGGTACAGTTATATTGTCTTGATACTACAGTATTAACCCTTCAGCATTTAAACCAGCCGTATCTGGCTAGAATTCTCTCATCTCTTTCTGTTAAAACCTGCCATAGCTGGCCACTCATACATATGTTATGGTATTGTTCTCGAAATAAATATCAAAATCTCATAGATTCGATATTATGTGAGGTAAAGTCTTTACCAAGAAAATACAATAGTATATATAGAGTGATGTAAATGCTAAAGGGGTAATCTAAATGAGCACTTAGTCACCCTCTCTTCTCTCTCTCTCTTTCTCCTATTCAATGTATCATGTTACCTCTGATCTGTCCATATTTAATTCTCTCCATCATCACCCTTACCACTCTACCTCCCATCCCTCATGATGTCTATTTAACAAGAAATAGTATTGGATCTGTCTATATTCACCACCCTTGTTTACTGCTAGTCATCACTCTCTCTTCTCTTCCTCCCTCTTTCTCTCCTCTACCTCACTCACTTTCCTCTCTCCCCCTCCCTCCCATATTACTTTTCATTGACATCTACCAATCTCAATTACCATCACCTATCTCCATTACTATCCATCAAGGCCAGCAATTACCCAGTGTATTAATAAAGTACCAGTAATACACTGGATAATTGCTGGCCTTGTGCCTAAAGTAGAAACAATTATTGCTATCCTGTCACACTGCTTATGCTGTTTCTCTATTCAACCTCTTTACCAACAACCAAAATGTAGCTCTCACTGTCTCTTTTCTATTAATCTCTTTACTGTACTCTTGCTCCTATCCTTGTTTCTCCCATCATGCTTTCTCATCTTTCACCTTCTTGGTCATCCTTGAATAAATGGAACAACATAGAGTATAGAGAACAAGGCAACCTGCGTAGTACTGGTGTAATGCACCTAGTAAACACTATAGAGTAGTTATTGATTGAACTGAGAAGAAGACTCTTTCGTTTTGCAATGAATATAACAACCTCTCTAGTTCTAGTGCCATAATAAAATATACCCAGTATATTCAGTTAAGTTCTGAGTTCAAATCCCGCCAAGGTTAGCTTTGCCTTTTATACTTATAGTGTCAATAAATAAAGCACCAGTAATGCACTGGGGTCGATTTAATCGACTTTCCCCTCCCTTCAAATTGTTGACCATGTGCTTAAATCAGAAACATTATTATATAATTTACAACTGTGTAACATTATTATATAATTTAAACTATTTATTTCTTTTTGTCAGCTCTTGCCCTCATCTTAACAACAGCAATGAAGAATGCTAAGGAGTCAGCAGCCAAAGCAAATGAATCTATGGGGAAGAGAGTAGAAGCTGTCAAACAGCATGCCAAGTTTCTCAAGACTGCTATGGAGGATACATCAACGGTACATTGACCAGATTTTCCTTTATATTTTTACCAACTCCTCGTGTCTTCCACTAACTTCTCACTAATCTTATAAATTCTCCCTGAAACGGAAAGGAAGGCTGTATGCTGCATATGTGAGAAGTGCGCTGATTTATGAGAGCAAGACATGGGTGAGGAATGTAGAGCAGCAGAGAAGGCTGGAAATAACAGAACGGGAAGGTGTATACTCCATGTGTAAGAAGTAGTCTGTTTCAGAGAAGGATCACCATGACTTCAAAACTGGGGCAGATGGGACTCTTTAGTCACCCTAGTGACATCCTTTTAAGTGGTCAATGTCTTCATGTCTTCATCCTTGTGGTGAAGGTGGATGAGCTGCAGTTCAGTAGCCAGCTTCAAAGTAATAGTCAGACGAGGTTTCAGGACCCACAAGTGTTTCGTTTTTCCTGATAAGACCTTTCCATTGACCTTGACCCTCAACAATGAGGATGGGAAGAGAATTGACCCCTCCCACTCCAGAAAAAGAAATTGTTGGCCATTAATATGTTGGGAATAATTTTCATGTTGAAACCAAATGAAAGAGTTTATGTAATTTGATGTTTGTATTATTTTCTGTCTAAAGATCTTGGAGAAAGATGGCCAATGGCAGGCTGTAGCCAGTGCATTTGAGATACGTCAAGTTGTTACCAATGAATGTGAAAAGAAAGTGATAAGTGCCAGGTAAATATTGTTTTATGATTCATAATTTGATATAAGATTTTTGTTATGCTATCCCTTGCATACAAACCTACAGACAGTAGGCACCTCTTAACCCAATATACACCCCACCCCATCCTCCTATTTCCGCCCACTGTGACAGTGACACAAGAAAAAGCACCCAGTCCACACAGTAAGGTGGTCGTGTAGGAGGCATGGGAAAAAGGCTCCCAGTCCACATTGTAAATGTGATTGGTGTTAGGAAAGGCATCCCGCCATAGAAAACCTGCCAGGGACACTTCTGTATGAGCAAGACATGGTCTCCCGACCATTCCCGCATCAAATGGAACAAAACCGTCTAACCCATGCTAGCGTGGATGATGGACGTTAAATGATGATGGTGATGATGATACAAATACTATTGTAATAATGAAATAATTAATAATTTTAGTAAATCCTACAATTTTTCATTAATTGAATGAAATACAATGTATTTCATTAGAAATATGATCATGAAAGGGCTAATAGAGAGGTTAAAGTAAAGATAGGTAGATG
Source organism: Eledone cirrhosa (assembly GCA_964016885.1). Taxonomy (NCBI): domain Eukaryota; kingdom Metazoa; phylum Mollusca; class Cephalopoda; order Octopoda; family Eledonidae; genus Eledone; species Eledone cirrhosa. Next base: position 121,136,008 of record OZ024745.1, read on the forward strand.
ATAAACTAAATAAATGTAAAACGTTTTTCATCTAATGTATTTTGCATGATATTTGGACTGACTGAATGTTTAACTTTCATTTGTGGGACATGCTACTGTCCATTTAGCAAATGTGATGTCATTTTCAATGTCATTGGTTTGCAGCTTCTGTCTCTCTCTTCGATAAAGAATGTTCATTGATGTTGTTTCAAATGTTCTTTTTCTTTTTAAATTTCAGATTACTGTTAGAAAAACTCCGTAAAACATTAGATGATGGTTTTGGTAACACTGTTACCAAGTACAATGCACACTTAATGAAAGGACAAGAACTATATAATAATATTGCACATAGCTTGAATATATCTTCAAATGAGGTTAGATTCCTTTCTCATTTACTCTCTCTCTCCCTTTTAAGGTTTCAATGTTTCAAGTACTATGGTGTTTGACACACTGATACTAATATATATATATATGAGTTTTGTATATCTAAAGATATACAGTATCTTTAATAATAAACATTTTGATTTGAAGCCTCAGTTATGAATGGAAGACTGACAGCAGCACCGTCAAACGCAGTCCAGCAGAAGCAAGGGGGATAACTGTCGATGCATTTCAAACTTAAGGAGTCTCATCAGGACAATGCTTCCCTCTTCCCACTGCTGGACTTTAAAACAGGCGAAAATACATAGTTTTTTTTGTCTGTAAATCAGCTGATTTGCATACGAAGCTGTATAAGTTGGCTCAACTTAAAATAGAATTAGAATTTAGCTTCGACATAGCTGTATACAAATATGTATGAGACATTCCTCTCATTGAGATGTTTGTCTTAAACTTAAATTATTATTAAAGTGGTCATGTAGTTGTCACGACAAAAAGCACCCAGCCCACAATGTAAAGTGGTTGTGTAGGAGACACTGCAAAAAGCATCCAGCACACACTGTAAATATGGTTGGCGTTAGGAAGGGCATCCAGCCATAGAAAAGCAGCCAGAAACAGTCCTATATGAGCGAGACACTGTCACCCGACTTAACTTACTTCTAATGAGACAAACTCATCTAACCCATACTAGCGTGGAAATTAGACGTTAAACAACATTGTCCCAGATGTGGAAGCAGTTCTCCATTACAGGAGAACACAACAGACAGAAATTGTGTGGAAGTAAAGGAGACAATTGATTTAATATTACAGAAATGTTTTTAGATTTGAACTACTCCAAATAGTTATATTTCTTCATTTATATTTTACAGGTATCTAGAGCAGAAAGTGAGGGTAAAATGGTTGAAAAGTACAGGCATCTTGTTGATCAAAGCCGAGAGAAATTTCGAAGAGAACTTGAAAGTGTTGTGCCTAACGTTAAACTCAGTGATAAACAAAGTAAGTACCACAATATTATATTGTCATAGGGCATATACTTAAAATAGGTACACCATATTGTATTGTATTGCTTGTGAAGGCTTAGTGGTTAGAGCATTGGGCTTGCAATCGGAAGGTTGTGAGTTTGATTCTCAGACCGGGTGATGCGTTGTGTCTTTGAGCAAGACACTTTATTTCATGTTGTTCCAGTTCATTCAGCTGTAGAAATGAGTTGTTATGTCACTGGTGGTAAGCTGTATCGGCCATTGCCTTTCCTTTAGACATCATTGGTGACATGGAGAGGGGCGGCTGCTAGTCTTCCACAAACAACTTTGCCTAGGCTTGTGTCTCGGAGGGGAACTTTCTAGGTGCAAATCCCATGGTCATTTGTGACCAAAGGGGCTCTTTACCCTTTAATCTTTTACTCAATATTGTAAGAGATGATTAAAAGAGCTCTCTCAAAACATCCCATTCAAACCATACCAACATGGAAAAGTGGACATAAATACTGATGAGGGTGAGGAGAAATGGGTGAATGAGAAGAAGTCCACTTTGTCAACTGAACTCCTTGATTTCCTCCTACTTCATGTCAGGTGAGGGTTAGGGCAAGTGTCAACTCAAACCTTGTGAGTCAAATTTAGTTTACAGAAACTGTGTGGGAGCCTGGATGGATTATATCTGTAATTCATGTGAGAAGGCCAAAGATTTGGCTGTTATCTCTAGCAGGTTGAATGACCATGTAGAGTCTACCTCATTGGCTCCCTTATTATGGGTATAGATAATAGAGAGAGAGGTAGTGTCATTGTTTATTTGTTAAAATAAAAATTAAATATAAATTTCCATCTCAGATTTGCAATTTCTACTCAGTTTTTGTAAAACTCAGAATTGAAACAACTGAAGGTCCAGTCAGAGGAAGTAGTCATTGTTTGCTGACCACAAATAACATTGGATACTGACAATGGGCTTTGTTCCATGTTCACTTGATGTTGTTTGTCTAGGCTTTACACTAAACAGTTGATATTGGTTGTCTAAGCTTTATAAAACTCAATTCTGGTTGTCTAGGCTTTACAAAAAAAAACAAAATAAAACAAAAAAAACATAAAAAAACCAGTTGATAATGGTTATTTAGGCTTCAGAAAAACACATTAGAGAATTAACTGTTAACTCTTAAACAATTAGAAAATAGACTATACAAGGGAACATAACTCTTCATGACTGTTTCACTTAATGTGATTAAAAAGTTTTTTTGTGATGTTTTGTTTATACTGTCATAGCATTGTATTCTCTGACTGCTAACATTTTCCCTGCTATATCTTCTTTATATGAAAATACATTAAATGGTGTATGTGTGTGATTTCTTTGTCTTCTTACATTTGACACTGTTAATGGTTCAGTAGTTTGGCAAAAAAATTAAAAAAAGAATTATGGATTGGCATCAAGGGTATCGGGCCTTGTTCAACCCATACTAGCAGGGAAAAAACTGAATGACCTCTTACATACGTTTCATAGTTGATTGGCTTAAGGACCTGACTCCAGCATCAATCTGCTTGTCAGATTTGGTGATTCCACAAAAAACATTGCTTTCTCCATAATATATGCACTCTGCCTGTGTGTTGAGTGCTCAAATTGGTAGCACCACCATTAAATCACTGATTCATCCATCATCATTGTTATATTGTCCATTTTTGCCATGCTAGCATGGGTTTGATGGGTTGTGACATTATAAGACAAGTCAGGTCCAGAGAAGGATCTGTATTTTGGCTTGGATTCTACGACTGGATGCTTTTCCTAATACCAACCACGTAAGCAGTTATTCAAGTTAAGGCAGTTGATATAGTAGTCATTAGGGCATTGAATCTTTGTGATCTGAAATCAGATCTAGTTTGCCTTTCATCTTTTTGGAGTTGATAAAATACCAGCTTAGTACTAGGGCTGCCTTCTCTGCTTCCAGCCCACTACTAGGGCTGCCTTCTCTGCTTCCAGCCCAGTACTAGGGCAGCTTTCTCTCCTTCCAGTTGTCACATCATGGATGTTCTGCTGGAGCAAAAAAAGAAGTGTCAAGAGAGTGTCTATGTCCGCCTGCAACTATATAGGCATCTAAAACCTTTAGTGAAAGCATGGTATATGCCACCAGGTCATATCTGATTGCAATTGATGGCTGTGGGACATTAAATGTTAGAAATAACAATAACAAAGTTGTTGGAATGTTACATTAGAGCTGTTAAAAAATGGTACCCTGCTCTGACAGTTTCCTTAACCCTTTAGCATTTAAACTGGCCATATCTGGCCATATCTGGCCAGAACTCTCTCACCTCTTTCTGTTCAAACCAGCTGTAACTGGCCACTCGTATTAACATTAAGGTATTGTTCTCAATATAAATAACATCAAAATCTCATAGCTTTGATATTATGTAAGATAAAGCCAGTACCATGAAAATACAATAGTAAATATAGAGTAATGTAAATGCTAAAGGGTTAAATCTCCTTTTGACGAAATAAATTTATCCCCAAATTTTAATGATTAATTAAGCACCCCCAAAATAACATTCCAACATGTTTATTATTATTATTGTTAACATTTAAAAAAAACCTGCCAGAGATGCTTCCATGTGAGCAAGACATGGTTTCCCGACCATACCCGCATCAAATGGAACAAAACCGTCTAACCCATGCTAGCGTGGAAGATGGACGTTAAACAACAATGATGATGATGATTTACTGGCCTATTTTCATTGTTGTAGCCCTCTAAAACACTATTTTCTACACTTTCCAAAATGCTTCAAGCAAACTACAACACTTTTTATAAGTTAATTCTGAACTTTTTTACCAATCTGTCTGAATGCCTTTTAGAGCTGAAAACTTTCTGTTTTGATTATTTTATAGGCAAAAAAATGAGTGAAGATGACCTAAACTCATTGATTGTTCACGCTCACACCCGCATTGATCAGTTACAGAAACAACTTGCTAAACAGATTGCTCTGGAGCAAGAGAGATTCCAAGACGCTGTCTATGAACAGCGAGCAGATGATGCCAGATTAGCAGAATTGAGACTGAAGGATGAGATAGAATATACTAAGAAACAATTTGAAATTGAAAAGGGAAAATTAGTAAGTCTCCATTTAAAATACTTGTATATATATGTATATGTATGTGTAGCCGATCTCTTGGACTTTTACAAAGCGCTGAGGGGATAAAGTTAATATAAAGTTAATGCACAGAGATGCTATTGTAGCGCCCAATGGCAACTTTTTCCGTCTTTAAGGGTCTTCACTCTACTTTATAAGCTATTTTATAGCATCTATGCACACAAGCACATCACTCTTTATATTAACTTTTTGTCAACATATAATGGTGTCATTTAAAGACAGGTATATTACTGATTAACCATTAATTAATTCCATTTATTTTATCACTTAATGAGGAATTTAAAATATACATGAATAGAAATATTTGACGTTTTTCTTTTTTTAGATAATGCAAATTTGAATATGAAAATTTATAATTATCTTAATGACGGTATCAGAAATGCCATAAAAATTGGTGCCACTTAATTTAAAAACATTTAACACTTAAGGCTTATTAACCCTTTAGTGTTCAAACCGGCCGAAATTATTTCCCCTTCATTTGTTCAAACCGCCCGAAACCGGCCGATAACACCCACACTAAAATATCGTTCTAAAAATAAACATACCATCATCAAAATTTCGTCAATTCGAGATTACTGCAAGATTAAGCCCTTACCACGAAAATTAACACTTAACATAGTGAAACAACTTAAAACATGTGTTTTTTTAATGTTGAAAGTAGAACAGATTTTTTGTGTATCAACATGGCTTGTGAAAGTAGTGATATTGACTTTGAAGGTTTTACACACGACGACATTCAGAATGAACAAGAAACAAGAGATAATATTAGTGATTTATCTTCAAATGAATCTAATGTTTATATTTCTGAAATTTCATCTGACGATGATTGTTGTTTTGAAAGTGAAAACGAAGGAGATCTCCAGGACGCCATTGAAAATATTAGAGCAACGTGGTTGAAAAATACCACACCAATATATGTTCCCGATTTTATTCAAAATACTGGTCCACAACACACATTAGCTCCCGATGCTAAAGCACTGGATTATTTCTTTTTGTTTTTACCACAAACTTTCTTCGAAGTTGTGGCAGAAGAGATTAATCGATATGTCCAACAACAGATTTCAAATCGAGGAAAACCTGATCTGTTTGGCGACAGACAGATGCTGCGGAAATGCAAGCATTTTTTACCGTAAATATTATGTTTCGTATAAAACAATTTCCAAGACTGTGGAACTACAAGAGCACTGATATAAGGTTTAGTGATCCTTATATATCAAGTATTATGCCGAAAACAACGTATTTAAAATTAAACCAGTATTTGCACCTGGTTGATACTTCAAATGCCCCTATTAATTAATTTCACCTGCCCATAAAAGTCAAATTTGACCAAAAAAATCGGGTAAAATTATATAATTGTAAATTATTGATATTTAAACATTGACAAAATTTCAAGCCTGCACATAGAAAATTAAGAAAATTACCAACAAATAAAATTGATAACCCTCCTGAGTATGATTAACTCAAAATAATTATTTCTACTTTTGGCACAAAGCCAGCAATTACCCAGTGTATTACTGGTACTTTATTTTATCGACCCCGTAAGGATGAAAGGCAAATGATTAAATCAAAATAATGCGAACAGATAAGCATGACATTTGAAAATGAATGCGAATGCTAAAGCATTTTACATTACTCTATATTATACTACTATATTTTCATGGTAAAGGCTTTACCTCACATAATTATCTCATATAATATTGAATCTACGAGATTTTTATATTATTTATTTTAAGAACAATACTGTAACATCAGTATGAGTGGCTGTTTACAGCCGGTTTGAACAGAAAGAGGTGAGAGAATTCTGGCCGGATACGGCTGGTTTAAACACTAAAGGGTTAATTAGCAAGACATTTTTGTAAAGAACAAACAACACTATTACTGCATCACGTTAAAAATTGAAATCTTTTCATTAGCTTGCTGTATATTTTTACAGCAATCTATCCACTACTAAAGAGACTAGAGACATTTGAATTAATCTTTAGCATGCCAGAATTTTGTTTGAGTTGTTTCCCTTGACACCCCAGATTAGATTGTAAATGATTAATGATTAATTATCAGTATATTTAATGTAAGTGATGTCAGAGTAGAGTATTTTCAACCTTAACAACATTCACTAACTATTTGAGCCACTGTGAAAACAACTATGTAGTTGCATGTGGAATTTCTTCAATACATTGCTATGATCATTAAAATAGAGAGACCATACATATGTTTGAAGTCTTAGGAAAGCTACAGCATGTCTAGTAAATGCTTTATTAGATATTTACCATCATATCTTGACAGAATTGATGAGGCTCACCTCCAAACAGATTACATCCAGTAAATTTCTTATTTTGATCTAATTGTGAGAGATTCTAATAAGTTGTTTAACCCTTTAGCATTTAAATTGGCCATATCCAGCCAGAATTCTCTCACCTCTTTTTGTTCAAACTGGCTGTAATTGGTTGCTTATACAGATGTTAAGGTATTGTTCTCAAAGTAAACAATATCAAAATCTCATAGATTTGATATTATGTAAGATAATTGTGTGAGGTAAAGCCTTTATTGTGAAAATATAATAGTAAATATAGAGTAATGTAAATGCTAAAGGGTTAACTTGCATCATATAGGGTTTATTGTCTTATATATGTCTAACTCTGGTGGTACTGGTATGGCTAGAAAGGTAAGTATTAAGATGCAGCCAAATCTAATCTATTTTTTATCTTTAAATTCTAATCTGTTATAAGAGCAATTTAGAATGATTATCTCTGAGATGCCCAGAGATCAGTGAATATATTATAAGATCATTTCAGAAGTATCAACTCTGGTACCCATAGATTAGTGATGTTGTAGGAGAGTGATAAAGGCTGATGAATAGTGAGAAATGAACAATAATCAGAATTAGTGTGTGTTTGTGTTCATTATTTACCAAACATCTACCAAAATTCAACAAAATGTTTTAACATATAATGTCAAAATCAATACTCTTCCCAAATATATCAAGAAAATATATAAGGAATATTTTTATACCTTGGGAGGGTCATGCCGCCAATAAAAACACATGCACCTGTTGGTTTTCACTTCAATTTATTATAAATTTCCAGTTGGTTGGTTCAATAACTGGATGGTTGTTTATATATTTCTTTTTGCTAAAATAAGAATTTTCCCCATGTCCAAAAATATATAGAAGGCTTTTATTTTCTCTTATTTAAATTTCATATCTAGAATTGTTAGAATATCAAAAAAGAAATTTCTTTTATTATGTAACATTTAATAACCCGTCGTGAAAGATAGGATGTCATGACAAAAGTTAGATTTGCCTCACTGCTCTGTTTCAGATGATACATGAAAAGGTGTGTATGTGCATGTATACATCAATATATTGAATATGTTGAATATTGTAATATAAAACAGGATCTCTACTACAGGGTGTTTAATGTTATAAAGAAAACACTGTACCTTAGGTGTAAGCTGTTAGTGTTTTTTATTTAACCATAAGGTTAAAATTAATTATTTTTCACTGATTGACTAGCCTGATCTGGCGATTGATGTGCACTGCATATTCAATCAGTAGTTCAATATATACCTACTCTGGGTTTCAATCTGATAGAAAATTGACCCCATCCAAGGTTAATAACTAAAGACCTGAAATATATTAGAGAGAAAAAATGTCTGTTGTATTTGTTATCTACCATCAAATATTGAATTGGTTATGTTTGCGTTATAGTTAATTCACTGTTTAAACAGAGCTGTCCAATTGTGTTATAGTTAACTCACTGTTTAAACAGAGCTGTCCAATTGTGTTATAGTTAATTCACTGTTTAAACAGAGCTGTCCAATTGTGTTATAGTTAACTCACTGTTTAAACAGAGCTGTCCAATTGTGTTATAGTTAACTCACTGTTTAAACAGAGCTGTCCAATTGTGTTATAGTTAATTCACTGTTTAAACAGAGCTGTCCAATTGTGTTATAGTTAACTCACTGTTTAAACAGAGCTGTCCAATTGTGTTATAGTTAACTCACTGTTTAAACAGAGCTGTCCAATTGTGTTATAGTTAATTCACTGTTTAAACAGAGCTGTCCAATTGTGTTATAGTTAATTCACTGTTTAAACAGAGCTGTCCAATTGTGTTATAGTTAATTCACTGTTTAAACAGAGCTGTCCAATTGTGTTATAGTTAACTCACTGTTTAAACAGAGCTGTCCAATTGTGTTATAGTTAACTCACTGTTTAAACAGAGCTGTCCAATTGTGTTATAGTTAATTCACTGTTTAAACAGAGCTGTCCAATTGTGTTATAGTTAACTCACTGTTTAAACAGAGCTGTCCAATTGTGTTATAGTTAACTCACTGTTTAAACAGAGCTGTCCAATTGTGTTATAGTTAACTCACTGTTTAAACAGAGCTGTCCAATTGTGTTATAGTTAATTCACTGTTTAAACAGAGCTGTCCAATTGTGTTATAGTTAACTCACTGTTTAAACAGAGCTATCCAATAACAGCCACTCTCGCCCTTGTTATAAAAAAATGAAAATCCTGTTTGTGAAAAACTCCTGTCATTGTACTGCAATATATAACAGGATCTCTACTAAAAAATTCTTGTTTGCTGTTTTACCCTTTTAGTAGTCTTACTAATAGTAATAAGTAGTATTTAGACTTCATTGTTCATTCTGTTTGTTAGCTTATATTCAAATACTTCATTGCATATATATATATATATATATATATATATATATCAGAATGGATGCTGTAAAAACCAGTTAGACCATTACCCACCAGAGTACTTGATACTTGGGATAGTAGACTGGGTAATATGAAAAATTTGGTACCTCGACGGCTGTTCAGATTTAGCTTTTGAAATGGTAGGAGCTCAGCTGTCGGTGACCCGAATTTTTCATATATATATTTATATATATGTGTGTGTGTATATATATATATAGATATATATGTAACAACATCTGAAAAGAAAATGAAGCATTTGCCATTAACTTAGTTCATTGTTTGATAAAAATGTGAAATTTTATGGCTATATAAATAATTATATTTTTCTAGATGATGAAAGCTCAAATTGGGTTTGAGGAAGATTTACGAACACATTTAGCACGCCAGGCTGCAGCTCATAGTTGTCATTTGAAGGATGTTTTGGATGTACAACAGAAAGAACTTGAGACAGAATTTGATAAAAGACTCAATATGAAAATTCTGGAAGAACGAGCCACATTCCAGACTGAGATGTCTGGTTGGATAGGCCGATTGAAAGGCATTGAAGCTGCAGTTGAAGGTAAAACAGATCACACTTTTTCGTTTGGTCATTCTCTCTCTCTCTCTTCTTCTTCACCCATTTATTCCTGTGAGGGTCGTGGGGACAGAGTCCCTAAACACTCCTTCCAGCGGGTCCTATCAGAAGCAACAGTCTCCAACTGATCCAGCTGGATCCTCAAATTATAATTTTCTTAGACCTTCCCTTATTTTAATTTAAAGTAGTCAGTCTTTAAGTTTCTTAGTTATTTACATAGTCTTGTTTTTCTACATCTAACATAGCCTGGACTGAGATTTTAAACATAGTTTTGTGTGTTTTAAGCAAATACTTTTCCTAGATGACTTTCTATTACCTATGAGTATTCCATTCTGATACCAGATTTACATATAGAAATGCTGAAATAAATACTGTTTTTCTCAAGGGTGCAGTGTAAGATATCTAGCTAAACTGAAACTCTTGGTTCTTAAATCTAAAATATTTCAAATTTTCTGGTATTTCAAATGCTACGTTATAAATATGCTAATGAATGTTTTAATTGCAAATTGTAATGATTATTTCTTTTGTGTCTTTAGCTCGAGCAGAAACAGAAAAATTAGCTAAACAAGCTCAGGAGTTATGGCTGGCTTGTGTGGCTCTTAATGGTGTCATTCGACAGGGACGTAAGAATATATTATCAAATGAAAACCCTTTGAAACCTTTGAAGAAAGAAATCAGAACAGTTACAGATGCTGGGCAGGACCATCCATTTGTGGCAACAATTTTAAATTCTATCCCTTCAGTGGCAATTGAACGTGGAGTTTGGACCGAGGATGCTCTGAAGGAGCGGTTCAGTAAAGTGAAAAAAGTGTGTAAAACTGTGGCCATGGTTGACTCCCCAGGAGAATCACTGTTTAAGTATCTTCTCTCCTATTTACAATCGTTTCTGATATTTGAAGCTGCATACGTTAAAGCAGAGAAGGATCTAGTAGATGTTGAAGAACTGAGCACGTTTGCCATATTAGCTAACGCCGACCATTATATTGAGAAAGGTGATATTGAGAGAGCTGTGCGCATTATGAATCAGCTACATGGCCAGTCGCGGTTTGTAGCATCAGACTGGCTTCAGGAAGCCAAACTGTTCCTCGAAACACGACAAGCTGCTGAGGCACTGATTGCATTTGCAGCAGCCCGAGGACTAGGACAGTTATTTTAGGTTTGTAACTGATTTCATACTTGATCAGCCCTTATTTAATATAGATCATTGATGAGGTCATTCCTAGTTAAACAGAATTTAAAAAAATCGAACTACTTATGTGCATGTACTAATTACATGCACTTATATAGTCACATGTGTGCTGCTTTATATATGCATGTGTTATGTATGCATGCAGATATATATGTATATACACATCGTTATCATTATTATCTAACATTTGTTCTCCCTCCTAGCAAGAGTTGGATGGGTTATTGCAGATGGGCCAGTGGGCTGCATCTTGCTTACACGTTCCCACTCTCTGTCTCTCTACAAGCTGTCCCAAGTACTTTTTATTGTGCCATCAACACTAGACGTAACTGATGAGTCTTCCTGGATCTTATGTTTGGCATGGCTTCTACAGTTGGATGTCTTTCCTATCACCAACCACTTTACAGCATGTACTGGCTGCATTTTTCGTGGCATCAACACTAGAGAGGTTGTCATGTTGTGACTGAAGAGTCTTCACAATTTTACATATATTATATATGTGTGTTTGAGTGTGTATATATATGTGTGTGTGTATTCACGGGGCCATCAATCTCATGGCCCCGTGAATACACAGATGAAACTACTACAGAGTAACAATACTCAAACTTGGCCTTAATAAAGAAAATATTAATCTCTACTATGGTATTGAGTACTCATTGTTGCGGCCATCTTTACTAAGCACATATACACACATACATTTATATATATACGTTTATATTTATATATACATATATTATATGTATATATTTTCCAATCCTTGATAGCAGGAAAAACATGTTAAATGGTAATGATAATGATATGTGTGTGTAAGTATATGTGTGTGTGTGTGTATATATATATATATGTGTGTGTATATATATATACACACACATATGTAATCACATATAGGCTTTTCAGACTCTCAAGTGTGATGTTTGGAGTTCAAACCTCAATTTCAACTTGCCTTTTTCTCCATCGTGTTTGGGTGTAAATAAAGCAATTATAAGCTCATCTCTCTCTTTTGAGGCTATATGGAAACTGCAGGAAACTATCTGAATAATGTGTGAACAGTTATAAGAGAATGCTTTAGTTTAAAAAAAAAAATTGTTTTAACAATATTGAATTATTGTTTAATAATCTCTTTTATTTTTTACGTATTTTCCAAAGACTGCACTATGTTAGATCAATATTAATTTTACTTTAGCTTCAGGAAAAATAAAAGGGTGAAGTATAAAATTTCAAGTCACTACAAAATCAAAACAACTCCCACCATCTTTTTTTTAATGTTTTGTTTTGCTTCCAGTGATACTTTGTTTTCAAATGTGACTAAGATTGAAACTACAAACAGCAGACATCAGATTGCTATAATTTCAACACTGTTTGTTGTTTCAATCTTAACTATATGAAAATATTGGTATACAATAAACCACATCTCCCTCTTTGTAAATTATGAAAACTTATTATATTAAATATATATGTAGTGCCACAGAGTAAAAATAATACTGGTGGATCTTCTATATAGTTTCTTCCTTTTTTTTTTTTTAAGAATATTTATCGAACATTCTTGAACTGAAAGAAAATTATACATTTGCAAATAAAATCTGATTAAAAAATTTGTTTTTTGTCTTGCAAATTATTACACTTGAAAATTTTGTAATTAATCTTCTCGGCACTGCCAGCGACTGAAGGTGCTGATAGAGTAATCTCCCCTTAATACAATGCAATTTATAAAAACAACTCGGCCTCCAGAAGGTTAATAACATAATTCTCATATTGATATTAAACTTGGTTTTTTTTCTTTCTTATTTTCATCTATTTAGAATTTATATCCTTTTAAAATTCACTTTTTAGTGGTCAAGTCTGAATGATTACCTCTGAACATCCTGTAATGATTTAGCAGAATATATCTAAAAGCAGTTTGTTAAAGCTTTAGCATTTAAACCAGCCGTATCAGGCCAGGATTCTCTCACATCTTTCTGATTAAACTGGCTGTAATCAGCTGCTCATACTTATGTTAAGGTATTGTTCTCAAAATAAATAATATCATCTCCTAAATTCGATATGTGATATAATTATGTGAACTAAAGCCTTTACCATACAATAGTAAATATAAAGTAATGTGAATGCTAAAGGGTTAAAGTAGGTTTTTTTCTTTAATTTCATCTATTTAGAATTTAGTTCCTTTTAAAATTCACTTTTTAGTGGTAGAGACTGAGTGATTAACTCTTAACATCCTGTAATGATTTAGCAGAATATATCTAATAGCAGGTTTATTAATTCAAATATTTATAGTATCTTTACTAGAGGAGAGATCATTGAAGAAATCTTTGTTTGTAGTACAAATAGGAAAATTTATTTCACAAAACACCAGAAACAATTGTAAGTGATTAAACAGTTTTTAATGAAAGTTAATTTTCTTCAAATACGTTATATATATATATATATATATATATATATATATGCAAAAGGCAAACAGAAATAACAAAGCAAACGACACAGTACAATGAAGAAATATATTAATAGTTTTACGCTTCATATAGTAGGAAAGGGGTCTTAACGTTTCAGATGCTAGTTCTTCATCAAAAGATAGAATGAGAAATTAAAGAAGACATAGAAAGAGTGAGGAGACTGGCAGGGTGGAAATGGAAAACAATTTTTCAGAGAAAAATAACAGGTCCATTCATATTGCTATCTCTTAGAAAACTGTTGATGCTAGCGTTTTGTGTACTATATGCTTGATTGAAAAGGTGGTGATCGAGCGTGTGTATGTATATGTATGTATGTATGTATGTGTGTGTATATATATATATATATATATTGAATAAAGCGATAGGAAGCCGGAAAGATGAAATTCCTTTAAAGATTTTATTCTGCAGGCATTATATATATTTCAATGACCAGTAAGATTCCAGTGACATCATCAGGTGCATTGCATAACAGTTATAAAGGAAACAGTGAACACAGGTTGTGTACATGAAGACAAAAAAAAAAAGATTAAAATACTTGACTTGGGGGCAGCCTATGTCCAATCCGTTAGATTAACTGCCCCCATATATTTATAATACAGTATATAGAGAAGAGGTTATGTTTTCATTTACAAGGGGTATAGAACCACTATAGTGAAGGATATAAGGTCTACGGAGAGTGGAGAAAATACATAATAATTAAGAGGTAAAATTAAAATGTAAAACACCCACCTTTATAACTATACACACCTAGGGAATGTCCAGGTGTGTATAGTTATAAAGGTGGGTGTTTTACATTTTAATTTTACCTCTTAATTATTATGTATTTTCTCCACTCTTTGTAGACCTTATATCCTTCACTATAGTGGTTCTATACCCCTTGTAAATGAAAACATAACCCCTTTTTGTGTTATCTTCTCTATATACTGTATTATTGAGAGTCTGGTAATTTATTCCTTGAGCTCATAAAATTACAGGGGATTAACGCGAGTCTTTAACTCCATTTTTTTTCAATTTATATATCATCATCATCACCGTTTTACATATATCTTATAATCACCACTATAATGTTCCACATTTGTGTCATATTGTTGCTAGAATTTACCTTCACTCAATCATAGCAACAAGTGTCTCCATTTTCACGAAAATATTATTACTTTTCCTTTTCCAGATTATTTCATTTACTATCTTTAATATCAAATTCTAGAACTTCTTCTAATTTCTGATATGTTTTCAGGCTCTGAAAAGATAACAGTAAAAATAAAAAAATATATATGATATTTGAATATATTGATTTCTAACTTTGGCAGAAAGACAAAATATTGTGGAGGAACTGTCCTCCTCATCATCATTGTTTAACATCTATCTTCCATGCTTGCATGGGTAGGATGGCCTGTCCCTTTGTGAGGGATCAAGTTGGATTCTGGCTAGATTTCTACAGCTGGATGCCCTTCCGAACGCCAACCACATTTAGAGTGTACTGGGTGTTTTTTGTCGTGACACCTACACGACCATTTTGCAGTGTGTGGTGGGTGTTTTTTGTTGTGACACCTACTTGACCACTTTACGGTGTGGAATGGATGCTCATTTTTGTCATGATACCTACATGACCACTATAATGTGGGCTGGACTCTTTTGTCATGGCCCCAAGGGTGGGGGGGGGGGGGATCACTTATCTACTATATCTAGCAGATGTAATGACTATGAAGTTTAATCACTAAGCTATACACCTTCACTTAGGTATTATCTCTAGCAAATGTAATGACCATGAAGAGGCTCTGTTATTATCCCATGTAGTAACTGGTAAATATGTCAGATGTTTACCATAAAATACATGCTCAAGACTCTATTCAGTGTACTCCACTTTTTTTCTATCTATTCAACTCCTACTATTAAATTTACTAATCACTTTAAATGCATTTTATATAAATAGTTAATTCTAAGATTATACATTTGTCTCTCTGTACATGACAATTAGACAAATGGCTGATAACAGATGTTTTATCAATGACAGTCATATGTCTGGTTAGTCACTTGTCTTTCATAATACATTATACTTGTATTATACAGGGTGTCCCAAAAGTCACTAGACAATTTTATACAAATACTAAACCAACCATGACCCGTTGGGTCATGTTCACTTCAAAATATTTTAAAATAATTTTTAAATAATTAAAATATACAGACATGTATATAATGTGAAATAAAACTGGAAGGCCCATATATATATATACTTGTGTGTTTGTATATATCTATATATATGTGTGGGTGTCTGATCTATATACACTGGTCATAGACACACATATATGTGTGTGTGTGTGTGTGTGTATATATATATATATATACATGGAGACATGGCTTAGTGGTTAGAGCATTGGCCTTGCAATTGAAAGGTTGTGAGTTCAATTCTCAGATCGGGCGATGTGTTGTTTCCTTGAGCAAGACACTTTATTTCACATTGCTCCAGTTTACTCAGCTGTAGAAATGAGTTGATAGGGACTGGGGTCCCTATCATTCCACTGCAAAGTGGTCGTGGAGGTGCCACAGCAGAAAAGCACCCAGCACTCACTGTAAATGAGGTTGGTGTTAGGAAGGGCATCCAGCTGTAGAAATCAAGCCAGAATCAGTTCCTGTCCCACCCTTGCAAGCAGGGAAAAGTGGACGTAAAATGAAATGATGATGAATGTTGATATATATATACACAACAACACCACCAGCTCTCTTCCATTCTCCTACTCTGTCTCCTCTCCCTATCTCTATGTCTCTCTTTCAATCTACTCTGTCACAACCACTATCTCTTTCTCTCTATCCTTCTCTCTTTCTCTCTCTGTTTATGAAGGTACCCGGAAAAACCCTGTAT